>BSQZ01000001.1:14608999-15176499 GCA_033239005.1 Lamellibrachia satsuma | reverse complement strand
CAGGTAAGAATTGGGTCTTTTTTTCAGAGTAAGAGCGGGCAATAGGCCGGGTTGATATGACCTGATTAGGCGCAACCCGAAACATGATGGTTCGGCCAAAGCGAGTGACGTATGAAACATGCAATTATAAAGACAGAACGACACAGTGACACAGATTGGTAAGGCCTATAGGTAATAGGCACTCCGTGATGCACTGACAGCGAAACTCGACTATACCTGTAAAATGACTACGTACGGGTGTCGTTAGCACTCGATGAACTTATAACGTCCAACTTTAAAACTAATAAAACTCTCCCAACTAATTAAATGTTTAATACTAAATTGGGCCGTATTAAAAATCAATTACACAACGCATATCACATAGGTCGACTTGTTTGCTGTTACCTAACTCGTGCTCGTCCTCGGGGAGAGGGTCGGGGGAATTCGAATTAACTCCCCGTTTGAAAGATGTTTTGGAAATCTTACCAGAAATCTCCGGCTGATTGTGTACTCTTGAACCCCCGTCCAGAACCCGTATGACGGGCCTGCTTGTAACTGATAACGAAAAAATCGGTGCATGTTTCAATCTCGACATAATATTATAAAAATCAAGAGGGTAACTGGTAATCAAGTTGAGGGTAACGAGTAACCAAGTGGATGCATACTTTATTATTATTATTGCTAAAATTAAAAAGCGCAATATATGTGGGATCAGCCTGTTGATGGTTATATAACTGTTGGCACATCTCACGAGACCCACTTTTTGTATGGTTGTTGTATACCTAATAATGCATTTAATCGTGAACGTGTCGTTAAGACGTAGCATATGACCCATGTGTTCACTTTATCATTCCATATGGGGCTGCACGTCGCAGCAGTTGTTGTATATGTGCGTGTTGTTATTTAATTGGTGCAGTTATTGACGCTTTGTATTTGTGTCTTAAACTGTGTTGAACATGAGTGCGCAATGAGAAGATAATATTATGTCAACCTGTCAGCTACACCCCTACTCCACGTGGTCGAGTGTGTTGAGAGTGTGGCACAGTAACGTAGACGACATCCGTCGACCACGAGTGACGTATCGGGGAGTCTACATCAAAAGCCACGCTTCTTAGGTGCGGCCTTTCGGCAATTTTACTGAAAACGCGGCTTTAAAAGTGCTCACGCAAACCTTATGCACACATTGATTGATTTTAAGAATTGTCGGCGTTTTAAAGTTTAAAATAGGTTTGGTCTGCATAAAATGGAAGTCCACACAGTTAATTATCATCTGTTTGTAACATCACACCTGTTTGGAGGAGGGGGAACCCCCACCTCTCGCCAATTTTGAGAGTCCACCTCCCACCAATTCCACTTCCAGCCTAACACCTATTTTTAGGACCGATCTCCCACCTCCCATTCCCTACCACATCCCCTCGTTACGTAGCCACACACAATAGTATGGATTGTAGGCCTATGACATTATCAAGTACAGCTTTTTACACCACAAACAGCGATAAATTGATTTTAGGTTTTCGTCAAGTAAGCTACGTTTCCCAGAAATTTGTGTCTTAAACTGTGTTGAATAGAACAGAATTACATTCTGATGAATATACAATAAAAAAATTATAGTATAATATAATATAATATAATATATGGATATTATGTTTAAAATATCATATACAAGGTATATGAAATATTATGCCAATAAACGAGACACTAAGTTTGTGCATTTGCAGTTAGAGAAATAACAGGAACAAGAGTAACGTTTGCCCAATATAGCGTGCCCGGATGTAACTAAAACAATTCTTAGCAACGTATTTCAATGGTTGAAGAGGCAAGTGGGACAACTTCATGTTTGTTTGGGCGGATCCACCCAGTTTACAACAAGATCACCACTGGTTGACAAGGATGATTCTACGTATACGTGTAGTCCCCTATACCCTGTTCGGGTCTATTAATGTGGCAACTAAGAGGTTTAGTGTACGTGGCATCTAAGAAGTTTAGTGTGCGTTCGTTCGTGCGTGCGTGCGAGTTTGTTGTTGGTATTTGACAGCCTATACGATTCTTCCTAAGTTTATTTCCATGGTTTCGTTATACTTGAATAAATTTTTCTTTGTAAGGATATTCGTTCTACTCATTTTGCAAACGACAGCCAAAATCCAGAAGTTCCGACAATAATTATGTCAAACTAATAAGGACTGTTTTTAGTAGGTTACTACAATGGAACCGTCTGTCTGAGAATACTGTGAACTCTAAATTCGTTAATTCTTTCACGAGCAAGATCTACCACGTGGGGCCTGGTAGGCCTAGTGGTACAAACGTGTGGATGCCTTGCCGAGTGCGTGAAACACGAAGATCAATACGCTTGTTACTACCTATGGAGTAATCATGCTACTGTGCGCGGTGATACGCCGAAAAGCTGTACGTGGGTCTACAACAGAATACTGATTCATTATCAGTGTATCACCTAAATGAAAATCTGCGAGGCCTACTACATTCAAACTAACATAGTTACCAGGAACTCAACATTAACAATAGGAGTAGTTTATCGTAATCCTAACATAGGACAAGAGGAAGATGTAAAATTACAAAAGGCGATAAGGGAGGTGAGCAAGGGGGAATGTGTTATAATGGGTGATTTTAACCATGGCCATATACAATGGGAATCATGAGAGAGTGCTGGAGGTGACGACCATCTGTTTCTACTTCTAACACATGATTGTTTCCTTACTCAACATGTCTTGGAACCAACCAGAGGTGGGAATGTGTTAGATTTAATTTTGCCTTCTCAAAATGAATTAGTTGACAATGTTAAAGTACACGAACCTTTGGGTTCAAGTGACCATAAACAAATCCATTTTAATATAAAGTTAAAACAGGGAATACGTATAAAAAACAATGGAGGAGGAACTTCAACAAAGGCAAATATAAAGAGATAAGAACATATCTAGCAAATATAGATTGGAATAACTTGCTGAAGAACAAGACAGCAACATAATGCTGGACTTGTTTAAAATATGAGATTGAGGGCATTATTGCGAAATTTTTTCCATTAAAAAAACAAGGGAAAAGGTCCAGGAAGAAACACCTGTCAAAAGAGGTTATTAGAAATTTATTTCACAAACAGATGCTGTGGAGTGTATATAAACACACTGGAAATGTAGAAGACTACACAAACTACAAAGAGGAACTTAGCCTAGCTACAACTGAAATTAGAAAATCTAAAAGAACCTTCGAAAAAAAATTGGCAGGTAATATAAAAAATGACAGCAAGAGTTTCTATGCTTATGTAAGGAGTAAACAGAAAGTTCGAGATAAGGTCGGACCATTGGAAAACAACAGTGAAAACATAATTCAGACGGGTTTCAGATGGCAGAGGTCCTGAATGAGTATTTCAGCTCAGTTTTTACCACAGAAGATATCAAAAATGCAGAAAATTTTACAAAATCGGACATTTCCAACAAATGTGCCGGACAAGAAACGTGAAGGAAGTTACATCCACTAAACCGCAGTATAACAAACACAACTACTTTCTTAGATCTGTAACCAAAGGGCAGAAGGAAGAACAGTGGTGTGTGTCGCTTAAAATCGGAGCGTCGAGCGTGTCGTTCAAAATCGATTCAGGCGCTGATGTCACGACACTAAATGTCAAAACGTACAAGTCAATGGTAAACCCACCAGACATTAGGCCAACATCAGACACGTTAGGCCAACGTCAGACACATTAGCCTGTGCTGGAGGAGAAATAACGTGCTACGGAAAATTCCAAACAACAACGAGATCAAAGGAACGAGAGTATGTCATCGATGTCTATGTCATTGACGGTAGCAACCTACTAGGTAAAACAGATGCATCTGCATTGGGCTTCATCAAGTTCAACCGAGATCCGAGAGCTATCGCAGAGCTGACGATTGATTCAGATGTGTTCGGAGCCACTGGATTGATGAAAACTTCACAAGTGAACATTAAAATCAGTGAAGGTGCAACACCTTACCACGTGAACGTCGCTCGCCGAGTGCCGATACCATTACTTCCCACGGTAGAGGACGAATTTGGGAGGATGGAGAGAGCCGGCATTGTCAAGAAGATAACAAAGCCGACTCCATGGTGTGTGCCGATGGTCGCTGCGCCGAAGAAGCCGGACCAGGTCAGAATATGCATCAACGTCAAGCAGCTAAACAAGGTCGTGCAGAGAGAGAGGTACATCATCCAGGTTCTAGCCAAGCTCACTGGTTCAGTCCGCTTCTCAAAGCTGGATGCTACAGGAGGATACTGGCAACTTGCATTGGACGAGGAAAGTTCAAAACTAATTACATTCATCACTCCTTATGGGCCGCTTCTGCATGACGCGGGTCCCGTTCGGGATATCGAGCGCAAGCGAAATTTCCCAGAGGAACATGGAGAAACTTTTAGAAGGCCTGATGGGAGTGCTGCAAAGGATCAAAGCGTCGGGGCTGAAATTTAATCAACAAAAATGCATCTTCAGTCAGTCTGAGCTAGAGTTCCTTGGGCACAAGATAGGACGGGAAGGTACCAGTCCACATCCGAACAAGGTCAGAGCGATCGTTGACCTGGGACAACCGAGCAATGTGTCCGAGCTCAGAAGTGTTATGGGGATGATCAACCACTTGGGACAGTACCTGCCACACCTCTCGACAGTCACAAAACCACTAAACGACCTGTTGAAGAGAGACAGCGTATGCATTTGGGGTTATGAACAACAAGAGGCGTTCACCAAGATAAAGACAATGGTGACGAGCGCCTCTGCACTCGCATACTTCGACACCAACAAACCGACTACGGTTAGCGCAGATGCTAGCAGCTATGGAGGCGTGCTACTACAAGAAAGCGATGGCAAACAACATCCAGTGGCATTCTGTTCACGCACACTAACTCCCAACGAACAGCAGTACACACAGATAGATAGATAGATAGATAGATAGATAGAGATAGAGAGAGAGAGAGAGAGAGTGTGAGTGTGAGTGTGTGTGTGTGTGTGTGTGTGTGTGTGTGTGTGTGTGTGTGTGTGTGTGTGTGTGTGTGTGTGTGTGTGTGTGTGTGTGTGTGTGTGTGTGTGTGTGTGTGTGTGTGTGTGTGTGTGTGTGTGTGTGTGTGTGTGTGTGTGTGTGTGTGTGTGTGTGTGTGTGTGTGTGTGTGTGTGTGTGTGTGTGTGTGTGTGTGTGTGTGTGTGTGTGCTGTGTGTGTGTGTGTGTGTGTGTGTGTGTGTGTGTGTGTGTGTGTGTGTGTGTGTGTGTGTGTGTGTGTGTGTGTGTGTGTGTGTGTGTGTGTGTGTGTGTGTGTGTGTGTGTGTGTGTGTGTGTGTGTGTGTGTGTGTGTGTGTGTGTGTGTGTGTGTGTGTGTGTGTGTGTGTGTGTGTGTGTGTGTGTGTGTGTGTGTGTGTGTGTGTGTGTGTGTGTGTGTGTGTGTGTGTGTGTGTGTGTGTGTGTGTGTGTGTGTGTGTGTGTGTGTGTGTGTGTGTGTGTGTGTGTGTGTGTGTGTGTGTGTGTGTGTGTGTGTGTGTGTGTGTGTGTGTGTGTGTGTGTGTGTGTGTGTGTGTGTGTGTGTGTGTGTGTGTGTGTGTGTGTGTGTGTGTGTGTGTGTGTGTGTGTGTGTGTGTGTGTGTGTGTGTGTGTGTGTGTGTGTGTGTGTGTGTGTGTGTGTGTGTGTGTGTGTGTGTGTGTGTGTGTGTGTGTGTGTGTGTGTGTGTGTGTGTGTGTGTGTGTGTGTGTGTGTGTGTGTGTGTGTGTGTGTGTGTGTGTGTGTGTGTGTGTGTGTGTGTGTGTGTGTGTGTGTGTGTGTGTGTGTGTGTGTGTGTGTGTGTGTGTGTGTGTGTGTGTGTGTGTGTGTGTGTGTGTGTGTGTGTGTGTGTGTGTGTGTGTGTGTGTGTGTGTGTGTGTGTGTGTGTGTGTGTGTGTGTGTGTGTGTGTGTGTGTGTGTGTGTGTGTGTGTGTGTGTGTGTGTGTGTGTGTGTGTGTGTGTGTGTGTGTGTGTGTGTGTGTGTGTGTGTGTGTGTGTGTGTGTGTGTGTGTGTGTGTGTGTGTGTGTGTGTGTGTGTGTGTGTGTGTGTGTGTGTGTGTGTGTGTGTGTGTGTGTGTGTGTGTGTGTGTGTGTGTGTGTGTGTGTGTGTGTGTGTGTGTGTGTGTGTGTGTGTGTGTGTGTGTGTGTGTGTGTGTGTGTGTGTGTGTGTGTGTGTGTGTGTGTGTGTGTGTGTGTGTGTGTGTGTGTGTGTGTGTGTGTGTGTGTGTGTGTGTGTGTGTGTGTGTGTGTGTGTGTGTGTGTGTGTGTGTGTGTGTGTGTGTGTGTGCTTGGCGTGTGTCTGGAGTTGTGAGAAGTATATGCAGTACCTTCGTGGACTCCATTCGTTTCGTTTGATCACGGATCACAAGCCATTGGTACCACTAATCGGCGAAAAGGACTTGAATATGGCGACGTTGAGAGAGAGAGAGAGAGAGAGAGAGAGAGAGAGAGAGAGAGAGAGAGAGAGAGAGAGAGAGAGAGAGAGAGAGAGAGAGAGAGAGAGAGAGAGAGAGAGAGAGAGAGAGAGAGAGAGAGAGAGAGAGAGAGAGAGAGAGAGAGAGAGAGAGAGAGAGAGAGAGAGAGAGAGAGAGAGAGAGAGAGAGAGAGAGAGAGAGAGAGAGAGAGAGAGAGAGAGAGAGAGAGAGAGAGAGAGAGAGAGAGAGAGAGAGAGAGAGAGAGAGAGAGAGAGAGAGAGAGAGAGAGAGAGAGAGAGAGAGAGAGAGAGAGAGAGAGAGAGAGAGAGAGAGAGAGAGAGAGAGAGAGAGAGAGAGAGCGAGAGCAAAAATGTCAGTCTGGTGGCCAGGGCTGAGTGATGGGGTATCTACAATGGAGAACTGCAGCCACTGCCAAATCGGACGCTCTACTCAACGCAGCGAGCCACTAGTAACGGCACCACTCCCCGATCGTGCGTGGTCACATTTAGCAGCAGACCTATGTGAACTGAAAGGCAAGAAATATCTTGTCGTCATCGACTATTACTCGAGATACCTGGAAATCGCCCATCTGACGACTACTAGTCGAGCTGTGAACCTGCAGTTCAAGGACGTGTTCGCTCGATGGGGACAAAATAACAACAGACAATTCTCGTCGGACGATCGTCGGACGTTCAGACAGTTCACTAATGACTACACATTTCAACACGTAACAAGCAGTCCGGGCTTCCCCCAGTCGAACGGCGAAGCTGAACGGACAGTCCAAATCGCAAAGAAGATCCTCGTTCAGGACGACCCATCCCTGGGGCTGATGACGTATCGAGCAACGCCGGTAGCAGCAACCGGGAGAAGTCCCGCCATGATGATGACACAACGAGAGATGAAGACGCTACTGCCATGTCTCCAGAGAAACTTGTACCCGAAGAGTCACCCTGACGTACGCGCCCGAGACGTGCGATACAAAGCAACTTATCAACGGAGCTTCAATAAGCTCAGGGGAGCACGTCCTTTTTCAAACCTACAACAGGGTGATCATGTCCGAGTCAAAAGGGATGGAGAAAAGACGTGTAGAACAACAGGAAAGGTGCAAGGTGACCTTGGGGTGTTGCACTGTTGTTGCACCTTTTGGTCTGTCTCCACGAGATATGACCTTGGCAAGGTCATATCTTGTGGAGACAGACCAAGGCGCTGTGCTGAGGAGAAACAGGAAACACCTACAGGCGATACCGGAAAGGCCTGCACAAACTGCCGCGACAGCGTCGAACGTATTGGCTTACCCTGAAACAGAAGCACAAGCAGATGACGCGACGCCGATGGTGCTAACGCCACCTCTTCTACACAGCGAGAGAACGTTCGTTGAAGACATCCCCGAAAGAGTCTCTCGTGAGACGTCAGCAGACAAAACACCGCCTCGACGCTCTTCACGTGCTTCGAGGCCAGTCAACCGTCTCATCAGTGAAATGTAGCCTGCAACAATGCAGAGCGCACGGGGCATAAATAATAATCCCCTATCGTATTCGCAATGCCTAGTGCAAGTGGCACAATAATCCCCTATCGTGTTCATAATGCTTTAGCATTTAAGAGTGATGTGTTATCAGAGTTTGGCATTGTTGAGTCTTTGCACATAGTTTAGTCATTGTATTGTTGATCACAAGATGAACGTTTCACCGTTGCCGCCCTCTATTAGTTGAACACTAAACAAGCATTTTAGTGGGACCATAGAGTTATGTCTATGAGTGGGACGCACTTTCCAACGAGGACACCAACACGATGCTGCTGGACGTGCCCGATTGCAACTCAATCACTGATTCTAATATAATAAAAGCGGTTATTAAATACGTGTTTTACTAATGTAATTACACGACAATAACTACTTCTATAAGTCAGCCGAAATATCCTACGCATTCACTGTACTGATAACATATTTTTTTCACGCAAAGTGTTATATGAAATCTGCGACTGTTCGCATCCAATATCTGACACTCTACTCTGGCAGTCGTTGAACTCGCCGAGCAGCTGATTGATGACCTGGTCGAGTACGCGCAAACTAGGTCTATCGAGGTGACGCATGCTCACTGGCGGCATAAACACGGAGCGTAATGTTACTTGGAGAAAATGTCGGCGTTTTCTCTCGGATTGATGATCCGTCGTAACGGAGGAAGATTACATTCGGATAAATTATGATTGAGGCACTTGAAGCGTCTAGGGACCGGGAGAGATCGCTGCCAATGAGTCCCTTGACCATGCGGGGCAACAGCTTTGTGGGAAAGAACGGTTAGTGAACGTGGTGTCTATTTGCTTGTGCAAGTGACCTATATTTCATGTTTGATCTCCGACGTCGGTATCTCTGTCGTCATACTTATCCAAAGGAATCCCTTTAACAATCATTTCACAACAGTTCACACCAGAAGCTTAGTTACAATGATGATAGCGAAAACATACCGTAAATGATCGTGTTGTATAGTTTAATGTATACGAATGGAACTTCGCATGTGGCCCCGTTCGGAGATGACTTAGCCTTAGCGTTCAGTTGTTGCTGCCAGATTCGTGAGGGCTCTAGTAATATACCAGCACATTCTCTTAAAGGAACAAAGCCTGATAGTTATTGTCATAAACTCATGTTTTAATTAACTACAATAATTATAATGATAAACACATTAAAATTATGCAAATATATACTTTGCTTTGACTCTGGCTGTCTGGGCTGGGGTGAATATTATGTTCATACTGGATGCAGAGCCCGAGGGAATGTAATTTTACGGGTGTTAATGTCATGATATGCCCTTTTGAAATTGTTGACAGGTGTTTGTGAATGTACTTGAACCACATTGTTACAATAAATATATAGTTTATATTAATTATTATAGAGACACATATAACACAATGAAAACAATCAGACTTTGTTTCTTTAAGTATAACAAATTATTCCAATGCCACAAGTAGCCGTGCTGAATTGTTTTGCCAAATCGTGTTACTATCGATAGTTCAGTGTACTATGGACGATAACTATAGATGGTTCAATTGACTATTGATAATATTGCATAGTCACATTGACTATCGCAGTGCACCGATAGTTCGATGTATTATTACACCACACTGGCGGTTCACAACGATTTCTGCCACTGTCTTTGTGAAAACGGGTTTCCGCCGGAGGAAACGCAACCCTGTACAGTACCCTGTTCATTCATTCATTCCACTTAGGCGTGTGCAGTACCCTGTTCATTCATTCCATTTAGGAGCATGCAATACCCCATTCATTCATTCTATTTAGGAGCATGCTGTACCCCATTCATCCATTCCATTTCCATACCCTGTTCATTCATTCCGTTTAGCAGAGTGCAATGCCCTGTTCATTCATTCCATTTAGGAGCATGCTGTATCCTGTTCAGACATGGGGTCAATTGCATTGCAGAATTGGAATTGATTTTCGAAAGTCAGTTGGAATTAGAATTAGAATTGGATTTTTTTTCACTGATACTGTTAATCTTTACCCCTTAAATTTACTATTAAAATCACATTTGTCTGCTATTAGTATGTCATCCTGAATCTGGTAACAGCCAGGAAGCTGTCAACATTATAGCATAGCAACTGTCTACTCTGTTATTGAAACATTGTGAACAAAAACAATATAATCAAGCATTTGCATCAAAAACAAATGCTAGGTTACTGTAACAGACAGTAAAACCAAAGTCAGACCATTCAGGCCTTATCTCATTTTCTTTCTCAGTGGACAAGAATACATGTTGGTGATTAGGATGTTGCAAACTCACAGTAAATTTTATGAAATATCAATAATACCACAACTGATATAAACAGGGGGAAACTGTTCAAAACTCAGATTACTGACCCAACTGTCCATGGCTGTCCAAAATGTCTGGTTAACAAAAATCCAGGAGAGGTGTCGCAGCAGAAAGTAAATTATCAAATGGATGAATGCCATTTTAAAAGTTTTTTATAGCAAACCTTATATATATATATATATATATATATATATATATATATATATATATATATATATATATATATATATATATATATTAGATGCGTTGAATGAACAATAGTTAATTTGTTAATCATATCTGATTAAATATGATTGTGCACACATGATTTCAAGTACAAATAAAACTGTTAAAATGAATTGGATTTGAATTTTTCCTTAGCTTGGGATTTTAAAAGTTGGAATTGGAATTTCAAATTAGAATAGATTTTTGCAAGTCAGAATTGGAATTATTTTTATGGGGAATTGACTGGAATTGGAATTGACCCCATGTCTGACCCAGTTCATTCATTCCGTTTAGGAACATGCTGTACCCTGTTCATTCATTCCATTTAGGAGCATGCTGTACCCTGTTCCTACATTCCATTTAGGAGCATGCTGTACCCTGTTCATTCTGTTTAGGTGCATGCAGGACCCAGTTCATTCATTCCGTTTAGGAACATGCTGTACCCTGTTCATTCATTCCATTTAGGAGCATGCTGTACCCTGTTCATTCATTCCATTTAGATGCAAACAGTACCCTGATCATTTACTCCGTTTAGGAGCATGAAGTACCATATTAATTCATTCCGGTTAAGAGTGTGCAGCACCCTGTTCATGCATTCCACTTAGGAGCGTGCAGTACCCTGTTAATTCATTCCACTTATGTGCATGCAGTACCCTATTCATTCATTCTGTTTAGGAGTGTTCAGTACCGTGTTCATTCATTCCATTTAGGTGCATGCAGTCAGGGGTGGGTTCAATTACACATAATTATATCAATTACAATTACATTTCAATTTTTAGTTCAATTACAATTACACTCAAAAAATCAATTCAATTACAATTACACTGTTTCAATTTCAATTACAATTACATTATGCGGAACCAAATATATTCAGCATTTGTTAATTATATAGTTTTGCACTTTTGCTGAATTTCAATATTTTGTACACAATTGATAAACAAATATAACGGTAATGATTGTAAATTGTTGAAGAATTGTGGCTTGAATTTTGAATTGTACTAAGAAAAAGACAGCTGTTTAAACATATTTTTATTATATAAATATATATTTTAAATCTGGTATATAGACATTAATACATTTTATATATATATATATATATATATATATATATATATATATGTGTGTGTGTTGATGTATTTATAAACTCTTTCAAATCAATCTAGGTACTTGTCTTAACAGAGGGTACATGATTTTTGCTTATATAAAGACATTAGACAATGTCCACAAGGCTTCACCTCCTGCAGTTGCATAATCTATCTTGGAAAGGAAAGCATGCTGTGTGTCTGTGGCTGTAGCAGTGCTAATTATTGTTTGCTGAGATGGTGAATTAGCACCTGTCCATGGCCCTGTGTACTCTAAGGGTCTCTAACCAGACTGCAAACTGGTACAGTATTAAACAATGGTAGCCCATACTGTCTCACTTGAGTCAACATACTGAATTGAGAACAACTAGCACAAGCTCTAAGCGGATTTTAACTCAGGTCTTCTGACTTGAAAAGATACTTCCTCTGGAAGACAACTTTGTGTAGCTTCGCTGCATTCAAAAAGGGAATAGCTCAGACATACACAATGTCATAAAATATTTGACTGTCAAGCTATCTGTTGTCAATACAGCTACACAAGTGTGCACACTTTTGCTTTTGTATTAAACATACAAAACTCTGTTGATCTCAATGCTTGTAAACAATTATTTGTGCTAAATTCATATAAATTAGCGATTACAAAAATCGGAAGTAAAAAAAATAATAAATCAATGATTTTTTGGGAGTGATTTAAATCATGATTTAAATAAAATGATTTAAATCAAACAACCCTGAACCTGTATGAGACTTAAATTATATTTTATTGACAGTTTGTTCAGGTAGTTTGTGATGTGAAACGTACTGTAATTGACTGTAATTGAAATAAATTTTCAATTATACAAAATATAACAATTACAGTTACAGCACAAATTTGAAACCGTAATCAATTACAGTTACAATTACAAAATTTTGCTGTAATCAATTACAATTACAATTACGTAATTGGACTCAGCCCTGCGTGCAGTATCCTATTCATTCATTCGGTTTAGGAGCGTGCAGTACCCTATTCATTTATTCCATTTACGAGCGTTCAGTACCATATTCATTCGTTCCGTTTAGGAGTGTGCCATACTCTATTCATTCATTCCATTCAGGTGTATGCAGTATCCTGTTCCTTCATACCATTAAGCAGTATGCAGCACCTTGTTCATCCATTCCATTTTGGAGCATAAAGTACCTTGTTCATCCATTCCGTTTAGGAGCATGCAGTACCCCATTCATTAATTCCGTTTAGGAGCATGCAGTACCCCATTCATTCATTCCGTTTAGGAGCATGCAGTAGCCTATTCATTTATTCCTGTTAGGAGCATTCAGTACCCTGTTCATTTATCCATTTTGGAGCATGAAGTACCGTGTTCATTCATTCCATTTAGGAGCAGGCCTGGGGTATATTACATTACAATGTAATAGATTACTATTGCTTAGTTTCCTTTCTATTACTATTACATGCTGAAGGCAATGTAATATATTACTATTACATTTCAAGCTGTTACTAGTACCATTACATTTTCCATTGGAACTATTTTCTTTTGATTAAACATTTTACATACTTAATCACTTACATAGATTCAAATTAAATGATAGGTGTATAATTAATTAAATTACAGTTAACTCATAAATTTCCCTATTAAATTAACTTCACACAATTCCAGTTGGATGTAGAATTTTCATATATTCATTGGAAAGAAACAAAAAAGCAATGTCACTGTCATATAACACAGTCTGATTATCCCATAGTAGACCCATACTGCTCGGCTGCTGCTTGGTGGACAGTTAATTATTGGCTCAAGGATGGGATGTTTTTCACACTTTTGGTTAAAAGTGTGCAAGCTAGCTACCAACTCTCAGTTGATTGATTCAGATGTTAAAGACAGTCTGTTTAGTGCTGGAAGCCTGGGACCCTGATCCTGCTTCATTGAAGGCATGAACAGGCTTGTGTGAAAAGGATTGATAGCTGGTGGATCTGGCTTCAAATGACCAATTAGCCATGCAGCAGTCACAGTGTCTCCTGCTAATAGAGCTAAAGTTCGTTAACTATCATGATTCAGGTACTAAACCATTATCACCACTGTTTGAAAATAAATAAAACTACATGTGACTGACTGAACATTATGCTTGTCCAAGTCCCATTGTGTCAAACACAGCATTTTTTGGTCTGATTATTTTTAATGAAATTTAATTTTGGTGTGATTGAAATGTTCAATACTATTGCTTCGCTTTCTGTTACTGTTACTATTACTATTACATTGCATTCTGTTCCATCTATTACTATTACTTGAATAATTGTAATAGTTACTACTACATATTACTATCACCCCAGGCCTGCTTATGAGCGTACAGTACCCTGTTCATTATTTCATTCCATTTAGGTGCATGCAGTACCCTGTTCATTCATTACGTTTAGGTGCATGCAGTACCCTGTTCATTCATTACGTTTAGGTGCATGCAGTACCCTGTTCATTCATTACGTTTAGGTGCATGCAGTACCAGAGTTGAAAAAAATCATGATTTTTATTTTTTTTTATTAAAAAAATCGGATTTTTAAAATTTAAATTGGATTTATTTTATTTTTTTTAAATCTGATATATAGATGTTTAAATTTGTAAACTCTTTCAAACATGTTATATTCAAATCGATTTGGGTTCTTGTCTTAACAGAGGGTACATGATGGTGCTTGGACAACTCAGCCCACGGACAACTCGGCCCAGGTGTCGAGACAGCTTGGCCCAATGATAAATGATATGATGGCGCTTAGAGATAGGTCGGCCCAGGTGTCGAAACAGCTCGGCCCAATGATAAATGATATGATGGCGCTTAGTTAGAGTTATATATATATATATATATATATATATATATATATATATATATACACACACGTTAATATAAGACATAGGCCTACAATATCATGGTGATTATTGCCAGGGTTACGGATGTGTTTCAAGAATACATGGGATAACATTTGGATTCAAGGTTAATATTTAGCAATTTATCATTGGGCCTAGCTGTCTCGACACTTGGGTCGAGTTGTCTCAAAATCGGAGCCGAGCAATTTATCATTGGGCCGAGTTGTCCTGGGCCGAGTAGTCTAGAATTCGTACATGATTTTTGCTTATATAAAGACATTAGACAATGTCCACAAGGCCAGGGGTCTGTATACTCTAAGGGTCTCTAACAAGAATACAAACTGGTACAGTATTAAACAACTGAGTCAACATACTGAATTGGTAACAACTAGCACAAGCTATAAGTGGACTTTAACGCAGGGCTTCTGAGTTGAAAAGATACTTCCTCTGGAAGACAAGTTTGTATGACTTCACTGCAATCAGAAAGGGAATAGCTCAAACATACACAATGTCATAAAATATTTGACTATCAGGCTATCTGGTAACAATACAGCTACACAAGTGTGCGCACTTTGTGTTTTGTATTAAAACCATACAAAACTTTGTTGATCTTGATGCTTATAAACAATTATTTGTGTTAAATTCATATAAATCAGCGATTAAAAAACCGGAAGTCAAAAAAATCATAAATCAATGATTTAAAAAAAATTTTTTTGGAGCGATTTAAATCATGATTTAAATCAATGATTTAAATCAAATGATTTAAATCAAACAACCCTGTGCAGTACCCTCTTCATTCATTCCATTTAGGAGCATGCAGTACCCTGTTCACTCATTACATTTATGAGCGTGGTGTTTTGAAAGTTTTTGATGATATCACATCAACGATTCATGATACACTTTTTTACTTTGCATACTGATTCAGTTTTGTTGCCATCAACAGATCATGTACACATCATTAGTTTTGTATGCTGACATTTATTGTTGTCAGTGCAAAAATTACAATATTACATGTATTGTAGTGTCAATGTGTCATTTTCACATTCTGTCACTCAGACTACGAATTTTTTTCTTCTCTGGACACAAAATTTGTGGGGAGCAGTGGTCTAATGGTTAGAGCACCCTTCTGTCGATCGAGAGGACAGTGGTTCGATTCCACCTCCATCATTTCGAAGTTTGGGCAATTTCGTTCACTCCCACTTTGCCTGTGTCTTTCGGAAGAGACAGTAAAAGCTGTTGGTCCCTTCTACCTGGTATCTGTGTGTGCCAAGGGAAGTAAAAGATCCCATGCAGGGAAATGGAAAAAAAACTGATGGGCTCACTCTCACTCTGGAGAGCAGCAAAATTTCCAAGCAGATTCTGCTTAATGGATGGTAGCTGCCTAACATAAAAGAAAGAAAAAGAAAATGTATATCTATATACATCCAGTATTTGATGACTGCTTTGCTGCAAATATCAGGTCCCAAATATAATGTCATAGGGGTTAATACATGGTCATGATAGGTGCTTACAGATATGTACTGCATCCTATGACTGTCCTTCCATGGATTACAATGATTACACATGGGTACGAAAACACCAAATCAGGTTTGCTGGTCCTATAATGTTTGTGTAGTGTCTAGCGCTGTGTACCATATATCGGTATACTGGTATTTTCATTCGATTTTGAAACCGGTATTTTTATTCATTCGAACCAGTATTCTATACGGTATGTTACATCTTCAATTGACATTACTTGAAGTTTCCAAAACAATGTCAAAGTCACACAATTTTAATGAAAAGACAATGCATTCGACATGTGACATGCAGTATTGTGGAGTATGCATGTGTGGAAGAGCAAATCATATAACTTGATAAATATCCACAGTGTGGCACCACTGTTATATCCACACAAATGCGTTTCCTGCACGTAGTGCGTCCGGTTTAGGAGGAAATAAATTAAGAATTAGTTTAAATTATGACTAATACAAGGAGAGTCTTATCATAGTCTTATGTTTTTAGATGCACCCAAAAACATGTATCATATTCTGTATAGAGCCATATGGTACACATACACAACACTAGTAGCATCCATAAATGGCTGTGGAAGAGGTTATATAACGGCAGCGGGGTGGAGCCCTCCATGGATAATACATGCTCAGCAGCACTGTCCCATGGATGTATGCGTGTTACCTAGCTGGGTAGCACAGATGTATGTATGTTACCTAGCTGGGTAGCATGGATGTATGTGTGTTACCTAGCTGGGTAGCACAGATGTATGTATGTTACCTAGCTGGGTAGCACGGATGTATGTGTGTTACCTAGCTGGGTAGCACAGATGTATGTATGTTACCTAGCTGGGTAGCATGGATGTATGTGTGTTGTCTTGCTAGGTAGCATGGATGTGTGTGTGTTACCTAGCTGGGTAGCACAGATGTATGTCTGTTATCTAGCTGGGTAGCATGGATGTATGTGTTACCTAGCTGGGTAGCATGGATGTATGTGTGTTATCTTGCTGGGTAGCACAGATGTATACATAAACGGCACATGCATATGTGCACCATGAATGCAGACAGCAGACGTCCAGTATGTTTCTATGTATATTTTGTATTTATAAATTATAGATATGGAAGTCATAGGTGTTGTGCAATATATCTGATAATACAGGCTACAACACCAGGGTTGAGAAAAAAATCATGATTTTCTTTTATCACATTTTTTTATTTAATTTATTTCTTTTTTAGAAATCTGGTACATAGACATTTATATAGATGTTTACATTGATAAACTCTTTCAAACGTGTTCTATTCAAATCGATTTGGGTACTTGTCTTAACAGAAGGTACATGATTTTTGCTTATATAAAGTTCTACGCTAGCGCTGGGCCTAAAATCTGTTAAGCCAATTTGGCTAAAGGTTAAAATTTTTCTTTAGTCAAATGAGATTTTGTTTAGCCATTTTTTTAGCAGACACTAAGATGGCAAAACGTCACAATGCAAAACATGACATAAAATAATGTGATAAGGCCTAGTAAAAAAAGAAACTAGTTTCTCGTACCCGCCCACTTCCTTTTCTGTCTACGCGTCCTTTTTTATTTACTAATGATTAATTATTTTTAAAAGTTTTTGGTTCTGTGAAGAAATCTTTGTCAAAAACTTGCTGTACGAAGTACTGTTATAATCTTTCAGTTCACTCGTTATTCATCACACAAGGTGTAGGTAGGGATGTATGTGCTACAGAGTCTAAAATAAGATTTGAATGATGATGCCTTGCATTAATCTTTACAGACTCACTTATATCATTCCAGTCTCAATCAGTATAAATGGCATTTATTAAATGCCATTCAGTTGTGTGCCTGTGATACAAACTAATGAAATCATGGCCAAACCTATACATGACATTCATAAATACATTCAACATTGCGTTTGCTTCTTGTTTGTTTCTAGTCAATTTAAGTAGTTTTCCAGTGTAATAGGTATATTGTGCAATGTTACATTTACGTAAATGTTTCTATTCATCTGCTAGTCCCGCTAAAAAGTAATGTATCTGATAATGGAATGGCAAGCTATATAGTAATATACATATATGGCATGTTCCATATTGCATCGAAAAAAATTCAGCTTGTCTTTTAATCAACCACAGTATGTGAGCATCTAAGACATTGTGGCCATCTTTGAAACTAATAGAAAAAAATTACTAAATAGTAAGCTTATAAGGGCCTCCTTCTTCCTTTTAAAAAAGTTTGGGTGAGAAACTAGTTTATTTTTTTACTAGGCCTAATATACAAGATATTATATAAACATAATATACGTATATTAAACATAACACCAATATGAGAAAACATAACACCAATATAAATTAATAGAACAATGTTTAATTATAAATATAAAACAAGAAAATCGATCACACCGCAAATCTCAAACACAGTCAGAGTCAGAGAATTTCACCATACAAGTGTCGCCCCAAGTGTCCACCGCAACTACCCTTGTCTCTGCGACAGTGTCCACCCGTTTCACAAAACCAGTAAATCTGGGACGCTGCTCCTTCACAGTCCAGATTTTGAAGGCTTCATAACTGTCGGGAGACTAGCGCTTTGCTTGCATCAACACGGTCCACACATGGGCGATAATCGCCGACTTCGCGTGATCGTTCGCAATCACGAAGTCCATCTGGCACTTCGGCAGCAACGTCGATTTCCGGTGTTCGGCAGATATCTCGTGTTTTGCCAAGTCGTCCTTCTTGGGCTTGGCGCAGTCCTTCCTGGTGACAAACACGTTCTTTGCTTTCGCATGCACACAAACGAAAGACGTAGCTTTTGCTATTGTGAATAACTTCAATAAGCCACGCAAAACGTACGAACCAGTTCGCCTTGAATGATCAAATGTGGCTGTGTCATTTTCTGTCATTTCTTTCTGCGATCATTGCCCGCCGATGTATATTTACGAATCATTTTAACCGATAACAAACTGAAAAACTACGAGGAAGTGAGCCAATATTATTTTGTAGCTGCCCGCAAGCCGCCCAGCAGGACGCAAACTTTCGCCCAGAGCAATTAAACCATTGGCTTATCGCCGGGCAATTATAGATCGGGGGGAGCGAAAACAATTCCACGGCTGGCGGGCAGCTATGATTCACGGGTTCACCGCCGCTTACACGACAACGGGTCATTAACGTGGCCGTAAAAGCATTTCGCCAAATTGGCGAAGAGTTGTTTTTTCCTTTCGCCAAATGGGAAACCGTTTCGCCTATGGTGCAATTGGCGATCGGCAGCGCTAGCCTAGAAGTTATATAATTATAACTATGTTTGATTTACAACATTCAAATTTATTTAAACACTTCTGCCTTTTTAATTTTAAGGTTTAGTTCATTCTACAAAAAAGTGGTCAATTTTTTTGTGTGTTTTAAATTAATAGATTGCATTAACTTGCAAGTTACTTTCAGCATGTTTTCTGTCATTTGCCTTGAGAACTTAAAAAATCACACGCCTTTCATGTCAATGGACCGTCTATATTGAAGAAACATAAACAGGAGAGTTAAATGTAAAGTATTCTCAGCATTAAATTTAATGAATTTCACAATGTCATGTTGATCTGTCAAATAGAACTCATCCATTTGACAATATAGGTCAGAGATAGAATTTAACCTAAAATTATTGGGGGCCAGCTGGACCCCCATTTTCCAGAATCCACCAACTCCACCAAAACTGGGAGCCTAAAGCTCTTTGCATGAAAAAAGCCATAATATCAATTTGATGGACTTGTATAATTTCTGTTTGCTGCCTCCCATTTCAAAATGTGTCCCCACCTGGCATATGTATGCCCAAGAGTAGCCCAAGTATTGAGTCATTCAAAATTATATGGCTGATCGAATAACTAATAATCAAATTAAAAGCCATTTTGGCCAATCTCATGGACATAACAACCAGGGTGAGAATGAATTTTTCATTTTGAATTTCCAACTGAAAACTAGTTGTGAAGTTCTGAAATCCTTGCATTAATGCGTTTTGAGAATGTTATGGTCTTACAATGTTATTTATCAACTTTATGTTAATGACAGTATTAGTATTACAAGTGAAATCCATAACTAATAATTACAAAACCCTACACTAATTTTCAATAACAAAACGTAGAATACAACTGAGAAAACTGCAGAACCAGAACGTTGTTGTTATATTTCGTTCATAAATCAGTCACATTATCATAAGTTACAAATATTAAAGAATAAAGGTGTAGGAAGAATGCCAGTCCACAAACATTGATTGACTCTGGCAGAGAGGACTGAGTAGCTGAGTCATTCCATGTCAAATCAACCATGAATGGTCAAAGAGTTGATTTCTCAGAATTTGCTTAAATTTTAAATAGTGCATAAGTAGCTATGCCTGAGCACTTCTACAAAAAAACTAAGGATTTGCATGAAAATTGTGTCTAATGCCCTATAATGTAAACAGGGGTAAGCACCCAAAAACGCACCCGTTATTTTTATCTGTTTTCAGGTGCTTCTAACTTAAGAAAAAATGGAAAATAATTTTTTTTTCAGAGAAAGATTTCAGCAGTCTGTATTTCATTGTTTCACTGTCCAAATTGCTACCATCTATTGTCTGGTACTGGCAGTAATCTATTAGTTCAGTAGGCTTCTAGTTGCCATACTTTCAGAATAATTCAGCGTAAACTTTAATTTTTTATATATTTTACAAATTCCAACAGTTAAAATGAGAATGTGGCACAAGTCGTTTAACAGTGCATAGTCTTTTATTAAGTAAACAACATATTAATATTTCAGAATGACTTTCAGCTGCAATATAGATGAAATGAAATGCAGCACCATCCTGAAATTTTAATATGTTGTTTACCTAATAAAGGGCTGGTCATACGACTTGTCCCACATTCTCATTTTGGCTGCTGAAATTCATAAAATGTAAAACAGTTAAAGTTTAAGGCTGAATTATTCCAAAAGTATAGGTACTACTAGTCTACTGAACTAATACGTTGGTGTCAGTATCCCTGCCAATAGATGGTGGCAATTTGGACATTGTACTGTAACACAACAATGAAATACAGACTACTGAAATCTTTC
Source organism: Lamellibrachia satsuma (assembly GCA_033239005.1). NCBI lineage: Eukaryota > Metazoa > Annelida > Polychaeta > Sabellida > Siboglinidae > Lamellibrachia > Lamellibrachia satsuma. Next base: position 15,155,609 of record BSQZ01000001.1, on the reverse strand, counting down.
TTGGAAAAAAAATGTCTTCCATTTTCATGCACCCAGTATACCAGATATGTAGAGCTCTTGTAAACTTCTTAGGTTAGAAGCACCTAAAAACAGATACAAAATAACAAGTGCATTTTTGGGCGCTTACCTCCTGTTCACATCATAGGGCGTTACAGCCACAATTTGCACATAAATGCTTTGGTTTTTGCAGAAGTGCTCAGGAATAGTTACTTATTCATTGGTTAAAATTTAAACAAATTCTGAGGCATCAACTTTTGAAATTTCCTAAAAATTCTTTGATTTGACATGGAATGACCTAGATGTATGAATTGAATTTGAATTCTAAATGCCAATTCCAAGCCAAAGTATAATTTGATCATTGTAACGCAACCAATGCTACAAAATCATCAATACAGTTATTGTTATCTCCGCAATGTTTTTCCTGGCTGTCTGGCACATGACATTTCACGATATAATCAGACAACTATTCAACTACCTTTTCCGTTTTTTCCCAACGAAACAATAAAATCAATAGCGCATTCGTAAAATCGTCATGTTCTTGGATAGCCACTAAAAATATATCATGGCTGCTGATTGGTTGTTCGGTCATAAGTCAGCCAATCAAAATACGTTAAATTGCATCATATAAATGTGTCTTTCTTATTGTCAAGCGGTATTGGACAACTGATTTAATTGTTGACCAAATACATTTAAGGTTTCTCAGCTCTCGCGTAAGTTTTAATGGCGTCTCACAAATGGGTTTGTTTACCTTATGAAGTATGTCAAACCTTTGACTCATAAAAAACCTCACTGGTAATGCCTCGTAGTGGGATTCATAAAATCAAGTAACGTACATGTGTTGTAACTTCAAGATGCACCAATATCGTAACTTTTTTTGCAAAATTTTAGGGGCCAGTTGGACCCCCAGGTTCAGGACTATTGGGGGTATGGCAGTGAATGTAGGAACCTGCGAGTTCATGGATCCCCACTAAATTCAAATCCTGCAAGTTGCCACTTATTGGCACACACATTTCACTTGTCCTGCAAGTAGATAAGCCTTATTTCACACTAACACATGCTGTATACTGTATACTGCCCCTTATTACATTTCTGCTCATAAAGATGGCTTATTTAGACAGGTTGCAAGATAGGATGCAGATATGCAAGTGATACAGGTCTGCAGTGTTTGAAATGAGGGGGGTCTGGGGGGTCCAGGCATGAGGGACCTCCCATAAGAAAGACAAATGTAAGCTTTGGGGGTCTCACATTTTATCGTTGTACTGATGTGATGACCCTTCCACTGTTGCTGAGGCTACTCTGGTTCATCTGTGCTAGAACTCAATGGTTTTCACAGAACTCGATCGATCTCGCAGCAAGAACTCGACGGTTTTTGCAGAGCTCAACGGTTTTTGCAGAACTCAAAAGTTTTCGCAGGACTCGCCATCATTCTGTTGGTAGTTTAGCTGATTCATTCAGCTCACTCTGTTGTCATTCAGTTAATCTCTGTTAAAAACATCCTAAGTCATTCCACTCATATCATTGATGAGTGTGTTATGCAGTTAAGCGCACCATATGTTGGGTGTCTGCAGTAATGCAACCAATGAGTGTCTAGTTGAGGCATATTTTACCTTGGCATTTTACTACTCAGAATTACAGAGCACTGTGTCTGCTAGCACATTATTCCAGTAACAATGGTTTAGACCACAATTTACAATTTAGTCATTTAGCAGACACTCATATCCAGAGCGACTTACAACAAATGCAATCAACCTAAGTTGGCAAAACAACTACAAGTCGCTATGATAGCAAGCAAGTATTTTCACACAAAATAGGTGCTAATAGCCATTAAAGTGCCTGAAAAGAAGATTTTTTTTCTGGGAGGTGACCAATATTTTTTATTTTTAGGGGACCTACCGTGAGTCGGTGGTCATTTCAAACACTGCTGGTCTGTGCAGTGTGTTAGTATGTATATGTAACGTTTGCATTAACATGTTTTTCGTTATTGAAATGTATCTGCTATCAGACCTGAGTTTCTTGTCAATCTGTATACTTCGTATTCTGACTAAAACCATGTGATTGCATACAGTACATTTCATGCACAAACTTGTTTAATTCATACTGTGATTCAAATTCTAACAGAGTCACAGAGATGACTTAAAATTAAAACTAGTGATTTTAATTTATGTGCAAAACTAGACATAGGATTCTCCTCAAAGTAAACATTGACCATGATGTGATTTATTAGTGCATCTAATAATAGTGATACTGACAGATACACATGCAATAGTGATACTGACAGATACACATGCAATAGTGATACTGACAGATACACATGCAATAGTGATACTGACAGATACACATGCAATAGTGATACTGACAGATACACATGCAATAGTGATACTGACAGATACACATGCAATAGTGATACTGACAGATACACATGCAGTAGCATTTTCATACTTGTATTGATAACAACTTAACAATTATAATACCAAGTCAACATCTGCAGTTGAAAAATTTTCCCTTCCCACAGGGGCATGACTGATGTGACAATTTGTCCAACATAAATACTAAAATAAATTTGGTAGCTTGTAATCTCAAACATTTACATACCTACCATATCAGCTTACAATTTTAATTTAAGTTATTCAATCAATGGTTCTTCATCCCTATCACTCGTGAGGTATTCTGCTTTAATGTGTCAATCATTTATTCCAGGTCCTGAATGTCACCAAATTTCACGTCCAGAGTGCTACCCGTCCTCCAGAGCCACATGTGACAGCAGTGACACTGTGTTGACACAGTTCCAACACACAGGTAACACTTCCACTCACCATCTGGTTAAAGTCACTGCTGTGTGATGAAATGTTGTACAGTTGGTGACTTGGCATTCAGTACTGAAGCTTTGACCAACAGCTCCACCAGACATGAATGGTGCAAGTGATGCACACAACTAATGTTTTGCCTCTACTGAAGTGATTCGATTAACCAAAATTTTATGAACCTGCCTATCACATTTTGCCAATTATCAGCACTTCTACAGTTCATCAGCACTTTGTCAGCACTTGTGTCAGCACTTCTTAACAAGTTTTAACAATAATAATAATAATAATACAGCATTTTTAAAAGCGCTAATTCCCACTATATGGATCAATGCGCCTGTACATGGTATAAAATACTAATCACATGGTATAAAATACTAATCACATGGTATAAAATACTATTTAAATATAAACACACATGTGTAAACACACATGTGTGTGATATAATCTCTCTCTCTCTCTCTCTCTCTCTCTCTCTCTCTCTCTCTCTCTCTCTCTCTCTCTCTCTCTCTCTCTCTCTCTCTCTCTCTCTCTCTCTCTCTCTCTCTCTCCTATATATATATATATATATATATATATATATATATATATATATATATATATATATATATATACATACATACATATACATATATATATATATAGACAGACAGACAGACCGACAGACCAACAGACAGGCAGACAGACAGACAGAGACACACACACGCATGCATGCATGCACGCACGCACACACACACACTCACATACACATACATATATATACACACACGCTCGCACGTGTGTGGCACGCATGCACCCACACACACACACATACACACAAGTCATATACATATATACATAATATACATACACACCACAGACGTAAATAGAACACCCATTAGTAAAACAAGCCGTCTGAGCCCTTATCAGTTGACACATGATAAAGTGATGCAGACATGGACCAGTGACATTAATGCTGCTGCAAGGCAAGAACCCACTGGAGGCCCAGTGTTTATACTGTACAGCACCCAGTCTTCATCATATATCTATAGATATACAGTACTAATAAGATTATTACTATATAGCTATATATACCTATTATGTTTTTACACGCATCTATCCATGCACCTTGTGTATCAAATATCATAACATATTAACTACAACAGTAGCACCACTAAACATGATCGAAAAAAAAATGTATATTTCTAAAGTGCTCTGTACATGTATTAGTTAATGACTGCAAGTGGTCAAAATCTCATTAAGCTCTGTTGGATATTCTTCTCTAAGGTCCCAAAAATAATCTTTTCCTATCTTCCAACACATTCCCCAGCTGCTTCATCACAGCCATTTCCACCTGCAGATCAAGATCTTTCTGGAATGTTATCTGTCCAACTTACCCAAGGACACTGCAAAGAAATGTGCTCTCTCATTTAAGCTGTCAATTGTTTTAGTAGGCAACCTTTCACATGGTTTGTCAAACAAATGCATAGAATGCAATGAATGTTGCAATGTTAAAAGAATGAGTTACATGATATTGGTTCATATAACGATGAAAAGGCAAATGACGACCAAAAAGGGGAAAGCTTCATTAAATGCAGATGACTTAATAAAGAACAAAAATCTTATTAATGAGCTGACATCTAGTAGAGTTTTAAAAAAGAGTTACAAATATGCATACACGGGTGCATGCACACATTATTTATAAAACTGAATCCTACCCTTATAACATATTAATATTTTATGCTGTACCCAATCAATGTAACTACTGGGAAACACTGAATGTACGTTACCCCCAAGATAAAACAAACGTATCTGTAATATATTGATATTTCAGAACATTTTCGAAACTGTTACATTCATTCACATATACACTAACACAGCACAAACATTTGCGACATAAATTACCTGAAAATAACGAGATGTTAGATCCTGTCTTCTGTCGATTCGTACAGCTGTAAGCCACACAGGAAATAATCGTATTTGTTGTCCCACAACTTTCTCCAGCGAGCTTCCAAAATGTTTGTCTTGGAGAGTTTAACACTAATGTACGATGCTAACTAATTTTGAACTTTGTTTTAAATACATAAAAATTAAAGTAATGCTTGCAACACCTTATGGGTTATATACATACATGCATATGTGTCTAACATGAACAAATGTGACTAGAATCACACTCATAATCAAAGCCTGGACCTGACTCTATTTTCACGTACCCAAGCCGACAACAGTTGCACATGGGCCACTGCAAAGTGTGCCAGAGGTGGGCGACAATTCAGCAGCGTCTCGGTTACTAGGACCAGGCACATCAACATTATGAATCTCCGCCACCATAACAAAGGATGTGGAAGGCACAGCTACTTTGGATTGTTCATGGACAGTCGTCAGGACACTGCTCTTGTTCATGAAAAAGGCATCACTTTTATTTTACTTTGATATATGGCACTGAATTGTTTCCGCCAATGTTTGAAACAGTGCAAGGAGATTGATGTGCAGTGATCAGTCTGGCGAGCAAACTTGAGAATCCATGGATTGTCAGAGACGGTCAGCAAAAACACAGAGGCCAAAGTCATTGAGATGATTAACAATAAAATGACAATGAACCCACCACTTCAACTGCAAGACATTGAACGCAGCCACCAACTCAGGGATGCAGATCAGCCAAGACCTATGATCATCCGTTTTGCGACCAAATGGGTGCGAGATTCGGTGTACTGCGCCAGGGTCAACTTAAAAGAACACAATGGACCTGATGTCCACACATTCAACCCTTGCATTGAAAACAAGAAAGCTTACATGACAATGTTTGTCCACCACCTATTGTGTGTTTTTGTTGGTGTTATTAACATATTTTATGGCATTATAGATTCGGTGTACTGCGCCAGGGTCAACTTAAAAGAACACAATGGACCTGATGTCCACACATTCAACCCTTGCATTGAAAACAAGAAAGCTTACATGACAATGTTTGTCCACCACCTATTGTGTGTTTTTGTTGGTGTTATTAACATATTTTATGGCATTGCGTGCTTTAATGAACATCTTTATATTTCATAAATGGTTAGTACCATATATTAAGCAATCAAAATATTTTAATAATCAGAAACCACAAACCATTCAAACCATATGGAATTGTGGAAGTATCTTGTTTCTATTGTTAAGCTTGTAATGTCAATTTGTGTTTGGATTCAGGCATTCAAACTATATTACTATTACAATAGAACAAATGTCATCAGTTCATTGCCACGTGTCTTAAGTAATGATAATCATTTTCAATGGGGTCACAGGAAGACGGCAATGACCATGTGACCACCATGCAATGTAACACATTGTCATTACGTGTATGTATATTGTTTAATCTTGTATTTTATGTATTGTTATGTTGTTAAATAAAGTTGCTTGCTTGCTTGCGAGAGTACCGATAGACAAACACTGGGAAAGCCCACGTTTCCCAACCAATGACATACGTGATTACAATAAACAGATATAGGAGTTCCCAACATGGGTCACTGCATCGTTATGTTGCCAACGGTGGCAAGGTTAAAAAATAATACAGATTGGCAGTGTTCGCTATTTTGCCACCGATAACATTCGCTGAATCCTGACCATGTGCACTAAGACTTGGTTTTAAAAAATGACGTAATGCAAATACCCATGTTGTAAAAAGAAAAAAACATCTTTAAGACGGCAGATGGGTCCCTGACTAAGGGCCTGCTCCTGTGTCCTTTTCTTTTATGGTAGTACCTAGAACAGTATCTCCCATTTTATAGTTTACATAGTTCCTGTGTCCTTTATGTGGGCATTGGTATTTCCCAAAATTGAATAACATTGCCATTTTCAGACCATTTCACTAATTTATCTAAATTGTTTTGTAAATGTTATTTTCTCAACCATTTTTAACCTTTCTAAAAAAATTGTGTCATCTGCAAAAAACCAAACAGACCATATGTGGCAACACTTTTTTGCATGGTTTCAACTCTGTTCCTCATGCTTCATGTTGACAGGAGCTTCTTCAGTGAGTGACTTCCGTGCGTTCAACCCAGACTTCAAACACCTCATTGAAGAGTTGTGTCCTGTTTGTGGTGACAAAGTATCTGGCTACCACTATGGCCTACAGACTTGTGAGAGCTGCAAAGGTCAGTCATCTTTTGTCTTCAGTTCAATGGCCTCACTCAGTCCAAGAATAGGTATATTGAAGTTCAATGGCCTCACTCAGTCCAAGTATAGGTATAGTGTAGTTCAGTGGCCTCACTCAGTCCAATATAGGTATAGTGTAGTTCAGTGGCCTCACTCAGTCCAAGTATAGGTATAGTGTAGTTCAATGGCCTCACTCAGTCCAAGTATAGATATAGTGTAGTTCAATGGCTTGTGCCTCGCTCAGTCCAAGTTTAGGCTTAGTGCATTTCAGTGGCTCGTGCCCCATTCAGTCTAACTCTAGGAGGTATAGTGCAGTTAAGTGGTTTGTGCCTCAATCAGTCCAAGTCTAGGTTTAGCGCAGTTCGGTGGCTTGTGCCCCATCCAGTTCAAGGCAAGGTTTAGTGCAGTTCAGTAGGCTTGCGCCTCACCCAGTCCAAGTATAGGTGTGGTGCAGTTAAGTGGTTTATGCCTCAATCAGTCCAGGTCTAGGTTTACCCAGTAGGCATAGTACAGTTCAGTGACTTGTGCCTCACTCAGTCCAAGTGTTGGTATTGTGCAGTTCAATGGCTTGTGCCTCACTCAGTCCAATGCAAGTTTAATGCAGTTCAATAGTTTGTGACTCACTCAATACATGTCTACGTTTAACGCAGTTCAGTGGTTTGTGTCTCACGAAAGCTAAGGTGAGGTTTAGTACAGTTCAATGGTTTGTGCCTCACTCAGTCCAAGACAAGGTGTAGTGCAGTTCAGTGGCTTGTGCCTCTAAGTCTAGGTGTCCAAGTCTAGGTGTACTGTAGTGCAGTTAAGTGGTTTGGTCCTCAATCAGTCCCAATCTAGTTTTAGTGCAGTTCAGTGGCTGATACTTCACTCAGTTCACGTCTAGGTATAGTGTAGTTCAGTGGCTTGTGCCTCATTCAGTCCAAGTCTTGGCTTTGTGCAGTTCAATGGCTGATGGTTCACTAACTCCAAGGCAAGGTTTAGAGAAATTCAATGGCTTGTGCCTCGCTCACTCCAAGGAAAGGTTTAGTGGATGATGCTTCACTCAGTCCAAGTCTAGGTTTAGTGCAGTTCAGCCAGTGACTTGTACCTCACGGAGTCCAAGTCTAGGTTTTGTGCAGTTAAGTGCCTCGTTCAGTCCAAGTCTACGTTTAGTGCAGTTCAGTGATTTGTGCCTCACGCAGTCCAAAGTGAGGTTTAGTGCAGTTCAGTGGCTGATACTTCACTCATTTCATATCTAGGCATGGTTCAGTGGCTTGTGCCTCATTCAGTCCATGTCTAGGCTTAGTGCAGTTCAGTGGCTTATGTCTTACTCAGTCCAAGTTACGGTTTCATGCAGTTCAGTGGTTGATGCTTCACTCACTCCAAGGCAAGGTTTAGTGGATGAAACTTCACTCAGTCCAAGTTCAGGTTTAGTGCAGTTCAGTCAGTGGCTTATGCCTCACGCAGTCCGAGTCTAGGTTTAGTGCAGTTCAATGGCTTGTGCCTCACTCAGTCCAAGTCTACGTTTAGTGCAGTTTAGTGGTTTGTGCCTCACACAGTCAAAGGCAAAGTTTAGTGCAGTTCAGTGGCTTGTGCCTCACTCACTCCAAGTCTACATTTAGTACAGTTTAGTTGTTTGTGCCTCACTCAGTCCAAGGCAAGGTTTAGTGCAGTTCAGTGGTTTGTGCCTCACGCAGTCAAAGGTGAGGTTTAGTGCAGTTCAGTGGTTTGCGCCACACTCATTCAAATGCAGGGTTTAGTGTAGTTCAGTGGTTTGTGCCTCACTCAGTCAAAGGCAAGGTTTAATGCAATTCAATGGTTTATGCCACACTCAATCCAAGTGTACGTTTAGTGCAGTTCAGTGGTTTGTGCCTCACCCAGTCCAAGTCTATGCTTAGTCCAGTTCAGTGGTTTTTGCCTAACTCAATCCAAGGTGAAGTTTAGTGCAGTTCAATAGTTTGTGCCTCATGCAGTCCAAGGCAAGGTTTAGAGCAGTTCAATAACATGTGCTGTGCTCAGTTTAAGTCTAGATTTACTGCCTCTGAATTCTTCTGAATTATAATTCTTACCGGAATCTGTCTCCTAGTTTATGCAAGTAATTTTCTAGCGGTATGATTAAAACTTCTGTTACACGTAATTCTGAACTTCAGGGAAATACTTCTCATATTATTTGGCATGTCCCAAATTCTAAGGATATGAATGAATAAAAAAAAATAAAAGTGATAAAGGAGGTCACTACATTACATACACGCACACATGCACGCATGCACGCACGCACGCACGCACGCACGTACACACTGCCCTCACTGTCGTTCTCCACTCCCCTCCCAGTACCGCCAAATCTGTCTTCACACAGTCATCCCATCTCAGTCTTGGTCTTGCTCTTCTCCATTCCATTCAGTCCACATGTCCAGCGCACTTTAACTAATTCTTCACCAGCTTTCTCCTGAAGCTCTTTCACACCAACTTCGTCCCTCAGCTCCATTCTTTACTTGTCTACTCTTTTTACTCCCGCATTTCTTCTCACTCAGTTAATTCTGCCAACTTTTTCCTACATTGCCATGGTCTCTAAGGCCGTATAGATAGTCTGGTGTTACGTGCGGACTACGCATATTTGGAAATTAATAGATGAAATCTGCTATCCCGGCCACTTGGCCCCTAAATTTAATTGTTGGTCCCTAATTTTGAAAGTGGGGTGAACAAAATTGCCCCCGTTTCGACACAGCAGCAGGTGGTTTTGAACCCCGGTCCCCTCCACCGACCGATGCCCTACCACATAACCACCATGCTCCAATACAACGACACTGTATCTTACTGCCCCAAATACGTTTTGTGTGCATTGATGTGTCTTGTTATAGAGCCCTATGTAATAATGTGTACAATGACACTGTATCTTACTGCCCCAATACGAGTTGTGTGCACTGATGCATAGTGAACCTCTAGGCTCTAGTTCATTTGCTCTCATTCATTAAATCGCACAAATGTGAAACTGATTCTAATAATATCAAACTAAGCAAAAGATGTATTCATGCTATTGGTGAAGGCTGCAAGTATTTCTTGCATTGTATGCTGTTGGTCGTACATATGTTGCAGTGATATTGATATTTGATGGCTATCAGTAACTGTAATTGTCGTTGTTTTGCCTTAAGCAGTGGTTCGTCATGTCTTGACGCAACCAGTCCATGACCCATTTGAGCACAATCACTGGTTGCATGTGTGTCATGTGTACATCACGTGTCTTTATATAACACTAGGCCAACAGAGGTTCATGGACAATAGTACACTTTCAACCTAAGTTTGCTGACAGTGTAACATACTACAGTCCGTCATGGAAGCGTGGTTGTGTTTGTTGTAGAGAAAAATATATTTTCTTTACAGATTTTTATTAATGTGCTTAATAAGTGTTGTTGTGTAAGTTCAGTTGCCAGCAACTTGCAATCATTCACACTGCAGGGGTCAGATAGGTTAGTTAAAGGGGTTTTCAGTCCTAACATCCTAAACAGTTCTTCAAGATCAGTGTATAGCTGTGACCACTTGACACATTTACAACACTTTATATTAATACCATAAGTCATGTGACTGTGTCTTCAATCTCTTTGTTCAGCTTCTTTCCAGAAAAAGGACTTATTTTGGGATGCCCTTTGGCTGATGCCCTGGGAGAATGTCTGTAGTACTTCAGCATTTATTTTTATTATTTATAAAATTAATCAGTGGGCAATAAATGCAGTGAAATTATAAGATTGGTAGATTTGACAGGTTAGCTTTTTAGCAGGGATATTGTGTGTTGTACAAAAAGAATAACTTATTTTTGCATTTATTACATGTATAATAAAAATAATAACATTATAAAAAATGATTAGCCATAACTTTTTAATGTTCTGCAATAAGTAGATTCAAATGAGAAACATCAACCAAATTGATTGTGCATGTGCATTCATACATACAGATCTGACGTTTCACACTATGTGTATCTAGTACTTTGTCACTTTATTCAGTGACCGCTATTCCTGTGTATATCTAGTAGACTAGTACTTTGTTATTCTCTACAGTGACCCCTGTTCCTGTGTATATCTAGTAGACTAGTACTTTGTTATTCTCTACAGTGACCCCTGTTCCTGTGTATATCTCGTACTTTGCCCCTCTCTAAAGTAACCAGTGTTATTTGCTGCAGGTTTCTTCAAGCGTACCGTCCAGAACAGGAAGGTGTATTCGTGTGTTGAAAACCAAGAATGCATTATTGACAAGACTCAACGCAAACGTTGCCCCTACTGTCGCTTCCAGAAGTGTCTTGTTGTAGGCATGAAACTAGAAGGTCAGTAAGTTCTCTGAAATACATGTTCAAATACAAATGCATAGTCAAACTGAGAAATTAAAGGTTGTCATAGTAACATTTATACAAAACTAAAATTATGGTCTAGGATGTGTTTTAAAATGTGCAGATAGTGATAATCTAATCTGTCACAATTACAGCGTTTGCCACTAAAAATCATATACAAATTGTCTGAAGGGTTTAGTTTTTTCTGTGTGATAAATCACCTGATCAAGCTCAGTTGGTAATAAATAAATCTGAAGTAATCATGCTTCAATGCTAATATGTGCGCTCATTTTTAGCACCGATCAATTTTGAAATGATGTACACATTGTCTGTTTAATATATTTAGTTTAAATTTAAATCATTTGCCTTCTCAGCTATTAAGTGCCATGATGTATTTGTTATGTTTTACTGGGGCATGTCCATGCTAAAGCTTAAATGCATGTCACTGAAGATACATGTAAACATTGATCTAGTTGTGTTAGGAACAGCTTGTGGACACCTACATTTCTAGGAACCCTGTCTGTACTCTGGCAACTGTTCTCAAAAATATTTTAAGATATTACTTTTTATTATTACTTTTTGTATCCTCATTTAAACACATGTCTGCCATTAGACTAAACAGCTGTAAAGTAAATATGTTTATTTATGGATCTGATATAGATTATTGATAACTTCCAAAACCCCTTTCCCAAAAAACTGCTGTGAGCACAGTGCCTACCAAATCACAATACACAACTAGTTTCAGTCTTTCGTGTTTTTGATGCAAGTGTATGTCTGCTATGAATATTTCATTATGATGTACATTCTCAATTAGACAACAACAATTAGTTTCCTGTTTTTGTTCAAAAATAGTTGAAAACATAGATTCATTTACATCATGAATTTCTATTTGTAGACACTTTTTGCTGAGAAGTGTAGAATATGGGTGCATAAAATAGTTGTTGTTGGTGTAGATATTATGACCCCTAAAAGTGAACTGTAGGAAGTAGATGTTATGACCTGCAGTCCTGAGTAAATGTTATGACCTGCAGACCTGAGTAGAAATTATGACCTGCTGTCCTGAGTAGATAGTATGACCTGCAGTCCTGAGTAGATAGTATGACCTGTACGAGTAGATGTTTTGATCCATATGAATGTTATGACCTGCATGAGTAGTGACTGTGCTTTGCGATGTTTTCAGCTGTGCGAGCAGACAGAATGCGAGGCGGTCGTAACAAGTTCGGCCCAATGTACAAGCGTGACCGAGCCCTGAGACAGCAGGTCCGGCGGCAGCAACAACATCAACAACTCTATGACCATGTGCCATGTGACACCAACCTGAGTAGTATTCACAGCAGCCACCGTGACACACCAACCATCGCTGACTTGACCAGTGTGGACTTACTAGCCATAGATGCCACTCCGCCTGATATCAAGCCTGATATCAATCTGTTAAATCTCATGAGTGAGACTGGCTCACTCACATCCAACATGTCATCGCACTGTGCTACTGGGCAGTCACCAGTGATAGTGCCTCCGCCATATAGCAGTGTGCAGGATAACCAGAGTACCTCAGACGACGTGCCATCATTGCTGTCATCGTCACTGCATTCTAGTCACAAAATACCACTGCAGCAGTCTTACCACCCTAGGTTGGACCTATCGTCGCCTACTGCGACACAAATGGCACCACTACACACATTCCCTACCTGCAGTCCACACATCGACACACTACCAAACAAGTTTTTGCCAGGTGGAGCCATGCATCTTCCTGGTGGCATGACATTTCCGTCGACACCATCAGTGATAGCGAAGCAACTGCCTCAAGTGTCACAGTTCATCAAAGACTTGCACAAAAGTGAGCCCAACAGTTGCGAGGTCCAACATAAACTCATGTCAGTCACTGAGATGGCGCTGCAGTGTCACTGCGGCCTTGCTGCTGTGCTGCGGCATAACGCTGACCACCAGGGGGCACTGTTAATGCAGAACGGCCAGACAGAGAACAGCAGCCACGCACTGTTTCAGTTGTTGGCTGACATCTGCGACCAGTCATTGTTTATACTGGTTGAGTGGGCACGAGGGGCGTGCTTCTTCAGCGAGTTGAAGGTAGGTCAGTCCTCGTACATCATGTACTGCTGTGTAGCACTGTAACCAAACACAACATTCAAGATGTATTTAACTGACCCATAGCATCAATTAAACATTCCATGTGTGGAAAAATTATACATGATGTGATAATTAACAAATATTGGATCAAGTAATGCAAAAAGTAGTGTCAATTATCTGTAACTTAAACAAAATATTTTTTATTGTTGCTATACATCTAGAAGAGTCCTATTAAAACCGTGATCACTTGCTGTCACAGGAACAACCCAGTTGGTGGTTTTGTTATATATAAACTGAAATATCTAATCCAATTAAATATATTCTGCATAGTATATAAATTATTTAAAAGAACGAATCACAAAATTAAACCTTACTCTGATGGTATAAACATTAACTTTAACCTAAAGTCGGGAGAAGTAAAATATCCCACACAACGGGTAGATATGCAACATGTCGTGGACTCACCTCACTGAAGTTGTATAACTGTGGATGTAAGTGTGTATGTGATTGATGGGTTATTGAAAATAATGCTAAGTTTTCAGTTCAGTAGTTTGTTCTTACTGAGTGGAGCATTATTAGAATTGACTGTATATGTTGATGTTAATATATATATATATATATATATATATATATATATATATATATATATATATATATATATATATATATATATATATAGAGCAGTTAGGTAACACACATAACTTTTTATAAAACAGTTGCCTTTACATGATGGATGTAACAGTATTCATTGTGTTTCTATTTGGCTTTTTAGTGTGCCAGGAGACTTATTTACTAAAAGTGGTATATTGTGCTTCAGGCATCTATTCTTTTAGCAAATATTTATTGAATTGTATTTAATGTCATTATGTCTAATAAATGGGTATTATAATGATGAATGGAATGGTTGGGTGGTGTTAGATGGTGTTGTGTCTGTGCTGCTTCTACTGCTGTGATGTCTCAGTATTAGATTGTGTTGTGTCTGCTGCTGTGATGTCTCAGTGTTAGATTGTGTTATGCCTGTGCTGCTGTGATGTCTAAGTGTTAGATTGTGTTGTATGTGTGCTGCTGCTGTGATGTCTCAGTGTTAGATTGTGTTGTGCCTGTGCTGCTGTGATGTCTAAGTGTTAGATTGTGTTGTGTCTGTGCTGCTGTGATGTCTCAGTGTTAGATTGTGTTGTGTCTGTGCTGCTGTGATGTCTAAGTGTTAGATTGTGTTGTGTCTGTGCTGATGTGATGTCTCAGTGTTAGATTGTGTTGTGTCTGTGCTGCTGTGATGTCTCAGTGTTAGATTGTGTTGTGTATGTGCTGTTATGATGTCTCAGTGATGTGTTTGCGCATTGCGGCTGTGGTGTATATGCTGCTGCTGAGATGTCTCAGTGATATGTGTGTTGCTGCTGCTGATGTCTCAATGCTGTGTGTGCTGCTGCTGAGATGTCTCAGTGATGTGTGTGTTGCTGCTGCTGATGTCTCAATGCTGTGTGTGCTGCTGCTGAGATGTCTCAGTGATGTGTGTGTTGCTGCTGCTGATGTCTCAACGCTGTGTGTGCTGCTGCTGAGATGTCTCAGTGATGTGTGTGTTGCTGCTGCTGATGTCTCAATGCTGTGTGTGCTGCTGCTGTGATGTCTCAGTGTTAGATTGAGTTGTGTCTCTGCTGCTGCTGTAATGTCTCTTATATTGTGTTGAATTTGTGCTGCTGGTGTGATGTCTTAGTGTTGTGTCTGGGTTTGATCCTGTGATGTCTCAGTGTTAGATTGTGTTGTGTCTGTGCTGTTGTGATGTCTGAATGATGTGTTTGTGCATTGCGATTGTGGTGTCTCAGTGGTGCATGTGCTGCTGCTGTGATGTCTCAGTGATGTGTGTGTGTGTGCGTGCGTGCGTGCGTGCGTGCGTGCGTGCGTGTGTGCGTGCGTGCATGCGTGTGTGTTGCTGCTGATGTCTCAGTGCTGTATGTGCTGCTGCTGTGATGTCTCAGTAATGTGTGTGTTGCTACTGATGTCTCAATGCTGTGTGTGCTGCTGCTGTGATGTCTCAGTGATGTGCGTGTTGCTGCTGATGCCTCAGTGATGTGTGTGCTGCTGCTGTGATGTCTCAGTGATGTGTGTGTTGCTGCTGATGTCTCAGTGCTGTGTGTGTTGCTGCTGTGATGTCTCAGTGATGTGTGTGCTGCTGCAGTGATGTATCAGTGATGTGTGTGCTACTGCTGTGATGTATCAGTGATGTGTGTGCTACAGGTGGAGGACCAGATGAAGCTGTTACAGAACTGTTGGAGTGAACTCCTCATCCTGGAGTTCATCAACAGACAGATATCACAGTCAGATGTAGACGGTCTTGTTCTTGTAAGTAACTCTTACACATGGACAAGTTGCAACTTACCAAATTACATTATCTGAGCCCATGCAAGCATGTTGCTTTCAAGAGTATTGCTGAATGATTTATATGAACCAGTACATACATAATTGTATTCAGTATATACAGCAAGATATATGTTACATTAAACTTGAAATAAACCTTGTCTGTCATTTCGTTGCATTAAACTTGAAATGAACCTTGTCTGTCAGTTCGTTGCATTAAACTTGAAATTAACCTTGTCTGTCAGTTAAATCAAATCAAATCAAATTTTAGTTTGCAACTGCAACAGCATTAATAACAAAATTACATAATATTATATGATACCAAAAGAAATGTGTAAACAATAATGTTGTGTTGCATGGTGGTTCCATGGCATGTTGCCATCTTCCTGGGACCCCATTTACTTAACACACAGTAATATAATAGATTATTGTATGGCAGTGAGCTGGTAGAGAAAAAACATAGAAAAACTATTATTTGAAAATTGTCCAGAAAATGATCTGGATCCAAATATTTATATACTTAATTCCAGTTGCACACCATACACAGGGTTGGCATGTAACGGAGTAAAAGTACTTCGTTACAATACTTGAGTAGTTATTTCAAGTAATTGGCATGTAATGAAGTAGAATTTTGACCAAATACTTTTTACTTGTAATGAAGTAGTTTTATCTAAAGTAACGCGACTTTTTACTCTGTTACTTTTATTTACTTCACAATATATTTTCATTACTTTTTTGCAAAATCGCTGCTGTCAGTGGCGCTCCACCGTCAACGACATTTAAAAAACTGTTCATAGTCGCCAGGCCAAAAGCTAATAATATCATTCAATCGCATGTCAGTTCGCTATCATACTTGCATGCATACCTCTCTTCGGGAAATTGACACAAGCACTGTTTTATATCTACGTCAGAGAACGAAGTCTGCCAAATATTGGCATAGCCATAGGTCAGGTCAAGGCCGTTGACATGAAATGTCACTTCGAGCACACAACGCTTGAACGCCATCTCAAACCACGATGCAAATGTCTCTATTGTACCATATAAACTATTAATGAGTAAGTTTCCAATACATATTATAAATATTAAAATTTGCTATTTTGACAATGTATTAATAATCCCCATACACTGACACAATTCCGATATTCGTGAACGAACGTGCATCGTGGATCGAGAACGAGAAACGATATTCGCCCATTGGCATTGTCAGCAACGCCCTTACCGGCTTACGTCAGCATTAAACAGCATTTTACTTTCACGAATAAAATTCATATTGAGATGTTTAATAAATTCATAATAATGATTACTCTACAGAACTAAACAGTAATAATTTATACTCTGCCATTTGGCAGCATCTTTTCCCAGCAATAGCTTATTCAAGCTGGCCCATAAATAATATCAAAGACAGGGACAGGAGCCCTGACAGGTCACTTTTAATTGCAATTAGCAACAGCATTCCTCTGTTGCACTGGTCTGTCTTCTGATCAATTCTAGCCCCAGCTGGTACCAGGTAACCAACACAGCTAGCTGCTAAAGCCTGTTGTTTCAATGTTTGGGTGAACTGATAAGACATGTCTGGGAAAACATGAGAAAGTGGGGGTTCACAGGCCTCAGATGTCTTTGTTAATTTTACTATGGGCAGTGCTAGGTTGTATTACGTCTGACCAGTTTCCCTGAGAGGCTACTACTAGTACTGGACTGACCCTCTACCTACTCAGATACAATCACACCTGCGTATACATATCCTGTTGTACAGTTTAGCTCCTCCCATACCTCAGTGAAACAGGTCGATAAAAAGACAGTTTGTGCCTTATCATTAATTAAGTTCTGTATTTAACTGAAATTATTTGATGTTGTGAGAGCTCATTAAAGATAATGTAATTTTCCAAGCATCCAAGTGAGCACCGTGTTCAAGGGTGGCAGACTGATTGACCAGCTAAGGCTGTCTGGGAGCACATTGTTATAGGCAGAGTGGTTGCAAAACAGTTGTCAGGTGCAAGTTGTGTAATTTATATAATATTACTCATGATTTTGTTGTTATTTCTAAGTGCTGTACTTTTACTTCTACTTCAAGTACTTTTAAAAGGTAGTTTTACTTTTACTCAAGTAGTTTTTAGGTGAATTACTTTTACTCAAGTACAAAATAAAAGTAATTCAGTCAACCCTGTCCATACATCTGGGATTCAGGCAATTCACTTGGTTTTGATATTTGGCTAGATGTTTGCATAGCAACAATTTAAATTTTGATCTGGATTGTTTTGTATCTTATAATCAATACTATTCCAAATTTTAATAAAATTATGCTTAGATAATCTTAACGAAAAAGGTCTCTGTGTGTTTAATAGGTTATGTCTAGTAATTATGCTGTTTTCTTCAAAAGTTTTCAGATTTAAAAATAGGATCAGTGTGACAACTATAATTTGTTTTGTTAATTATTTGTATAGCGTATTTTTTTGTAAAATTTCTAACTTCGTTATTGAGTTTCCATTTCCACATGCTTGTATTCCGTATGTTACGTGACTTTGGGTTAAGGTACTGTAGAGAGATGTTAATGTGTTGTATGCTAAACAAATTTTACTGTTAATTGCAAAAATTGCTCTAGAAATTTTAGAACTGATTATGGTGTGTGTATATCATTTATTCGTGCGCAATAGTTTAGGTACAATTGGTAATATGTTTATTCCGGTATCCAGACGTTTTGGTAAAGGACACTTTGGTAATGGACATTTTGGTAACTGACATTTCGGTAAAAGGACATTTCGGTAAAAGGACATTTCGGTAAACGGACATTTCGGTAACAGACATTTCGGTAACAGACAATTTGGAAATAGACATTTTGGTAGAATCTTAAAACAAATTGCCGTTAATAATACTAAATGAATGCAGCTACGAGTGTGTGTTCAATAACAATTTAATTCAAACTGATACATGTAGCTCTTCCAGTGATGCACAATGGGAATGTCATGTAATGTCCTAGAAGGTAGTAATGTTCAGCGGAGTGTTTTTACAAACGAACTAGATGCCCAATGGCTGTAAGGAACTGTGAAACCTGCATTACCCCATTGACATAGTCACGACACAGGTTCCTCAGTCGTGTCTGGAGTCTCACGTACTTGTGTCTCACACGTTTCCGGGGTGGCTGGCCGGTTGCATCCTGGATAATGATGGCGCTGACACACTCCTGTTCCCGCTGCAGGCATTTAATGGATTTCCGTATCGATGGATGCTGGTGACCAATCAAGTGACGATACTTGTTGTTCCAAGTCTCAGAGACGTTATTTGTGCGTGGGTTGTCATTTACGGTCGCATTGTGCACATTCCACGTCTGCACAGGATAGAGGGGAGCGATGCGCACCATCTTGATGCCTCCCACCTGCAGCTGACCTTGCCTGTAGTGGCCGTGAACGTACGTTTTGTCGAAGTAGTCGACCAGAGGTGCTGCCAAGGCTGGTGCAATCGTACGCAGGTGTGCCATGCCAGCAGACACGTCAGTTGGTGGCAGAAACGCAAGGCCATCGAGCATGCCACAGAAATGGCGAAAGTTGTTGTCTGTGTGATAGGACACAACAAGCCCCATTTCCTGAATTTTCCTCCATGTGCTCTGTGTCAGGTGGTAAAAACAGAACTGCACCTGCACATTTTGCCCGAACACACCTGCCACAGCATGAGGGACAGCCAGTTCGAAATCAACCATGACAACATCGGGATCAGGTTGCACACTATATGTTGCACAGCGGTTCAGGATAGCAGTGAACAGTTCATGATACGTTGCTTCTGTTTTGTTTTCTAGGAATGCATACACCAGTGGTATGGTCACCTCTCCCAGAGACACGTGAATAACGTACAGCTGTAGGAACTTTGGTGGAGCCATCGCAAAGTTCCCATCCATAAACCACTTATCTGCAGCAGCCAGGCGGCGGAGATTATCCTCCGTTGCATAGGCAACGATTCTGTGTGTTGCTTGGGGACCATTGTCAAAGAAGAGGAACTCTTCTTCTTGTTGTCCTAGGGTGTGGGTCCAAGGAGGAACGATGTGTAGATTCACCAAACTGGCCGGTTCGGCTGGGTACTCTTGTGTACGGTTTCTGGCAATCGTGCGCTTACACGTGTCGACACTCGGTAGAATCGCCTTAGCTGCATCTGTCAACGCTGTGATGTTGTCAGCGTAAATACGAGATGGCGGGTTGTTACATGCAGCTGCACGTACACGCATTTCCGTACGGCATCTGGCGACCTCAAGCTTCACCGGTTCGGGACAGTGGTTGTGGTCGGTTTTCAGCACTGCATTTGCTGGTAGCAAGTTGGTGTATACACTAGCAGGGCAGTGCTTGCTTGCACGACATGTGCAACGCCACCGTATCATGCCATTTTTCTCTGTGTGCTTTGTGTAAGCATATCCAGCCCACAAAAGCTTTGGTTTCCCCCTGGTTGTTGTAGTTACTTTGACATCTTATCAGGTTATTTCCTGATATGGCAGATTGGACCCTGGTTATTTTCAGTAGTTTTACCAAAATGTCTAGTTACCAAAATGTCCGTTTACCGAAATGTCCTTTTACCGAAATGTCAGTTACCAAAATGTCCATTACCAAAGTGTCCTTTACCAAAACGTCATGGACCCGTTTATTCCATGTTAAATGTTTATCAATATATATTCCTAAAATGTTCACTGAGTCTTCCTTGCCATGTTTACCAACATGGTTAATAATTTCATTATTTATTGTAATACAATTAACTATCTAGTATTTCAGGGGCTAAATTTGCAAGTTTGTCTTTTTAATATTTAAAGACAATTTATTGGCACAAAGCCAGTCATATAAATGTTTCAATTCAGATTATCTAAGCATAATTATTTGTGTTATATTATTAATTGAAATGTTAATATCAATATATCGATATGATTAGTAAACAACTTTGTATCACCTGCGAAAGATAATAACTTGTTGATGTTGAATTTTTTATATCGTTTATATAAATTAAAAATAAAAGTGGTCCTAATATAGAACCTTGTGAAGCATATCTGTACAATGTGTCATTAATTTAATTTAATGAATAGCCAGTACCACGTGGCATCAAAAGCTGTTTGGGCATGGTGTGGGCGACAATAGAAGAATTTGTAGAGGCATAATATAACGTTATCTTTTTTGTCATACCTTTAACACTTTTACTTCTCAACGCATTCTCTGGAAGCACCAGACCACTCTTATTACAGCCATTCATATTACAGCTTTTGGTCTGAATGCAGATATCTCCAGTCCGACTTTGCTTTGTTTAGTTAGTTTCTTTCTTCGGTGGGCGTAACTCTGTTACAGCATCTATGGCAACAGCTGTCTGTGCTGGAGCTGCAACAGCTGGGGTCAGAGGTGGCGTAGGGTTGTGCTGTTGTGCAATCATCATGACAACTGGGGTCAGAGGTGGCGTAGGGTTGTGCTGTTGTGCAATCATCATGACAACTGGGGTCAGAGGTGGCGTAGGGTTGTGCTGTTGTGCAATCATCATGACAACTGGGGTCAGAGGTGGCGTAGGGTTGTGCTGTTGTGCAATCATCATGACAACTGGGGTCAGAGGTGGCATAGGGTTGTCCTCTTGTGCAATCATCAAGACAACTGCTGTCAGTGTTGGGGTCAGAGTGCAGCTTCCGTGATTACATTAGGTCAATAACCACAGACCTGCCTTCCTGAAGCCACAAACAGCATTCTGGACAGATGCCGCTTTTCTGTACACCACATTCAGAATTTCGGTGACTTGCCATGTTGTCACTGGTCTACCTATGTGTTCTCTCATCTACATCCTCAATGCAGCAGCGTAGTATTTCCCAAATGGTCCGAAAAAGGCCCCGTCCAAAGGCTGGAACCGGTGAGTCGTGTATGGCGGAAGTGAGACCATGACCACTCCAGCTTTCCGAGCCATATCAGTTGCAGCCAAATTCTTTGTGTGGGTCATGTGGCTATCGAGTATGAGCACAACAGTCTCCTCCTTCGTTGGTTTAACAAAATCTACGAAATGTCACAGCCAAGTAACAAACTCCTCATTGAACATCCAGCCTTTGCCCCCGGAGGTCCACCATTTGTCAGTTTTATTTTCATCCTATTCCATTTATATATGACCATTGGCACTAAATTTATGTAAACCCTAATAAAGTCTTTGATAGTGCGAAACAATGTAAATTTACCTGTGACCAAATGTGTTCTGTTACAAGTTCCCTCGATTGGACCACTTAGCAACTTTCTTTATTTGCATTATTATAATTGCTCCCTTGTCTAATATTACCTTCTGGTAATAGTAGAGTAATAGTAGATGGTGAGATTTCAAACTGGAAATCGGTTTTGAGTGGGGTACCACAGGGATCAGTATTAGGCCCTATACTGTTTTTAATATATATAAATGATTTGGAAGATGACATATCTAGCAAAGTACTCAAATTTGCAGATGACACAAAAGTATTAAGAAAGGTTACTAATAATACAGATAAACAAAGTTTACAGGATGATCTAGGTAAATTAGTTAAATGGTCAGAAAAATGGCAAATGTTATTCAATTTTGGGAAGTGTAAATGTATACACATAGGACATGGAAACATGGATGAAGAATATAAAATGGGGGATGCTTTACTAGGTAGAACCACACAAGAAAAGGACTTAGGAGTAACATGTAGTGCTGACATGAAAGTTTCAGAGCAATGTGGGATTGCTGCTTTGAAAGGAAATCAAATTCAAGGGCTAATTAGAAGAACTATCACGTATAAGGAGAAACAACTAATTGTACCCCTGTGCAAAGCAATAGTTAGACCACATTTGGAATATTGTATACAAGCATGGAGGCCGTATCGTAAAAAGGACATAGACAAGATAGAAAGAATACAACGAAAAGCAACTAAAATGATTCCAGAATTGAGAGACCTTTGTTACGAAAGTCACTTATTACAATGTGGTTTGACAACACTTGAGACCAGGAGACTAAGAGGAGACCAAATAGAAGTGTTTATGAGGATGTTGATAGGAATATGTTCTTCAAACTTAAAGAAGGCAGTAGAACCAGAGGACACAAAGCAGCATTAGTTAAGGAGCAGTGTAGGTTGGACATGAGAAAGTACTCTTTCTCATAGAGGGTGATAAATGAATGGAACAAACTGCCAAATGATTGTGTTAATGCTAGTAGTGTGAATATGTTTAAAAATAGAATTGACAGATATTTGATAAGAGCGGGCTACACATAGATGAGAAAATTGTTGGACTCTCGATAAGCCAATGGCTTCCTTGTCCACTTGCCATCTGGAACTTGTTGTTTGGGATGGTAATCTTGTTAAATCTAATCAATTAACTGTGTTGGAATAATTACACATGTATAATGATGGCATACCCTTATGTGGGTCACTGGTCCAATTGTGGCAACTGCAGTGGTCCAATCGTGGAATTTCACCTGTTAAAAATATTGCATTGTCATCACAAGCAGACGACATCCACTTTAAAATTCTTATTATCATCACATACGTTGCGCTCCTATACTCTTGATGGACACACATTTTTGCCTATAAGTATGACCAGAGGTACTGTACTGATAAACTGATCGCGGCCTGATTATTATGTTGGGGACATAGAAAACTTACTTTCGGTGATAAATATTTAAAAAGTACTCCTATTTTGTTGAAACTTACAGTGTCATCTGAAATGCCACTGATGATTGACATAATCGATAGAGGATGCCACTGGATACATTAATATGGAATATACAGCACTGGTCCAATTGAGGAACTGGTCCAATCCCGGCAACTCTCCCCTATTACTTTAAACTATTCACACACTACAGATTTGAAAATCAACAAACCTGATTCATATGGGGCTAAATGAATTGAGATGGGATTTTTAAGGACTGGTAGTAAATAACCAGCATTAGCTGTCTCTAAGTGAACTAATCCCAATGCAGTCAATCAACACCACTGTGCACCCTGATCTGAGTTTGTTTCTGTGAAACAGGTGACTGGTGACGAAGTAAGGAAGGAGCTACTCAATCAGATTGGCCTTGGTGACATGAAGACACGCGTACAGGAAGTAGTCAAGAAGTTGCGCTACCTGCGGTTGGACAGCAATGAGTACGTGTGTCTGCGCTACCTGATACTGCTCAATCAAGGTACGCATTCATATGCCACATCATCTGCCACTTGATGATATTCTATCACATGCAGCAGCAGCAGCATTAAAGTAAATATTTCCTGATGGTGAACAGATCACAGGTTTCAATAACAATAACAGTAGCAGGTAATTGTCGTGCCAATGTAAGCAGCACCATTGAAGTTTGTATTGATCACTGATGTATGCTTGTGACATTTTGTATCAACAGTTATTTTGTGGCTGAACCATTTGTTCCTGTAAATAACGAAACATTCTAAATTAGGCAAATAAACCCTGACATAATTCCCCACTTCTCCAGGTTATGGATGAGAGCAAGGTTAATGTCCTTATAAGGCCAAATAAAACAAATCCTGTTTTCTCATCAGAACTTTTTCTAATATTAAATAAAGGATCAGATTGTTTAGTATGCTGATGGAGGTGTTAGTAACTATCAAAGGGACCATTCTCAATCATCAACCACTTCAGAAGTGTACCAAGTGTATTTCTTACACCCCTTTCGACATGATTCGGATCTTGTTGCATGGAAAAAAAATTATTTAGAAGACATAAACAAGTTTTTACATAACAAACTGGGAATTTTTTGTGATGCCTAAAGTAAAAATAACAATGCTGCAAGAATGTGTATAAAGTTATTTTCTGACAGTTATGAATATGACAAGAGCCGTGTGTAGACGTTCTGTGCATCTTCACACCTCTCTGTGTTGACATCTTCACACCTCTCTGTATTGTCATCTTCCCGGACCAGACATTCATACTGTGTTTTTGTTGTAGACGTCTCGGGGCTGTTGAACCGCCAGTTGGTACACAATGCACAGGAGAAGGTGAACACGGCCTTGCTTGAGTACTGCACGTCCTTCTACTCCCAGGTCCATGACAAGTTTGGTGAGCTGCTCATGCAGCTGCCAGAGATCAGACTGATCAGTATGCTGGCCGAGGACTACCTAAATACACGACACATGAGTGGAGACGTCCTGGAGAACTCTCTGCTTATAGAGATGCTGCATTCTAAGCGCAAATAGGGTTATCTTTGATGTGTCAACCCAGTGGTGACTCACCGATGGCAGCATCATGATGGTACAGCCCAGTGGTGACCAACTGATGACATCATCATGATGGTACAGCCCAGTGGTGACCAACTGATGACATCATCATGATGGTACAGCCCTGTGGTGACTGACTGATGACATCGTCATGATGGTACAGGCCAGTGGTGACAGATTGATGACATCGTCATGATGTTCCGGGTGGATAAATAAGAGTGGTCATATAACTGAAACATGGTGTCAATGATATGTTGATCTTTAGATCTTTAGATCATGGCAAGCATTGTTCCTTGTTGTTATTGATCTTTAGATCATGGCAAGCATCGTTTCTTCTTGTCATTGCCTTCTTATGTTGACCACAGACAATGTTCAGTGCTGTTGCGTTCCTGGCACGCCTCTGCCCTATACATATTGCTCAACATTGGTAGGGCAGAAGAAGCAATATTGTGGCATTGAATGCTATATGGAACTGGTACTGTCTTCTCCAGCATCCTGCTGCAGAGAGTGGTGCAATATGATCATTCACATGCAGCTATTTTTGTACATTCACTTGATCAACAGGAATAGTCTAATATCAAATCAGTTATTTAGGTAATCAGCAACAGAGTTGCGTGGATTATTTGGCTGCACTGGACTGGATCGTTTGGCTGACCAGAAGTGAATTATTTGGCTCAGCTGGAATGAATTTTTTTTTACTGCACTAGTTTGAAATTGGAGGAAATGCAAATTACTGCAATGTGTGAAATGCCTTGAGATTTTGCAGTGATGTTCCGGTGAACCCCTCAGGTATTTTACACCTGGGAGGTTAGTTAACAAACCTTGTATATAAACCAGTGTACATAGATGATGTAAATGAATACCATGTTATTGGAGCTGATACACACATTTGCACATACAATGTACATGGACACATGCACGCACGCACGCACACACACATGCACATACACTGACTACGGTTATTTCTAGTGTCTACTAAAACCATGGCCATCAACAGACAAGTGTCCCAGTAAATTGCATTTTTCAGTGTTACGTTTGGGCTGTTTTTGCAGCTGGCAGCCATAGCTTTGAAGCAGCACCAGTGTACAGAATATTGTTGTAGTCCCAACTGGTGATCAGGAGTACAAGTGGTGATGCCCGGTGATTGAACTGTACACTTGCCATGTTGCTTAAATAGTAAGTACCATTCTCAGTAGGTGGCCAACTTGTTCATTCTGAGCAGGCTCAGATTTCATATGAATTGTGGGAGGTGTTTTAAGTTTCAGTCCTAAATGATATGCTCTGTAGTGAACTAGTGGTGTCGTTGGAATGTATAATTGTGTCATAATTAATCATTACTAATATGTGTGATATAGAATAAACTGTGGAACGAGTTGAGGACCCTCTACATGGCAATATTTGATAGAAGTATAGTCTTGCTCACTGAAGTACGACCACCACTGTTTTACACCGTATTCAGAAAAATGATGAGTCAGCTTTAAGAACAGTACAAATCATGTTGGGTCTCACAAACTTTGAAGAGTAAACACAGACTTATTTCCAATGACTGATTCGATACGTTGTGGTATGCTCAAAGTAATATTTTCACGTGATATTTCAAAGACCCAGACATTTTTTATTCAATCAAACTGTGGTACTGATCTGGGCTGTTTTGCAGCAACTTTGTCCTTGATGTGCCGTCACGTTCTGTAAAGGGTTCAGGTGAGCTGCATTAAGAAGAACCCAAAAAGTGGCACTCGCTGACATCACTGAGCATGCTGTATGACATAGAGCTTTGTCATGCATGAATGTGTCACAGACCAGCTGTGGCACAGATTTGCGTCAGTAGATAGACACTCAGAATTGCTTTGTACTCGGTTTGCTGCAAGATTGTGCCTTTTGGGAGAGACCCATGACCATTACCGAGGGTGGGTGCTTCACAGTTGGCACGGTGTATCGTGGACTATCTCTCATTCTTTGGTCTTCTTACTTACTTCTTGTTCTGAACTGAAGAAATGAGCTCTCATCTGACCACAAGACTTCACGCTAAAAGTGTACCAAGTGGTGATGAAATATTATGCAAGTACTGTGAAAATCTTACTTCGAGCATCAGAAGCAAAGGTTACAGCTGCAAATGCTGAAGTTGTATCTTTCATCTTACTGTTTACACACATGTCTGTGTTTAATTTTAAAAGTTTGTGAGACCCAACATAATTTATAGTGTTTTATAAAGTTTATTTATAATTTTTCGCAACAAAACAGTGGTGGTCGTATTTCAATGAACAACACTGTGTAGGCACACTGCAGCTGGAACTATTTGGCCCTGTTTCCGACTTAGAGGGACAGATTATCAACTGAAATGAATTGAATTCTGTATGAAATGAATTCTGAATTTGTTAAAATTACATCTTTTAAAAGAAAGAGGCCCACCATCCAGTGATGCTGGAGTAGATCAGCTCATTGGTAGTATGTTTTGCAGCTAGTATTTTTTCATGAATGTGGCGTTTCTGATGTTGAAGCAGGGTGGGGTGGTGGGGTTAAGTACTTGACACAATGCCCCCAGCAAGTAGTTGCCTCAGATGTGTGATGTAATGTTAAGTTTTCTCTTAAAGTTGTTTAGTTGGTGATGCTGTTATCATTTGTATATTTGATACTAATTCAAACCCATTTTCCATTGATATATAGTTTATTTAAAAATCTATTTTATTTTATTTGTTTAGTTTAGACGATTATTTGCAAGGGCAATATGTAAAAGTTTGAACATTTGCAGCAGATTTGGACTCATTACAGAATATTCATTATCGTGTTGTATCCTAGTTATGGTGCTTTGTTTTGTTAACAAATGTTCATTGTGTGCCAGTGTAATTACTCCCACTTAGGGACTGCGTTTGATAAGTATAATGGAAATTAATGATGCAGTAATGATCACTGTATGTCATTCTGCTGGCTAATTATCATTAAGGGTTTTTTATTTTTCATTATCATTATTAGTATTGAAACCTACCATTATCATTATAATGTTTACTTTTAATTTATGACTCATATCACAGTACAGAAACATGTATATATGATTTAAAAAGGAGGCTAGAACGAACTGACACTAGTGTAATAATTTTACTTCCATATTGGATCTTAAGATGATAATGACTCCAACCCTCCTGTACAGTGTCCTAATTACTGAAATCTTTGATTATGATCATGAAGATGAGTGAATGATTATATGGTTATCCTTGTGAATGCCTGTATTTGTTGGTCACTTTGTGGCAGTTTAATGCAGTGACTCATGACTGGGTGATACAGTGTATACAGGCCACACACTGTAACAATGAAGCAGTTTAATGCAGTGACTCACAACTGGGTGATACAGTGTATACAGGCCACACACTGTAACAATGAAACAGTTTAATGCAGTGACTCACTGGGTGATACAGTGTACACAGGCCACACACTGTAACAATGAAATAGTTTAATGCAGTGACTCACGACTGGGTGATACAGTGTATACAGGCCACACGCTGTAACAATGAAAGGGTTTAATGCAGTGACTATACAGGCCACACACTGTAACATTGAAACAGTTTAATGCAGTGACTCACGACTGGGTGATACAGTGTATACAGGCAACACACTGTAACAATGAAACAGTTAAATATTAGAACACTAGTTGCATTGTGTTACCTGTAAGTATGTTTACATTTGACTCGTACAATTATTGAAACGTAGCCTGTTCTTTACCATTTTAGACTTATAACAATAACAATTTATCACTGAAACAACAACACTCAAGCACTGTTCTCCTCTTTTGATTTGTCTGAGTATTATTTGTTTACCAAACATCATGTCCAAAAAGCCAGAAGCCTAACAGGTCATACAATCAGTTGTGAAGGTTCCTCTATCATTGATCCACTTCCTAGCCTACACCACTGTGGTGTAAATGCTTCTGTTGTCTTCACTTTTGTATTATTTGCGCAATGTGCACAGAAGTCTGTTTTCTGGTAAAACTATGACGAGTAGCCCACACCATATAGCCCTATCCTTCTGGTGCATGGTATGTCACTAGTATTGACTGGTGAATGGTAGTACTGCCAGTATCAATTGGCTGGGCACTCACACCTTTCTTGATTTGTACATCTGCACTAAGATGATCCTACTGATCTTTCTAAATAATATCCCCATGTGTTGGATTTGTTTGCCAGTAAAATATGTCACATGTTCACTTAATTGTCTTAACTTTATTGTCCACATGCTTTGCTATGATGGTGTGCTATGTACACGTGGTGTCATGCATTGTACGAAATATGTAATTTTTGTGATATTTCTTTGATTTACTAATTACAAGTACATATCTATTTGGTGTATAGTACAGGAGGATCTCTGTATGGACACAACACCAGAACACTAGTTATATGATCCTGTCAAATATTTACACAAGACAGTATATCCAAGTCTATCAGTTTAGCTGACTGCCTCGGTGTTCGTTCTGATAAAAAGCCAGGATTGTCCAGCAGATTGCTTCCAATAAGGCCCTCCCTTCATGATTCTATATACCATCATACTGAAAATGTTCTTATGTACCTGATTAAATTTGTGTTTTCTGCTGTATTTAACAATTTTAAACCTAGCAAAATAAATATGTTGTCAGTAAACACTGTGAAGATTGTTTTCATAGTATTGTTCAGTTCCATGACTGTATCATTATCTTTCATAAAATATAAGTGTGACTATAAACTGTCAACTGTTTGCACGTGCCATAATGTGTTTGTAAATTGTATTAATTATGAGACAGCAGTGTGATTGTGATGACAGATTTTTTTATTTTGGTTCATTGATGTGCATAGTTGCATATTAGTGCGATATACTTTTTAAACAGATTGAGGGTGCTTATGGTTGGAGCTGCAAAATATATAATCATGTGAAACACTATTTATTGAGTTGTGTTGGTGTAAAATTTTCTCTGTGTTGTGTGTGTAATAAAAGAAACCTTTCTGGTGTATACTTGACTACACTGTGTTAATGTTTCAATTTGTGTGGGAATATTTACTTATACATTTGATGAGGCATTTTGTTTCAAAGGATGCATCTGGCTTTATACTCTAATGTGATATAAAGAGTATTGTTTTATATTCACCCACTCATAACAAAACATTTATTCAATCATATTTTCTTTCAGAGTGGTGACCAGAATTGATTGCAGACAGATGCGTCTGGAGATATGCCGTAACCCTGTTAAGTGTTTCCAGTTCTGTTGGCTTCTATTGCCACCGATTTTTTGCATTGGCTGCATATTAATGACGAACGCCTATAGCTGTTCAATACTTCAGAATGCAACAATTATCACCTTTGTCATCTGGTGAACAATTGTCGGGTTGCTCCTTGTGCATGCGTTATGACACCGACATACCTGTCGTATATTAACGACGTGGTACATAAATCAAATCATTGCATGCAGTTATGCAACGAATATAACACTAGATGTATGCATAGTAAGTATAAAAACGAATGAACGTAGTTTTAAAAGATGTATAGGCCAGCGTTACAATGCACTACAAGTCAAGGGGCAACACAAAAAAATGGAGATAAAAGTAGAGTGACATAGGCTTACTTCATGAATAGCCCATGCACTATTATTGCCAAAATTAAAACGCTAATGCCAAGTAATGGTAGGAAATGTGGTGGCAGTGACCATTTTGCCACTGTATGCCTGGAGAATCCAAACAAATCACAGCTACAGAACCAGCATTTCCCAGCCAGTCGGAGGCCGACATCGTGGCAATAGAAGCCAACAGAACTGGAAAAGCTATAATGCAACCTCTCAGCAAAGTTACGGCATATCTCCAGAGGCATCTCACTATGACGATCAATGAGAAATTATAGTATATTGGGGAAGGCAGTGTTAGTTGAGCCTTTTTTATTCTTTTTGATATGTAGTGCACAATCGTATTCATAAGACAAAATTGTTTTTATTCACATAAACTATAATTATTAGTAGATCATTTTATACCAAGACAATATATCCAGTTTGCATAGATAATTATATGTAGCTGATGCAAATAGGGTTGGTAAGCTGGCTCAACTAACACTTGGTGTGGGGTAAGTTGAACCACAGTGTAGCATAAGTTGGGTAAATGCTTGATTCGTATAATGTACATAGGCCGTGTACTAAAATTTCGTAACAACTCGGCCAACACATCTACCCAATGGGTACAACAAATCTATGGCAAGTTTACTTGCTGAATTAACAAGTCGACACAATTAATACAGAATTAAAAGCCGATCGCAATCAGGGTAACAAGCTGCTAATGTATTGCCTTGTCGCTATCTGATGTCCCAATTTGCTTGGAAAAATTAATTCCCTGGTGTATTTTTGAGTAAATAACACTCATTCTCTGTCCACTGCTCAGCTAACCCCCCCTTGGCCTTCGGTGGCTCAACTAGCACCGTTTCAACAATTAAGCTTTTTTACTTAACTTCTCATTAATGAGCGAAATGATGTAAATAATCTTCTTCGCTGTACATAGTTAAACCATTTTGTAAGTGCACAGATAATAAAGTCTGATCACATGCATTGATAGTTTACACACCAGTAGACACTAATCACAATCACCAAAAGTTTCGAAAAACATCACAAAACATATTTTTAACTTACATTTTCTGGCCGTTGTGACAAATGGCACTTATTGTATATCAATCATGTTCTGATAACATGTTCAGTCATAGGGTGGCACCATGTAAATGTCGCTGTTGTAGTTTCCGGGGAACTAACCCAGTAGAGCAACTAACACTGTCTTCCTCTCCTGGTGGGCGTCAAATTCAACCCACTTAACGTCTTAAGTCTTAATATAATTTGCCATTTTAAAAAAAAAATTTGAAGAAACATGTGTAAGAGATCGATATGCCAATTCACTAACAGTTACTTCATCAATTCAATGCAAACTTCTTCTTCGTTGAATGTTGAAGATTGCTGTGTGCTGCAGATCCTTCAGCAGGCCAAAGATCTTTTGTTTTACTGGTGTTTCTGTAGGCCAGGTTGCCTTCCTCTCGTTTTGGTGTGTTGTACAATCTTGCAGGAGGTGTTCCACTGTCATTGGAGCCATGCCACAAGGACACGTCAGTGGCTCCAATGTGTAGTTTTCTGTGCAAATGATGCCTAAGTCTGCAGTGTCCAGTCCTCAGACGCACCATTATCACCTGGTGATCTCTGGTAAAAGCTGTCCTCAGTGTTGTGGCTGGGATGTTGTTTCAGCCATCTCTTCTTCTATCTATCTAGTCGTCAGCAGTTTTCAAATATACGTCAGCATATACTTGCAAGTTATGCAACACCATATTAATTATATATTATTACATATCTTCACTCTACAGTAAGACAGTCAGCTAATGCAGGATTAATGATCACTGATCCGTTGGAATCACCAATTTCATAAACAAGACATCACAACCTGACACCTTCTCTTGATGGAAACCCAGCTATCAATTCAAATCATTTAGAGCTAGACAGGGATGATCCAGAGGTTGGCAGGAATTATGGGTGATACCCATTGGCTAATTTGTCTTTCCTGGGGTCTGTCAAAAAGGTTATATACAGCTAGGTAGAGAGAGGAGGCTCAGGCAGTTGTTGGGAGGCAGGAACAATACCCAAGGAGTAGCTGGTGTGGGATCAGGCAGTGTAGTAACTGGCCAGGGAGTCTGATTGATAGGGCTATGGTAGTTGGTACTGATACTCCCCCCCCCCATTGTCATATTAATAGAGATTACCTCTACGACAAAATCACTAAATGTTAACATCGATTGTATAGGTATAACTGAAACTTGGATTAAGCATTGATAGTTATAATATGACAGGTTCCATTTCTGTCAAAACCAAGAATGCATGGAAAAAAGAGGAGGAGATGTTGGTATGTATATTGCTAACAGGTTAAAGTTTAAGGAAAGAATCATTATTAATTTTGTAGAATTTGAAAATATGTTATATATAAACCGCCTGACACAGGCATACATACATTTAATATACAATTAAATTATTTAATAGGAAGAATTTAAAATGAAAGAAAGAAATGCACATTAACGGCAGATTTTAACATCGACTTACTTAAAACATTAACCACCAAACAAGATTTTACCCATAATATATTTGCAAATGCATTCTATCCAACAATTAGCAAGCCAACATGTGTCATCCAACAAACAGCTACACTCATAGACAATATCATAACCAACATTCATGAATATTCAATAAAAACTGGTATCCTATATAATGACATCAGATCACTTCCCGATATTTAACTTTTATGAATTAGGGGTAAAAAGAGAAAATTAGTGCAAATTTTTTTACAAATGCATGACTAGCTCAGCAAACCTAAACAAATTAAAAACACAATTACAAACTTCAAACTGGGAGGTGTACAAGGATCAAAACCCTTGCACTTCATATGATACCTTTCTGGAAATACTAAACGCACAAATGAATGAATGCTTAGCATGGAACAAATTTAAGGTGAAAACCTGAAAAGGCGAATGTCTCACAAAAGGAATATTGATATTTTTTAGGCAAAAAAACACCTGTTCAAAAATGTATATAAAAATTATTGTAGGAAAACGTGGAGCACCATAAATGAAGTTTTAGTCTAAAAACAATAAATCTGTAATAAATTTGTTACATTAAACGATACCTACTGTACAGACGAAAGGGAAATAGTGGACCATTTCAATAATTATCTTACCAACATAGGTCATCATCTTACTGTAAACTTAACCCAACACAATTTAAAAAAAAAACAATGCAACAAATTTTTTTCTGTATAGCTACATATCCCAAGGAAATAATTAACATACTGTAGTAAAAAAAGCTAATTCAAAGAAATTGAGTGTTTTGACAATGTTGATCCATACATTATTCAATTCAATTCAATATCTTTATTGCAGACTCAACTGTTCAGCATGTACAGATGTCCATATAAAAAGCACATACAAATAAAGTATACAAAATATAAGTATTGCACAATGGGGCCTACCAAATGTAGACACAATCAAAACTATTATGTATATGCAACATTTTTATCCAATGTCATCATATTCTCGAAAGCCACTTTAAATCACTGTTCACTATTGCAATCACCAGCCTATTATAAGAGGCATTTCTCAATCTCAGTATGAATTTATACACAATATTTCTAATCACAGCTTTACTATTGGATACGTGGTTCTCTACAAACATGGTAGAGGCACTGCTGTTTTAGTAATAATCGAAAAACATTATTGTATGCAACATGGAGCTTATGTATACTTGCTGCTGTGTAATTCCACCACAGTTGAGCAGCATACATTGGTGAGCAGAGTTTTAAGTAAAGTCAGCTTCACATCTGTAGAACACATATAAAATTATCTCAATAGCATATAGTTGTCGGCATTGCTGCAAGATATCTTTGTCATCTCATAACGTATTAGATATAAAGTGTTCCAGATATTTTACATGACTACTACTTCTTTGATTGTTTCACCATTGATCTTAAATGATGGCACATCAACAGTTTTCACGTATTTGCTTTTGCATACTAACACAGCACTTTTCTTAGAGTTATATTTAATATCGTGATCCCGTAAGATCCACAGACGTGCATCAGTTCAGATTGAGATGGGGAAAGAATTACCAAGTCATCAGCATACATAAGATGATTAATGTTTGTGTTACCAATAATACACCCTGTATCACATTTGTTTAATGATGTGGTTAGATCATCCATATATATTATATATATATATATATATATAATTCTAGGCCCTGTGCGGGCCTAGAATTTGATCCCAAGCCCGGCCTGCAATTAGCAGTTAGAGTCCAGCCCAGCCCAGGCCCGCAATAATTTTTTAAGCCCGGCCCGGCCCAGGCCCGCAAACTAGAATTTAGGCCCAGGCCCGACCCAGACCGTTAATATTTCGCCCAGGCCCAGACTGGCCCGACGTTTCAGGCCCAGGCCCGGCCCATACCCATGGGCCAAAGATGGGTAAGCCCGCGGCCCGCTAAGTTTATAATCTTATAACAAAAACGAAAAACAAATAAACTATAAAACAGACTTATTGTTTTATTAAAAAAGAAACATATATATATATATATATATATATATATATATATATATATATATATATATATATATGGGATAGGGCATAATATCCTTAGCTCTTAGTGGAGTACTACTCTTATGCTGAATGACCATAGTGTGCTGGATGAGTTCTAAAAATCCAGCACCAACTTCTTCAAACTTACGAATATCCTGAAGAAAAATAAAGAAAACTTCTTAGTGTCATTACTATTAAATATGATAACATTTGTTATATTTGGCTTTCATGTATTGGCTTATGGTTAGGGTAGGAGATTTGTTTATCTAACCCTGACTTAACCCATATGCAAGCCATAACCCCAATTTATATTGTTAATTGAATATATATTAAAAAGTTATGGTGAGAGTGTACCTCCTTGCCTCACACCATTCGTAACACCAAAATGTTGACAAGTTGCCTGACCATCTTATACACAGTCTTATTTGAATACCATATACTATATAAGCCGTGTAACAATGTATCCAGGCACACCCCTATCAATCAACTTCTGAAATAATATAGAGTGTTTCACTCTATCAAAAGCCTTAGTCTTAGAAGCATCTAGAAAACACATAAACATTGACCCATTTAGACTTCTGTGTCTGTCAATAACTTCCTTTAAGACATAAATAGACATGTCTGTCCCATGTTTTTTAAAGCCAAACTGATTGGACATAGTATAGTATGCCTAAGTATAGTAGATAGTATACACGACATTCTTCTATATCCAACAATATATTTTCGACAATTTTTGACATAATACTTGCTAATGCAATAGGTCGATAATTTTCTTTACTGTTAATCTTGCCGCATTTATCTTTGATAATTGGCACAAGCACAACATATAACAAAGAATTAGGTAAAAATTCCTGCACAAAAAAGCCAGTTATACACATTGCAAGTAAAGGCACAATGCGCTTATCACAATGTCAATGTTTAAGGTTTTCAGCATATATGACGTCCATGCCACATGTCTTATTTATACAGTCGAGCCTCGTTATAACGCGGCGGTCGGTGTCCACCAGGGAGCTACTAAACAACAGCAATCGCCGACCGCTGCACCAAGTCCATGAGCGCTGTCGAAGCCCTGTGTGCTTGCAGCACTGTCTTATACGCCAACATGCAGTTTATGGAACTTATTAAACTTATTGTACTAGCATCAACGTGTATTATTTTAAATGTCATACCCTGTTGGTTCTTGAACTGAATAAAATACATGTACGTGTATACCATTGTGGAATAGATCAACTACGATGTCGATGATGATGTACTGCCACTGGACCAATAGGCTTAAGAATCGAAAATAATAACCTGAATCTGAGCAGCCGAAAACGTACATGATTTGACAAACGTAGTATGTAAGCTGATAAAACACAGAAAACCTCAATAGGTAGAATTAATAATTGTTTCACTCAGACTTTGTCTTTCAACCTTTCTCGACCGAAGCATAAATTTATTACGCACCACTTAACATCGATTCATTGTTTCATATGCGGATGACGAATTCGTATTTTTGCGCACCGGTAGAGCCTTGGGTTAGGAATCTGGCATGTTGGTTTCGCGTCGCGAAAACGATTAAATTTATGATGTAATTGTGACGCTTTGTTGTTCAGTAAAACGTGCTATAAAAGATTGTAAATAAAATGTGCGACTTTATTGAAAAGGCAGAGCTCATTAGCATAATAACCAAACCGGAGACCAAAACTAAATCAACAGGGGTCAGATTACGATTAACAGCTAATCGTCACATCTTTCCTCTTACAAGAAAAGTCACTTATTCACAACTGTGACTAATTATTAGCAAAACGATTACACACGAGATTGTAAACAAAATGTACTGTCTCTTATGGACTGTCGTGTGATAACAATGTCTTATGGACAAAGTTAGTAAATTACGCCGAAACGTAGTCGCTGAGCCACGCTGGCGGCTTGCGTTCGCGCACAGATCTGCGAAGACCTGGGGACACATCTGGCACGACCGGAAGGGGTTGCGTCTCGGGGTTGCCATCACTCAACGAAGACGGCGCGTCATCACGGCTCGTTTCATCGTGGGGCTGCTCGCCAGCACACACCAACTGTTGTCGATTGCGCCTGTAGACCGTCCCTCCAACCTTCACGCGGTAGCTTCGTGAGTCGACTTGCTCGGAAGTGGATGCGCGTGTTGGTTGTAGTAAAACGACTGACGTCGTTTTCTGCCTGTCAATGCTCGTGTATCGGCATTGGTGTCATATCGTGGTTTCAACAGCGTTCCAGCTGTTGGGAGCAACGTTTTACAACGTCGGCCCATGAGTCGTTGAGCGGCGTATTCCTCCAGTCGAGTAGCGCCATGTACTCGGACTCACCACTCTGTTTGGCTTTGGCGAAGATTAGTTTCAGCGTCTTCACCGCGTTCTCCGATTTTCCATTGCTTTGTGCGTAATGCGGTGAGGACGTCAAATGAGTAATTCCTTTCTTCCTCACGAACACTGCAAACTCGGCCGAAGCAAACTGTGGCCCGTTGTCAGTAACGAGCACATCGGGCAGTCCAAATCTGGCGAACATCGGTAAGAACTCACGCACCACACTGCGCGTCGTAACCGTGTTCAAGCGAGCTACTTCAAAGAAGTTGCTATAGTAATCGCATACAACGAGTAGTGTACGACCGTGTAGTTGGCACAAGTCTGCGCCGATCTTGGACCATGGCCGCGCCACGAAGTCGTGTTGTTGTAGTGGTTCCCGTGGTGGGGCACTACGGTGTGACAGACATATGTCACACTTGGATATGTAATCCTTGACTTGTGTTGTCATACGCGGCCAGTATAGACATTCGCGCATTCTCCTCAGACAGCCCTCAATGCCAATGTGACTCGCGTGTGCCACTGACATCAACTCGGTACGTACCGCAGCGGGCACGACCAACAACTGCCCTTTGAAGATCAGATTTCCTTGAACCGTCAACTCGTCTCGCGAGTCGTAGTAAGGTAGCACACACTCGGGGACCTCTGCTTTGGTCTCCGGCCATCCATTCTGAATGGTCGCTCGTAGCTGCTGACACACATAGTCGTTCTTTGACGCGTGGTTGAGCTGTTGCCATCGTTCCTGGCTGACGGGGAGTGACTCACGGTGGTCTAGCTCCTCAAGCTCATGTACGAAGTCGCACACCTTGACCTCAGGTATGTACGCTCGGCTCAACGTGTCGGCCAAATACATGTGTTCGCCTTTCTTGAATCTGACATCGAGTGTGTATTTCTGTAAACGGAGCAGCATCCGCTGTAACCGTTTAGGTGCACTGCTGAGAGGCTTCAGAACGATCGTTTCCAACGGCTTGTGGTCGGATTCAATGCTCACGCGATCACGGCCGTAAATGTAGGCTTCAAATCGATCACACGCGAACACGATCGCCAATAGCTCTTTTTCGATATGAGCGTATCTTGTTTCAGGTGGCGTCAGGGCACGTGATGCATACGCCACCGGCTGGCCGTTCTGCATCAATGCTGCACCAAGTCCTGATTGTGACGCATCGCACTGGATGGTCACTTCGTCTGC
Source organism: Lamellibrachia satsuma (assembly GCA_033239005.1). Classification (NCBI taxonomy): domain Eukaryota; kingdom Metazoa; phylum Annelida; class Polychaeta; order Sabellida; family Siboglinidae; genus Lamellibrachia; species Lamellibrachia satsuma. The sequence goes on along the minus strand of BSQZ01000001.1, from coordinate 15,117,211 downwards.
GAGATTGTAGTAGCGTAACACAGGTGTACTTGCGACAGCTTTCTTCAGCGTGTTGACTGCGTTCTGTTGCGAGCTTTCCCACATCCAGTCGGTGTCATTCTTCGTAAGTTCTCGTAGCGGCTTCGTGATGTCAGAGAGATGCGGAAGGAAATTGGCCAGATACTGGGCCAATCCCAACAAGCGTTGAACTCCTGCAATATCAGTAGGGTTAGGCATGTCAACGATAGCCTTCACCTTAGTGGGGTCGATACTCAGCCCGTCAGACGTTGCGACGTGCCCGATGAATCGAACTTCCTCCTGTCTCAATTTGAACTTGTCGACGTTTAGTTTGACCCCTCGCTCCTCACATCGCTGCAGAAATGAGTGGAGTCGTTTGTCGTGGTCAACGTTTGCCTCGTCGACCGTGTTGCCGTACCCTACGACAACAAAATCATCAGCCACAACCTCGATACCTTGTAACCCCTCGATCAGTTCGTGCATTTTTTTTTTAAACTTCGGGGGCCGAACTGATACCAAACGGCATACGTTTGAAACGATACCTGCCGAAAGGTGTGTGGAAGGTCGTCAGATATGAAGAGCGGTCGTCGAGGCGCACGTGCCAAAACCCATGGCGTACGTCAAGGACAGTGAACACCTTGGCTCCGTGCAGTCGCGTCGCGATGTCTTCAATCGTTGGTAGTTGGTAGTTTTCTCGCCGGATCGCACGGTTGAGATCCTTCGGATCCAAGCAGATGCGAAGTTTGCTGTCTTTCTTCGTGATCACTACCATCGAGCTGATCCACGCAGTGGGTTTTTCGACAGCCTCAATGATGTCGTCCCGAGTCATGTCGTCCAACGTCGCTTTCAGTCGGTCTCTCAGAGCGACTGGTACTCGGCGTGGGGCGTGTTGGATGGGGTCGACCGCGTCATCCAGCCGGATTTGATACTCGCCCTCTAGTTCGCCTATGCCGTCACCAAACACAGTGGCGTACTTTTCGATGACAGCTGCCTTGCTGATCAGCGCACCCTCGACCGCGTAGACTTGCTCGTATCGAGTCGCTGGTTTGTGTAGCGCATCATTGTCCGTATACTGGATCAACTTCATGCCCACACAAGCCTTCCTCCCCAGGATTGGCCGGATGTTGTCGTTGTCGACCAGTTTGCAGACGAGGATGCATTTGTAGTCGCCTCGCCAGACTCGAACGTGTACCTCACCGACCACTGTCAGCCGAGAACCGCCAAACGCAAGTATCAATGATTGACACATGTTGACGTCCTTCAGCCGCACGTCTTTAGTGGCCCGTTGATACAGCTTCAGAGGCACCACGTTACATTGGGCCCCGGAGTCGATTTGGAAGCGTATGTAGCTCCCGGAGTCCAACTTCAAGGTCACGCACTGCGAATCGTCTAACATCGCCAGTGTCGCCACCTCGCGGACCGGAAAAACCTTCTCCGACTCTCCGATCGTCCTTACTGAATTTCGCGCTCTGCCTGACCGTTTTTGCCGGCATTTTTTTGCGAAATGATTCGATTTGCCACAGCAGTCGCACGTTTTGCCGAAGGCCGGACATAACTCCTTCGACTCTCGGTCATGTTGACGACCACAGTTCCAACACTCTTTCGTTGCCTCGCTCTTAGTTGTGTGTGACGTCTCTTTCTTCTTGACGCGTTTTTTCTGGCCGACCTATTGTCGAAGTGCATGAACCGACGTCGCTGAACTGCTCGACTGACCCACAATCCTCATTTGCTCGGTCATGCTCTCAGCCGCTCGACAAATCTCATCTGTTTTGGCAAGTGTCAGATTATTCTCACGCAGTAACCGTTCGCGTACCTTTGTGTCATGAATTCCAAAGATCAGTCTATCCCTCAAAATTTCGTTTGGGGTGATCGTGTCGAACTCACAAGCCTCTGACAGCTTGCGCAGTGCAGTTTTGTACTGTTCATACGGTTCTCCGCTCTCCTGCATACGTTTGTTGAATTTGTATCTTTCGAATGGAACGTTTTTTCGTGGTTGACAATATTCTGCGATTTTTTTCAAGACGGGTAGTATGCGACGGTCGTCTCCGTCCTGCGCCCAGTCCCGGAACGTCGAGTGTACTTCTCGGCCATCCTCGCCAATAACTGTCAACAACGACGCCACATGCACTGCCTGCGGCTTGGCGTCCAACTCCGTAGCTAGTGCGTAGTTTTCCCACGCCGCCAGGAACTTCCTCCATTTGTCAGCGGCGTTGGTGTCGTGTATTTCTAACGGTGCAGGAACGGGCAACGCGTTAGATGCCATGTTATCGCTCAGTACGACAACTGTCACTTTCTGCCTTTTCAAGTGGAGATTCTGTGCGAAACTGTACCTTTCTGGTACGCAGTAATCATCCCGCCGCTGCCACCATGTGACGCTTTGTTGTTCAGTAAAACGTGCTATAAAAGATTGTAAATAAAATGTGCGACTTTATTGAAAAGGCAGAGCTCATTAGCATAATAACCAAACCGGAGACCAAAACTAAATCAACAGGGGTCAGATTACGATTAACAGCTAATCGTCACGGTAATGGAAGCATGTAATTTTACCCAAGTGTTATGTTGGTATTGCATGCTAAATGCATTTAAAACTGTTTATGTGAATCTTACGGGAGGCGCATTTGTGAATCTCGATTGCAATTTACAAACCGTCGAAGCAAAGCGAGCGACAAGACAGCGATTGATGTCGGCGACAGCGCAAAACAAACAACACGTTGATACTCGTTCACTGACATTGTTCGCGTAATGTTTCTTGAGAATTGTCAAAGCAATTTTAAGTAGGTTTAAGCAGGCTCATTTGGCATTTTCCCCTGGCGGCAGAAAATCGGGGTCCACGACCGACCACGTTATATCCGAATTCGCGTCATAACGAGGCGCGACTGTATCTAGATGTTTAATAGCGTTTTCAACTTCACTTACTTCCACAACTATATCATTTGTATACCTGGCATCATATTTCATTTGTTTAACAAGATTTAACAAGATTTGCCATCCAAGCCAAAGGCCCAGATGGCAAGTGGACAAGGAAGCTATTGGCGTATCGAGAGTCCAACAATGTTCATCTACTTATAACCCGCCCTCCTGAGATATGTGTCAACCTTGTTTTTAAACATATTCACGCTGCTAGCAGTTACACAATCTGTAGACAATTTGTTCCATTCATTTATTGTCCTCTGTGAGAACGAGTGCTTCCTGATGTCCAATCTACATTGATCCTTTACTAATTTTACCTCATGTCCTCTAGTTCTGCTATCCTTCTTGAGTGAGAAAAACATATTTCTATCAATATTTTCATACCCATTCAATATCTTAAAAAACTTCAATCTGATCTCCTCTTAACCTCCTTGTCTCTAGAGTTGTTAAGCCACATTCTTTCAGGCGTTCTACATAACTAAGGTCTCTAAGTTCTGGAATCATTTTAGTTGCTCTTCTTTTTATGCGTTCAAGCGTATCTATATCCTTCTTACGATATGGTCTCCATGCTTGTATGCAGTATTCTAAATGAGGTCTAACTATTGCTTTATAAAGAGGTATAATTAACTTTTTTCCCTTGTATGTTATGTTTCTTCTAATCAATCCAAGAATTTGATTACCCTTTGAAGTTGCAATACCACACTGCTCTGAAACTTTCATATCAGCGCTTATTGTAACTCCTAAGTCCTTTTCTTTTACAGTAGTACCCAGAACAGTATCTCCCATTTTATAGTTTACATTCAAGTTCCCATGTCCTGTATGTAGGCATTTACATTTCCCAAAATTGAACAGCATCTGCCATTTCTCAGACCATTTCACTAATCTGTCTAGATCGTTTTGTAAATGTTGTTTATCACCATCAATATTAACCTTTCTAAACAGTTTTGTGTCATCCGCAAATTTCAGTACGTTACTTGTTATACTGTTGTCCAAGTCATTGATATAAATTAAGAATAATATAGGTCCTAATACTGATCCTTGAGGTACCCCACTCAAAACCGATTTCCAATTTGAAACTTCTCCATCTACTACAACTCGTTGTTTCTTCCAAAAAACATAACATATTTGTTAAGCATGACCTCGCTTTAAGGAATCCATGTTGAGATGAATTTAATAATTTATGCTTAACGAGGAAGTCCACCATATGGTCTTTAATTAACCTTTCTAATAATTTACAAATCACTGACGTTAAACTCACTGGTCTGTAATTCTCTGACTTATTTCTCGAACCCTTTTTAAATAATGGTATGATGTTTGCTTCTTTCCATTCAAACGGAACAACTCCCTCTTTTAATGACAAGTTGAATACTCTTGCAAGTGGTATACTGATTTGTTCTACTGTTTCCGTTAGTAATTTTGGAGGAATCCCATCCACTCCCGGTGATTTGTTATCCTTCATTGCCTTTATTTTCTTAGCTACCAATTCTGGAGTTACAACTAACGGACCTAAATAGTCAGATTTAGCCTCCTGAAATTTAGCATCAGCAACTGGTAATGAACTAATATCTTCTTTGGTAAACACTGAACTGAAGTAACCATTTAGGTCTTCCGCCATTAAAAACCCCTGTGATATTATATTTCCAGCATTGTCTTCTAGAGGTCCAACCTTGTCTTGTACGTTTTGTTTACTCCTGACATATGCATAAAAACTCTTGCTGTCATTTTTTATGTTACATGCTAGTTTTTGCTCATAGCTTCTTTTAGATTGTCTGATTTCAGTTGTAGCTGCATTAAGTGCCTCTTTGTATTTTGCATAATCTTCTTCCTTTCTGGTACGCCTATAAACCCTCCACATAGTTTGTTTTAGCATTATTTTTCTAATTGCCTCTTTTGACAAGTGTTTCTTTCTACACCGTTTTCCTTGTTTTTGAAAGGGAACAAATTTATCGATGATACTCTCAATTTCATATTTTAGAATATTCCAACATTCAATTGCGGTCTTATTCATCAGCATGTTATTCCAATCTAGCTTTGCTAAGTATTTTCTCATATCTTTGTAGTTACCTTTGTGGAAGTTTCTCTTGTACGTTTTCTTATTTTTGCTTTCTGATTTTACATTGATGTCAAAATGTATTTGATTATGGTCACTATTACCCAATGGTTCAAATATTTTTACATTGTCCACTAATTCTTTTTGTGATGACAAAACTATATCTAATACATTTTCTCCCCTGGTTGGTTCTAGTACGTGCTGAGTGAGAAAGCTATCCTGGATTAAAAATAGAAATTGTTGGTCCTCAATCCCTGTGCTCTCTAGAGAATTCCATTGTATGTGTCCATGGTTAAAATCTCCCATTATGATACATTCCCCTTTACTAACTTCCTTTATAGCGTTGTTTATTTTTGTGTTGTCCTCTTCGTTTATGTTTGGACTTCGGTAAACTAATCCAATAGTTAATTTTGAATTTCCTGAAACAATTTTGCACCAAACAGCTTCATCGCAATCTGCTTCCCTTTCTAGTTTTATTTCATAAGCCTGAATAGATTCTTTAACATATAAAATAACTCCCCCGCCCCTTCTTCCTATTCGATCTTTCCTAAACATTACATATCCTGTCAGTCCTAATTCAGCATCTGTTATATCTATGTTGGCCCATGATTCAGTTATACCAATTATGTGAGGGTCAATATCTTCTACCATAATGTTTAATTCGTTTTTCTTATTTACTATGCTCCTTGCATTTAAACATACGCATCTATAACCTTTTTCAGAGATGTTTATTGGATGATTTGATATTGGTTTATCTGTGCTAGTGGCCTCTTGTTCTGCTTGAGACACCTCTAAGTAACCCCCCTGCACTTCTAGTTTAAAGAATGTTTACTTTCAAAAATATTTGTCATTGTACCCAAGTCACTATCTACTGCTGCTGAAAGTTTGTCCGCGAATACTGCCGCCCCCTTTCCACTTAAATGATAGCCATCCTTCATGTACATATCAGCCCTCCCAACAAAACTTCCCCATAAATCCACAAATCCAACTTCCTCTTCCCTACATAGCTTCTGGACTAACATGTTAATTGCCATCCCCCGACAATTTCGATATTTGTGACCCCTCCTGCCCATTACAGGTAAAATCCCTGACAGTATTACCTGCTCAACCCGCATCTGTTTTAGTGTTCTGACCAACTGCCTATATTTCCTAACTATGGCAGTTGTACCCTCCCTCTCTACGTTATTTGTCCCTACGTGTACTAAAACAGATCCACCCTTACCCGAACCTACGATGTTTTTTACCCTCTCAGTTATCGCCTCTATTTTGGCTCCAGGCAAGCAGACCACCACATCATCTCCCTTGTTTAAGACTCTGTCGGTCTTCCTAACTATCGAATCCCCCACAAACACCCTCGCTCTCTTCCTCACCCCCTCTATCACTGCTGCAGAATAACTCTTCCGTTCGATCCCCTCCATCACATTCTGTCCTGACCCCTTCCCTCCTGTCTCCCCCACTTCCCACTCCTTTGCTCTTGTCTCTCCCACTCCCCTCTCCTTCACTCCGGTTGTTTTCCCTCCCGTCTCCTCCACTCCCTTCTCCTTCCCTCCTGTCTCCCCTCTCCTTCACTCCGGTTGTCTTCCGTTCCTTTCCTTCCCGTCTCCTTATGTCCTGTCTCCCTACGACCTGTCGCCTTCCCTCCTCTCAGCTTCCTCCCAGGCTGAGGTGAGCTCTCCCTAGCATCTCTTGTGTCTTTCCCCACTTTATCGTCTACTGTTCCCCCACCGGAACTACTGGCACAACCCCCCTGTTCCCTTCCCACCATTGCCACAACAAGCCGCCTCAGCTCTTCTAACTCCACCTCTAGTTCCTTCATCTTCTTACATCTCCTACACTAAAAACTAAAACTATCTGCTTGGACTTCTCGCACCCAGACTTGAAGATCTATATCACTAATACAATTAAATAACTGTTTAAAGTAAGATCTCTATAACCCAGTAATTTCCTCCTTCCCTAAAATACCCTCAACACTGTTAGGTAGAGGTATGTTACAATTGTTAATGTGTCGTATCTCTTTCCAGAAGTCTTCTGGCTTACTCTGTGACAGCTCCTTTGCTAATGAATCCATCCTGAGTTGATTCTCATGATTTTTAATAAAACGTATGGCATATCTAAACCTAGCCCTAGATGATTTCATTAGGTCAAAAACAGGACCATTTTTAGGTTGTCCAGCATCAACCCACATTACAAAACATTCTCTAGCAGCAGTGTGGAGATCTCTGGCATGGTCATTCCAGCCAGGTCTACATTTATATGGTCTCGCCTTATCACCCTGCTGACTCACCAGTTCATCACTAGCATTTGACATGACTTCTATTAAATCATCATCGCAGATATATGTGCATCATCTGTGCAGTTTACATTATTACAAATAATAGCATCATGATAAATTTACATTTTCTAGGTTATTTTTTTGCCTTAGCATAACCATTAATACAGTTGTCACTAAATTGGCCCCAGCTGATTTTTTTTACATTTATGGATTGGGGTACCCCCAACCTGGGGCACTAGCTTCAGGGAAACTTCAATGCACATAGGAATGTGGTCTGATGTACATGAATTGTGCAAAACATTTATATTTTGAATCACATCATGACTGTCACTAGTTGACACACAATGATCCAACCATGAGGTTGAATCCCATCTCTCACTCAAATAAGTAAATGTATTGGCAGGCAATAACAGCTCACTAAACAACCAACTATTCTCATCACAGAACTGATTAAAGTGTTTACAGATTCATAGTCACTTATATCCGAGTTCCAGTCCCCCACTATAGAAATGCATGTAGTGTTCAGGTCCTCTATTATTGCTTTTAAAGTACCAAGATGTTCTAAAACGAGGTCTTCATGATCATGAGATTCATAGGGCATGTATACACATAGTATAACATATTTTCGGTTATTGTAATTAATTTTTATGCCGGTTAGCCAGTCAATATCCAGATTTAAACATGTAACATGCATATCAAGGCAAGTGCGCCACAGTACGGCCACTCCTCTTGGGTTATGGCCCCTGCATGGGCGATCCCTATAATATACTGTAGCTGCCCATGTGCCATGAATATCTGAGTGCAGAGTATTTAAAGATAACCAAGTTTCTTGGAGGCATACAATATCAATGTCATCATTATTCAATATGTCCAACACACACGGTCTGTGATGTAATTTTGAGGCATTATTTGGCAAGCCCCTACAGTTACATGAAATAACTTTCATCACTGAGACTCCGTAAGATTGCTCCTACTAGTAGTTACACCACAAATTGAAAATCAACTAGCCCACATTTTCAATAATTCACTTTTGATTGGCATTGTGCCTAGCACACTAAAAATAGCAAAGGTTATCCCCTTCTACAAAAGTGAAAACCCTGAACTATTCTCAAATTATAGACCCATTTCTCTCCTTCCATGTCTCTCAAAAATACTGTAATGCCTAATGTACAATAGGCTTTACAATTTTTTTAATAGAACACAACATAATATAAAAAAAATATGGATTTAGGAAAACTATTCTATGTATATGGCACTGATTGATTTGGTTGATAAAATATAAAGTAACATTGACAAAAATATATATAATATAGGTGTTTTTCTTGATCTCTCCAGGGCTTTCGATACAATAGATCATAACAGTTTAATTAATATAAACTTCAATGCTACAGTGTAAGAGGCACTGCCTTCAACTGGCTTAAAAGCTATCTTGATAACAGAAGATGGTATGTATCGTATAACAAAGCAGACTCAAAATATGACAATTACATGTGGAGTTCCACAAGGATCTATATTAGGGCCATTACTCTTTATTTTATATATAAATGATATTGAAAATATATCAGATATCCTAAATCCTATACTATCTGCAGTTGACACAAGTCTCTTTCATGCTCATACATGCTTTAACACTCACATCGGAGAGGTAAACATAGAAATACAAAAAAAAAATTAAAAATAAACACCAAAAAGTAATTTTTTTATTATATTCACATCAAAAGGAAAAAACGTACAATATCAACAATGCCTTAATACAAGTAGATGGAAACGAAATAAAGCATGTCAAACTAAAAAAATTCCTATGAATATTCACAAAAGAACACTTAAACTGGACGACAGATATTGACAACCTATCACAACAAATAACACAGAATGTGGGAATAACAAATTAAAACATTTTCTCCCTATGTATATAATGAGAACTATTTATTGTTCGTTGATCTTATCACATTTATAATATTGCACTCTATTATGGGAAAATTCATATTGTACAAACTGAAACAAACTAAGAATACTACAGAAGAAAGCTATTAGGATAATCACAAATTATCATTACATCGCACACACTGATCTTCTATTCTCAAAGTTAAAACTATTAAAATTGGATGACCTCTATAAATATCAAGTAGGTATTTTTATGTATAAAGCAGCGAATAGCCAACTCCCAGATTCTATGTCATCAATGCTTACGCGAATACAAAATATCCACAAACATAATCTAAGAAACCAAAATGGCTACTACATCCAAAACATAAGAACAAACAGCAAAAAATGTACAATAAATTATTCAGGACCGGTATTCTAGAATGCATTACCTAGTAGATTACAATAGCTGGTATCCATTAACCAATTTTAAAATAAACTGAAAGAACTGTTACTCTCTCAATAACAGTGAATTTACAGAAAACACTTTGCTAATTTAAAAACTTTGTATTTGTACAAAATGTACTGTACCTTTTATTTTAACGTGGTAGAAAAGACCTTGTGTTTCATGTTAATGTAATATTTAATGTAGTCAGGTTCATGTATTACTTAATGTATTAATGTTATTAGTGTTTTATTTGTTTATAAGTTGTATGTTAATATTTAAGTAAAACATTTTGTACTCACTGTTGCTATAATTTTATTTTATTTTTTATTTTACCAGAAAAATAGTACCACATGTATTGTGCATATAACTGTGCACAGTGACAAGCTTAACAACTGTATGTCATATTAACTTTAATGTTATTTATTGCACAAACATAGAACTGTTGTCTTAAAATCACTAAACATTACATTGTATTTCACTTGCAATAATCTTGCATAGTATAAGGTTTTGGAAACATAAATATTTTGATTTATTGTACTGGGTGGTCCTCGTCATAATCCCTGCGGGGTTTCTAGGGGATATTCTTGGTTGCACCGCCATTTGTTTAATCAGTGACCTGATATTGCAAATATGTTAAAATGTATGTATATATACCACTCTGCGTGTTGTGAGGGAGGTAGACAAAGACCTATCGCGGCGGCAAGGAGAGAATGTGTTTCTGCTCCTGGTGGAAGAATTGTTCAAGCTTACGGTACAATGACTTCATTCTGGTGCATGTTATGCACATATTTAAATCTAAAGATTATCTAAGCTACGTTCGGTAGCGTATTTGTTTTCGAAATCGGTGCATTTATTGTCTAACTGGAAATTGCGGTTTCGTGGTAGATATTGGGTCGAGATGGATAAATCGAGAGATTCTGTCCAAAAAAAAACCTTGTGCGTATTGACTTAGTTATACAGAACTGTGTGTAAGTCCACGAGCGTACACACAGATCCAGGTACACGGTATTCTTAGTTTGGTGGGGCTCCATCGTGCCGTTGGAGGGGGTGATTTTAATTCCTGCCTTTACGTGGTTTTATACATAATTGTGTAAAATATCTATATGTCACGTGTTTTTGTAGACTAACACTTGACATTAGGCCTATAGCACAATTTTGGCACATCCATGCTTAGGTGACATTTGTGCACTTTATATTTTACACAATACATATGTACATATTGTGTTGTATGTGTTAGTGATGGTTGTACGTGTGATGGTAAGTCCAGACGGAAATTGTATTGCTTTGTTTACACTTGTACAGTTACAATAATTTCGGTACAACCATCCATGCACTATCACCACTATAGTTGTGTGAGCGTCCGGCAATCCAATAAATGTATTTATGATTGCCATGTTCCTGAACTAGGCACATCATATTTTATAATTACATTACATTCACAATGGGGGATTCTCTAGACAGCAGTGCAGGAACCTAACAGCGCAATTAATACACGTCGCTAGTATAACAACAATACAGCGAGTGGGGTGGGGGGGGGGGGGCGACCAAGACCAAGGACCGTTCAATCGAGACGCCTCACGGTCAACGGTGACATTGGCAGCGGTGAACATGGCGACGCTGACGCAGCTGCGAGGTTCACTGGCGGGTGAGTTAGTTTTCCTTTTATTCCACGTATTTTCCTCTCCTACAGTTGCCCAAACTCAGGCATTGATATCGAGAGCTACATTTTATTTTCCCTGTAAGTTCTGCTGTTGCAAAGCGCCACCGATGTGTGGTTGCCAAGTTTTGCATTGGCCGCGTATTGACGAGCACCTATATATAATTGTTCAATACTTCAGAATGCAGCAATTATCACCGTGCCACCTGGCGAACGCGAGTCAGTTTGTTCCTTGCATTCGCACCTTCAACATGGATTTTTGGGATGTATATCTCGGGGCTAATACAACTGGTGACATGTAAACTTAGAGAGATAAAATCACGTTTCAAGGAGACGCGCAGTTATGTAAGTCTCGCTGACGGCCAACATTTATCGTCGCCACTGTGGACAGTGCGTTATGACACATACGTACCTGCCGTATATGTTACAGACGTGACGTTTCTATTTCTTAACTGACTAACTTACTGTAGAGTGAAAATATGTAATAATATATAATGAATATGGGGCTACGTAACTTGCAATATATATGCTGACGTATAATTATGTGAAAGCTGCTGACGAGTATTATATAGATGCAGCTGCTTTTCCGATACCTAATATCTTTCATGTTTAGATTCCCTGCGCAAGATCGGTCCAAAATACACGACGCGTACACTTATTGGGTTCGGGCACTGACTGCCTTTCTAGCATAGATTTATTAAAATTTAGAAAAAGGGGATACTTATATAACGCAACCGAAATGTCTTTAGTCTAGGCTATCACGTTTGATCGCGCACAGCTGGTTACAATCAGTCGGGCCAGCGAGCGTTATTTACACCGCTCGAGTCCGTAGTGCAGTTGTCGTCCCACTGACCCCGGCTCAAACTTACACATGACCAGGAACAGTAGCACGATTGCATGCACGGCCGGCTCAAATCAACATGCTCGTGGATATGCTCATGCCTTCGTTGCTTCGTCGAACGTGCCTGGTAGATCCTTAACTAACGCGCGGCTTTTGACTGCGTGTGTTCGAGACGGCTTCACAGAGGAGTGTAGAAATACCAAGAGAATGCCTAGTCATGACATTATCAGCAGCTCGTCTGTGGACACAAACATTAAATATAACCTCAAGGCCGAGTAGCAAACAAAAGATGCCGTACAACCCGTAGCATTAGCAGCGGCATGTAAACTACACACTTTTTATACAGTAACGCCTCTTATTATAAACAACGCGATGCTATTTTTTTAAATGTAGACAAGTTGACGTAACTACTGCACAGGTGGTCCAATAGAGAAGTGTTGTATTCTTGCAGGAAAATGTTTCCTCTCCAAAGCACTGGGCAATGCATTGCTCACCCAAACCACTCCCGTGACAGGGGTGATTGTGCCCCACAAGACACTGACGCTGTCTCCTGTGGTGCACAAGAGGATCTATGGACCTCCAGGTAAGCTTTGCCAAGCCCGTCTCCCCAAACTCTGGCAAAAACTGGATAAAAACGTCTTTTCCGACCATTATTTGTCCATTTGTGACCATTTGGTTACTCATTTCTGGCGCCCGACTCGCGCGTGGTTATTAAATGTGGGGCGCAAACTTGTTAGAATCTAACACTTTCCAACCATACAATTCTTTCTTTGTTTGTGAAAACTATTTAAAATGTTGGAAACCCAAACTGGTGTGTACTTGTTATGGATCGGACAGTGAAACTACATCCCATGGACGATTCCTATCCCCAACGTTCCTATTCCGAAAAATACTTCCACATGCGTAAGCCATATTTTACATCACAGGCTTATATCAGTGTATTACTTATTTAACTAGTGTAGTCATGGCGCAGTGTGTATCGTAGTGGTATCCATGATCACTCCCAAGTTGATGTTGACGGCCTTTCTGTGACAGAGATTGGGATGCCGACACACACGTCGCACTGGAAGAATGAGAGGATACTCGACATCTTTATGGCACCTCTGATCCCTGCTACCGTCATCTTCCCCAACCCAGTATTCGACATGGCATTGTCTACGCTCCTCTGTCTCCACATCAACTGGTGGGTACAACACAGACAACTTTATTTAGCACTTGCGCACAAACAGTAAATGACACTTAATTGATTTCATGTCGTAGTGCAATATTAGATAGGTTTGAAAAAAATCGATTTGAGGAGCGGTGACTTTTATAAATAACGATGAATACAAATGAATTTTGCATCGAGATTGTCCGTAATTTAAGACATAATTGGTATTGGTTGAAATTGCACGTATATGTCTAACATTGTTTCGCTACACATGAATACCTTTATATGTGTTTATAATTTATGGTGATATGAAATAACTATTTCCAAAAGAGTTTGCCAATTTGCTTGATAAATTTTACAATGCTTCGTGATACTAGGTGATTTGTTGTCTGAATACAATTTTGTTGTGGTCCTATTTCGTTGTCAGGGGTCTAGAAGGCGTCGTGACAGATTACATCCATGGAGAGGTTCTGCCGAAGATCATGCACCCGACAGTGCTTGCGCTTAGCATAGCCACATTCGCCGCCCTCTGCATGTTCAACTACACCGACGTCGGCATTGGTCAGGCCATCCGCACGCTCTACTCGCAGTTCTGAAAACGACTGGTGGACCTGGTCAACCACGATTGTCATCCGACACGGCTGACGGACTTCACCCTGCGGTCTGCCTGGTCTTCCGACACGGTCGACGCAACCGCTAGAGCCTGCTGAACTCGAGATCATATCGTGTTAGATCGTAGACAATAGTATAGATGGATACGCTTGCAATAACAAGACACGGACATGGCAATGAACGAGTGGGTGAAATAAATACAGTACTTCAAGTAAAATTGAAGATAGCTATTCAACAGATGGAGATAGCTCATTCCCCCGGATGCCTGCACCGATGTCACGCCCCCTGATCTACCAGAACAGTCGCGTTACACCGCAGTCAGGGGTCAGATGGCGGTGTCCATAATAGCTGCCTCTTTGAGTAGGATGGAGCAAGTATCATTAACAGAACCACCAATATATCGTAGACACTGGACTTAAACACTTGAGTGCTCTCTTCTTATTTTATTACCAGTTTGTATGAGAAAATGAGTGTTGATCTTATGGTGAAATAAATTATAATTACTTACTAAATTAGAATTACTTACTTACACAGTGTGTGTACAATATCATGCAGGTATTTTTATGTTGGTCGATTTTGAACTTAACCACTGCACTAGCTGGGCCCCTTGAACTTACATGTTTCCAGAGTTAGAACGTTTTGGCCGAGTCATTACACTTATGGGTGACACACTAAGTAGTAGTAAACATGCATTCATGATTGAATCCCACAGCGGGGGCATCAATCACAAATGTTCTGTCACAAACACGTTCTATCATAAACACGGCCCACTTGTGAGCCAGATGTTTATCTGTCTACACGTGCAGGTATGAGCAACTGAATCTCACCACGGATGACCTCTTTCTGCACCACCAATCAACCAGATAATGGTAGCTATAACAAATCTACATGAAACTGTTTTATAGCCACATCGGTGGAATTTAACATCACTCCTACAATGATTTTTTTCTAATAGTGAATGGACAAAATTATTGTGCCAAACCAGTAGCCCTGCTTTTATGTCATATTAGCATGCATGATAATTGTAGACTCATGCTGTGTGACAGGTGAGTATCACCATCTAGAACGTACAATACTCCAACATGTCTTTGTTGAGCCTAGATGACATTGCTAAGCACTGCTTCCATTAGAGCCTACTGTTGGGGTATGTGTCAGGAGATAAACAACATTGCAACAAAATCCACACGACTGTTTCTATGTATTCTGATACTTCTATTGTAGTGACAAGTCACGGGACTGTTTCTATGTATTCTGATACTTCTATTGTAGTGACAAGTCACGGGAACAGTAGTCCATCTACTATTTCAGCAGTCAATTGTGATATTTAAAATAAATTCGACTCCTCTAACCAGTTGAAGTGAATTTGCTCAACTTTTGATATTATGTTTTAAAGAAAAATGTTTACCATTTACAAAAAGTCATCAACACAACACCCCATATTTTCCAAAAAGGTTGTTTAGGTTGCACTATATAGCAGGCAGCTTGGATTTTGCCATGTTAAGTATTCCTGGCATAGAGAACATCAAACAATTTAAATAGCTAACATTTACAAGAATTCCACTCTAACTGGTCAGTGGACTTGATGTAGATGTGCTACTGATATCAGCATAGAAAGTCTTGATAGTGTTCCACTGCGGCTTCCTCAGAAGAATGTGTGGTCGTTTGGCACGGATGAATTCTACTGCTTCCTCCGGTGTCCACAAATGTTTCTGAAAAACAACATGAAGATATACAGACAGGTCAATGGCTGATGCATGCTGATAGTTAAACACATCATCCTATTGAGACAGTCCACCCATCTTACTGAGACTGCCACCTACATTGCAGATTCTCCACCTAACATACTGTATATTGTGTATAAAAAAATCATACATCAATTTGCCTAAAACGTGCGTGCGGGTGTGCATGTGACAACACAACTTTCATCAACAGATAATAACAAAATGTTTTCCAGTTTATAGCCCCAGAAGAAACGTTTTTTTGTGGAAGAATCCTCCAAATATAGGTGAGAGATGTGGGCAGGACTCCCAGCCACTGACCTTGATGAGGTAACATGCTACAAGTGTGGCACTGCGTGTACGACCAGCCTTACAGTGCACATAAACACTGTGGCCATGACAGGCCTGTTCCATGATGAAGGCCACCCCAGCATGCACCTGTCCCTGGGTCGGCGTCGCAAATATATCCACTGTGCTGAGTTGTAGCCGCGTCACTCCGACAGTGTCCCACTCCTACCAAACATCATTCAATGAATCACCGTATTTGCTTACAGTTGGAAGTAACAAGCATGGTGCACTATAGGGATGATCACACTCCTTATTTGGCAATATCCAGTCAGCTTGGTCCGCGAAGCATTACAAAAAATCCACACGATTGTTTCTATGTATTCTGATACTTCTATTGTAGTGACAAGTCACAGGAACAGTAGTCCATGTCCATCTACTATTTCAGTAGTCAATTGTGATATTTAAAAAAAATTACTGATATATATATATATATATATATATATATATATATATATATATATATATATATATATATATATACATACATACATACATACATATATATATATTTTCAAGCTAGACCCGCAAGCTAGAATTTAGGCCCAGGCCCAACCCAGACTGTTAATGTTTGGCCCAGGCCCGGCCCACACACTTCAGGCCCAGGCCCGCCGCATACCCGCAGGCCAAAGACGGGTAAGCCCGCAGCCCGCTAATTTTTTTAAAGATAAACCTATTATCTTATAATAAAAACGAAACACAAATAAACTGTAATACATATGTATTGTTTTACAAAATAACATAAAAAATAATATATGAACATTGTATAATGTCTACTAGTGTGTGGCTGTACTGTGTGCAGGACGAGTTCTAGAAATCCAACACAACGGACAAATATCCTGAAGAAAAGTAATCACCTTTTTATTCTCATTTCTATTAAGTATCATAACATATTTTTATATATGGCTTTAATTTATTGGCTTATGGTTAGGGTAGTGGACTTGTTTATTTTAACCCTAATGCAAACCATAATCTTAATTTAAGTTGTTAACTGAATTAGGTCAACTAGTTAACTTAATTTAATTCATTAATGTTACCAGTAAGGGCAGTTAATTTGGTATTAATTGATATTTCAATTAAATGTCACCCACTGGCACTGACACCCAGTGGCATTTCCAGCAGGCCTGCAGTCACTAGCCTGAGACAGATCAGGTTCAGACGTGTGAATTAGTACAAGTGTGAATGAATCAGTACTGGGGAAATTGTAGACACTAAACAGTAGACACTAGTTAACACAACTGAAAAATACCAACTGGGTTGGGCACTGGGCAGTTGCCAGTGGGCAGGTCATTCAGACAGGTAAGATTTGGAGGAAAGACAATAGAATGTCCACTGGTAGGGTCAAAGGGTGATACATTGATGGTTAATGCTGGCTTGACTGCCTCTGCAATTATGTCTAAAGTAAACATTTGAGGCTGGTTACTTCCTGCCAAGTGAACTTGTAGGGCCAGGCTACATTCACGGCAAAAATATGCATCTGTAACATCTGTATGTACTATGTAGTAATATGTACTGTGTAATGTGTGTGCCGTGTATGCAATACTGTCTATGCATTGCTATTGTATGAAATGTCTCTATTAAAAGAATGCACATTACAAAATTGCCATTGGAAGTCCTATTGTTGAAAAGAGGTTAAACTACATTTTAATATGTAAAGCACTGGTGTCATTCATAATTCCATGTAAGGTCTCAACTTGCAACTATGTAATACTAAATAAAATTTTTTTTTAAACATTCATTAACCGGAAATACAATCTAGAGTCAGTTTTATTAATATTAAACAAATCTGGGTTTATATTAATATTTTATTAGGTCCAGGCCCACCCCAGCCCGCTCACACTAGGCCCAGGCCTGGCCCATGCCCGATGTGTTTAATATTTTTTCAGGCCCGGCCCAGCCCGCGCTTGGGCCCAAAGCCTGGCCCGTGCAGGGCACTAGGCTGCACACACACAAACACACACACAAAATGTGCATCGTTACAGGTTCAAGTTGCCATAATTTCCTTACCGTGTCTGTATTAACAAAGTGCTTCAGTTCATAGTCTTCATTCATCGTTACCACGCCCCGCACATCTTCATCTTCCACCAGCTGAAACCAGAAAACTCTTTTAAGATAGATTAATCTATGTTGTAGGTCTTTCTTTCCACAATAGATACTTATACTATCTATTTAGAAGCTTTTATTTGGAAAAGTTATTGTTGCCACTTTCTGCCAATTGGGCGACAGAAATTTTTGCCGGGATGGTTTTTATCATAGTTATACCTGTATGTTCAAGTGGGTTTATAATTATAGAAATCACTTACCTTGTGGGTCATACCTCTGAACGGTAACGCTCCAAGAATAACTGTTTCATCAATACGACTGTACCACTGACGACACGAGAGCTTCTCCAACACTATGTTGTAAGTAAGTGTTGGATAGAAAAGAGCTCGAGCCAACATGGTTGCAATGCACTTGTTTCTTCCTTAGTATGCCCAACCTCTGTGTCAGCGTAGCACTGTGTGGTGGTAACCTTCAAAATAACACAAATTAAAAAAAATAACACATGCATTCACTGAAAGGGATACATATCAGAACTGGGACCTAATTACTTGGTACTCAAGAACATTTTTTGAAGTAATCATACTCGTAGAAATTATGGGTCATAATGTACTCTCATGCTCAGATTTTAATGAGTTTTATAAATATATCTGTCTCTGAGTATTTTTTTTTATTTTATGCTGTGAAAATGATTTTATTTCTTGTTTTATGAAATCACTAACAACGACAACAATTATTTCAAAAAAACATATAAGTAAATTGTGATAATAGGGAGAAACCAGTTTCTGTTATTTTGTTTGCTATTGTGAATGCATGTGGGGATTAATGTAAAATGTAGGCCCAGGCCCGGCCTGGCCCGCCCCATGCAGGGCACTAATATGCGCACATTTTAATGGAGGAGTGCAGCAAACTCCATCCACATATTCGCTACGTGGCACAGTGACTGCCACGAACAAAAAAACTTCTAAAATATTTTGTTTAATTTCAGTAGTTATGTTCGCGGTCTTCATCGATCAACATGACCGGTGATTTATGATGTATTTTAGAATTCACACATTGTACAATGACAGTAAATATACTACTATATAGTCACTGGTGTAGTTTTTGCTCCACGCCAGTTTTTGCCTAATTTTGAGATCTCATTGGATCTCACACATTAGATACATCATTACTCAGATATAAAATCATATATCGGTCACTGGGAGTATAAACGTCTGACTTTTTAAAAAAAAAAAAGGTTTTTGAGATATTTTTGTATATGTAGTTCTACACTGATCACCAGATGGCAGGCAAATTCTGGCACTAGTTTCGCTTTGAGAAACATATATTTCCGTCGTTCGATATGGGTGAGTAGTTCACTCAAACCAATTTTTTTAACAACTTGTTTGCACTCGATAGATTAAATAAGTGGTAGATGTTTCGAATATGAATATCGATTCCATGCGCAAGTGTCTTAAGATTTTTGTCAAAACTGCATATTATACTACGTAGCCGTAGGGCAAAAAAACCACACCGACCAGTATGTGAGCAAACTGAATGTAAACGTCATTAGGTTAGACGGGCCCAGATATACTCATTTCGCCCGGGCCGTAGACCAATATGGCAGTAATACAATATACTATTACTGCAATACAGATTCAGACAGATTAAAACATGAAGTTTAATCCATCATCATAAAGTGGGCCGTAATAACCAGGCCGAAATCACTTGGGGCCGAAATCACTAGCACCCTGTCAAATGCGAATGTCAACTTCAACGAACGTATGGTGAGCGATAGTACATGGCAAGCCTACTTCTGTTTCTACATATTTAATTGGCAGCGTCCATAAGTCATGATTTAACACCAATGCAATGGCAATGGGTGTATATACACATGTGCTGTGCCGGATATGAATGTGCGAGTAAAAGTACGTATAAGGTGCGAGTAAAGTACGAATAGAATGCGAGTAAAAACATAGTCATAACCATTGCCTTGGCAAAGTCAATCGCCCTACAATTTTTTTCTATCTGGCTGTTGCTGTAGCAGGCTAGCTCAAGAGTGGGGCGGATGACTCTGCCTATCATAACCATAGATTTGAAGGGTTCAGCCTACTGTTATGTTTTGCACGTCTATAAGAAAACGTGACCATAAAAAATTCTTAAAGTTCTTTCCTGCCGTTGTCATCATCTCATTGACATGCTGGTCGAGTTTTGTCAAAATCACATATTTCTAGCTCTTTTAAAACGGCTGAACGTGCCATACCCGTCAATATTTACCAACTTCTGCATAAATTACATTGCATACTTGCCTTGTGGCGAAAAAATTGCCAAAAATCCTTCCGCCTATTTAAATCATCTAAACATCCACGGTTACACTGCTAACATGTTCTACCAGCAAACTTGCCAATGTGTCTGCTCAAATGCAGTTATGTCAGATGATGATTTTTGGAAAATTACACATATCTAAAATTACTGTGCCCTATATTCGTAACACACCAGACACCTAGAAGTCTAACTGAGGCATGATCACTGAGACTGTGTGGTAACTGCCCCTCTGAAGGCCTCGAAGGTTGGAGCTGTTACGTCCCGAATCGGAATCGTCTGATTCCGGTATCTGAATTGCTGCCGTGCCCAACTACGGAATTGCGTACCCAAAATCGGAATGCTGCGCGGACAGCCGAGATCATATCTGTGCGCGCCACTTTTAAACACTGCAACGTTTTGGTGTACAGATGGGAGATCAAAGACGCTCATGTTATAAGCATGTACATAATTTAATTTCTGGAGAACAAACTGATAATGCAATCCAAAGTGCATCGCAAGGATTAAGAATCTTGGAATTCCGATTTTGCGCAGCGACCCGCCACCCAATTCCGGTATCGGACATGTCACATACCGGAATCGGACGGAATACAATTCGGGAGCTACCAACACCTTCCCGGGGAGGTCATTCCACCAGATGACCGTGCATGGGAAGGAGTTGCTGTACACTTGTGTGTGGGCTTGGATGATTTGATATTTATTTGGGTGGTAATATCTAGTACTGTTCGGGAGCATTAGGGCAAGGTAGTGTTTGTCATTGATGGCAGTCTGCAGGGTATGGATCCTATATACATCAAGAGGAGGCAGGAGATTTGTCTTCTTTACTCGAGTGTGTCTTAGTGAAGGTTGTTGATCATAGCGGACACACTCTCCCGTTGACCATAGTTGTTAGAGACAAATCTTGCCGCACGACGCTGGATGTTTTTAATTCTAGTTACCTCCTTCCTGGTGTATGGGTTCCATATACGGTGCAACAATATTCTAAGTGTGGGCGGACAAGTGAAATGTAGGCTTGCTGTCGTAGCTTCTGGGAGGTTCCTCTAAGATTGCGTCTGATCAGGCCCACCATTTTGTTGGCGTGAGCTGGGATTCCGTTTATATCTGCGATGACGCGAATACGCACAAAGTTTATGCATATTCGGCAGAAAAAAAAAAAACACGGCGATCCGCGTAGTTTTCCACGGACGCCTTGGGTTTGGCTTCACGTCGAGTAAAAAATTGCTTCGATGTTAAAAAATACAAATATACTAGTGACTTTTTCGCACTGTACTATTATTTGCTTTGAACAATGTGCCAACCTATACTGTTATTCGGCACTATACTATTATTAAATTTGACCGATTTGCCACCCTATGCTTTTAGTTTCGCCTATACGTTTATTTGGCACTCAAGAGTATTGCAACGGAGGGTTATTTTCATGGTGTGGCATTTGTCGATGTTAAATTTCATTTGCCACAAGTTGGATCATTTATTAAGTCTGTCCAGGTCTTCCTGGAATGCTAGGCTATCGGCTGTTCCGGAGATAGATCTGTAAATGAGAGTCATCTGCAAAATGACGGAGCTTGGATGTAATTCATATTGGCAGGAATGTTCCCTGGGGTACTACAGAAGTGACGGGGACCTAGTCAGATGACTTTCCATCTACTACCACTCGCTGGGATCGGCATGTTACAAATTTATTGATTCGCTTCAGTAATAGGCCACTGATTCCATGATGGTGAAGTAATCGTTTGTGGGGGACTCGGTCGAATGCTTTTGACAAGTCAAGGACCACTACATCAATGGGTCCCGGATAGTTCGGCCCATGCAGTCAGATGGTTCGGCCTAGTCGTTTCGGCCCAGGCAGATGGATGGTTCTGCCCAATTCACTGAAAAACGCGTTGCTATTGAATTCAGTGACGGTTGATTCAGCCCACGCTAATAGCGGAATTCTAAATAGCGAAATTCTAAAAAATAGTCAGTTTGACCCACCACTGATTAGATAAAATTTTAAATTACGATTTCGCATAAAACCTTGCATCTTCATCTGTATATACGTTAATGTTTAATCAAAACATTTAATTCTTAATGCATCTGTACATTAAAAAAATTCGAAAACGCTAATAATTTAGCATATATAACATTTAACAGTTACAATACGCAAGTCGCAAAAGTCAAGTCGAAAATAAAGAACGTAATAACGTCCACGGACGGCCACTTTCCAGTTAGAATACGGGATAATATGGTCGTTTTGGTTCGCGGAGCCTGCTAGCACCGGTTTCATATACGGTCGATTCAGCCCATGCGAGCGAAAACACTTCACGGTTCACTGGTTGCGAAAACGTTCGGCCCATGGACCGAACCATCCGACACCCGCATCAACTTGTTCACGGTTATCGAGGGATTTTGCAAGGTCTTTGGTTGTGATAGTTCGGATTCGCATGAATGACTGGGTCTGAAACCATGCTGGGCATCTGTAAGAATATTGTGTTTGTCATAGTGTTCCATGACTTAGCTGAATGGCTCAGCCTACTGTTACGTTTCCCATTAGAGACCATGTTAACGTTTTGTATTATTATAAAAAAACGGGACCATCAAAAATTCTGAAACTTCTTACATGCCGTTATCATCATCTCACTGACACGATGATCGAGTTTAGTCAAAGTCTAGTACTTCTAACTCATTTAAAATGCCTGAACGTGCCATACCTGTCATTTTTTTTTTACCAATTTCTGCATGAATTACTACGCACATGTGCCTTGTGGAGAAAATTACACATATCTAAAATTACTGTGCCCTACATTCGTAACACATTGTAACACACCAGGAAGTGTAACTAAGGCATGATCCCAAAATAGGGAAGTTTTTTCTGAGAAAGTGTCAAATTTTATATCAAGTTGCGGCACAGCGTATCTGTAAACCCATTATGGAACACTCCTGCTTGTCACATCATTATTATTGTTTCACAGCCAAATCAAAATAATGCCCTGCCCATAATATTAGCTTAAAACCAGTCACATAACTTAATTATACGTAAATTTTGATACTTGATAAATCATAGACCATGAACACTAGATTTCTAGAGCATTGCAAACCATTGAAACCTACTTACTGTGTTTTTAAATATACCAACTACTTATTTTAAAATTAATATTTATACAACTGCTTGATTGTTAACCAAATATGGTGCAACTTTGTCAGAAAAGTGACAATTTGTCAAATTTAACAGGATTTTGAGTGATTTCCATTGTGTCAGACTTGTGTTAAATTTTATTGTTTATGTGACTGTTTTCATGCTTCTACTTGATAGGGTACATGGCGTACTGCTTGATTTAGATATGCCACCATAAAGGGGTATCACATGATCAGATACCCATTGCGGCCACATTTGAAACTGCTGATCTACGCGATGCCTCCAGTGGCTGTGACACAACCAATATACAACTATTCTGTCCAAATTTGTTAAACAATATTACCAATGCACTGGACCACATAACACATATCGCCAATGAGTGCGCTGGTTCAAATAGCTAACTGCTCCTTCACAAACTGGTGCCATACCCCTTAATTTTGAAAAAATTTCCATTTTGTACATTGCTATTCATGATTGTTACTGTTGTCTGCCTTTTCCAAATAAACTGTTCACTTTTCCTATGAATCTATGCCTTTGGGAATTGTTATATTTTCTGTAAACCACTTAGGGTTAGCTAGGGAAGGGGTTAGCTATGGTTAGGCTTGCATACCTTCATCTTCTTGTGTCCGTACACTTACAAAGAACACACATACATGAAATGAGTATCGAGACGTGGTGAATAGACATTTACGAAAATTAGTGTTGACTTCCCATACAAAAATGTGCTTATTTTAAAAGTGCTTCTTCAACTGATTTAGCCCATCGCAAATCCACATCCACAGTCAATTTAATAAAAAAACCTAATTTTGTTTAAATCTTCGAACGAATTGAATTTAGTCATTAGATCTGGTAAGGATCAAAATAGTGGATATCCAAAACACTGTATGAGTTAATGCTGTTCATGGGCGTGACCTCCATCCAGGGTTTGCAGTTTCTCCTGAAGGGTGGTTTTTTTTCAGTTTCTTCCATCCTGAAAGAAATAGTTTCTTCAATTTTCTTTCAGAAGAAAATGTAAGTAACTAAAAAATCCTTACAATAATTTTAAGCTAGTGATACTGATATTAAAAAACATGGTTTGTAATATTGTAACTCCATCCCACATAATAAATAAGACTTCATATTTCAGACAAAAACTAAGATTTTCACTTGTTTTGTAGTAAATTTCAGTGCTGGTAGAAATAGAATACAGTTCTTAATAAGTGGATTTAACGTGTCACTTATGGCTTCTTACTTCAGGCAGTCAGGCTTGTCTTGCTGTTCCCACATAGTAGAGGATTAAATGGCTTCACTTCTTGTGTAACAGCTACCTAGTTCAGTAAGCTACTTCTAAGTCAGAGCAGAGTTGCTGTGTTACAGCATTACAAAGTTTATGTCTACATGCTTCGAGGAGGTAGACCTAAAGATACAATATGGCAGCACTTCACTACTGTGCTCATCAACAAAGTATCAAGGCCTGCAGGATCCCATTATAGCAACTGACAGAGGTAGGTATGAGTAACATTATTAATGAATATGACTTAATGTTTTTTGTAGATTAAATAACACAATTGCATTAAATGTTTTATCTCTTGACTTATAAGCAGTGTAAGCATTTGTGGCATGACAAAGAAGCTTCCAAATGTCAGTTACTTTGGTAAGACAGTGAGAAATAGTCAGGAGACTCCTCTAAGACTTTCATAGTCGCTATCGAGTAGCCACCTTGCAAAATAAAATTAAACTAAATCAGTTGGTCAAAGATATATAATTTTTCTAAGAAAAAAAGGGGGAACACCATAATAATCATATCATATGTGATTGTGTGTGTGTATGAGTGTGCGCGTGCATGTGCTTGTTCGTGCGCATGTGCGTGTTCGTGTATTACTATTCTCGCTTCATTATGTGTGTTTGCAGTTTAGGCGCCTTTTAGTATAAGGGTGATAGGTGGTTGTATTTTTTTAATGTTGCATACATATATAGCAATTTTGCCTTGTGCATGAATCTTGATAATTTTGTAAAAAAATAAAGTTTTGCATGCTGAGCAAATCCTTGTAAGCTGTGTGTATTACGCTTTTCCTTAACTATACAATGTAGTGGGAATATTATTAAGTAAAAATGGTAAATTATGCCAAAGACATTTCTTTGCAAATTCGTGTTTAGTTTTATAAGTATATATTTCATTCTTGATTCATGTATCATAATTATGTATGTCATAGATGAAGATTATCCTCAAAAAATTAAAATAAACTGGTAAATTGTTATGTAAATATTTATAATAAAATTTTAATTGTTGTAATTTAAGAATGTCATCTACTTTTAACATGCTGATTTTTTATGGAGTGGCTCTGTGTGGGAATTATAGTTACTTAAGGTAATAATTCTCAATGCTTTCTTTTGAAGTTTTATTATTCTATTTGTTTGAAAACACCAAGCCATGATGCAATAATTAATGTGTGGTACAATTAATGAATTATATAATAACGTTTTAATTTGTCGTGATAACATGTTTTAATATATTTAAAATACCAATCTTTTTAGAACATGCGTTTGAAATTTTTTTTCTTTTCCAGTTCAGATTTGTATCAATAATTAAACCTAAGAAATTAAATTCCTTAACTTGTTCAATATTTATATTATCTATCTTCAGAATAAGCATCTGTATATTTTTATTTGTCCTTTGGAATGTCATATATTTAGATTTTGCAGTGTTTAGTGATAATTTTTTTATTTTGAGCCATTCATTTATTTATTAATTGATTGTATGTTAGAACTTAGAATACTGAAATGTTTATTATTGTTTTTAGCTGCTGAATAAAATTTTTCAAAGTCATAATATGAAGATCGGCATATCAATGGATTAAATGTGTCATTGTGGCATGCACCACATGGCTTATGGGTGATAAATTGGAACCATGCTGGCTTTCGCTTTCAGGTGACTAATAACTCAAGTAATGTGCAAAACGACCAACATGGAAATAAATGCATACACTTTTTGTGTTATCCTAATATTTCTTCAAAATTTCCACCAAGGATCAGAATTTTTATTTTCACTTCAGTAAACGCTTGAACAAGCATTAACAAATTTAATAGTTTGTCTGATGAT
The DNA here is from genome assembly GCA_033239005.1 of Lamellibrachia satsuma. NCBI lineage: Eukaryota > Metazoa > Annelida > Polychaeta > Sabellida > Siboglinidae > Lamellibrachia > Lamellibrachia satsuma. The sequence goes on along the minus strand of BSQZ01000001.1, from coordinate 15,090,816 downwards.
TTCACAGAAACTACATATAAAAGTTGCACAAACGAGCTAGCATGTTGTAGTGCAGGGTTAGGCAACCTTTTTGAACGGAGGGCCAAATTAGTTACTTGGAATAGGTCAGCGGGCCGCACATACACGCACATGGAAGCACACACGCACGCGCGCACATAAGGATATTATCTTTCTTGTAACACGTACAATATATATATATATTTATATATGTATATACATACAGATATATACATATATACACATACACACACTCACACATATATATAAATATATATATATATATATATACATATATACATTGCATACGTTGCTGTTGTAAATAGGTCTGATTTTGAACAACAGTTCGATGGTCACTATGCTGTTCAAAAACACACATTATTCATGTTACGTGTTCTTGGCATGCCGCTGATGCCATGTTGACCCGTGTGACACTGACGCCTGATGCTAGAGATGTTGATGCTAGAGTTGCTGCGCCACCAAGTGTCAAACATCTGGCTGCAGACTTGATACTGCGAGCCTCAGCACGTCATCCAAATGTCCATCTGTTAAATGCATTCATGGCTTGCATTACACGAAGTTCAGCTTCATTTTTTCACTCCATGTTGCGAGCCTTGAGATTGTCAATCAGTCAGCAAACTCCCGTCTCAGCAGTTCAGTGAATGCTACGAAGGCCTACATGTCCGGAGTAGCTAGTTTGTTTTCTATAAGTGTCGGGAAGTAAAACCTGGTCTCGAAAGCGGAGACAAACGGGCACAGTTCATTGATTAGCTGCTCCGTGACGCAGACTAAAATGCAAAATCGTAGATCCATAAGGGGTCAGTGAATGCCGGTACTTCTCCACCCTTCTTTTCCATGAATACGCTAATCTCATGTCTCAGCTCGTACACGTGGCACAGCATGACAACCCAACCTAGTCAGGGCACTTCGGTTTAGTGCAGGAATTGTTAATATTGCACATTCATCTGGGACGGAAGGTGCTGGAACTGCCAGTGATTTAATGAGTGTTGACGAGTGTTATTCAAAACAACACATTATCACTCAAACACAAAAAGATAGAAAATTCATGTCTGCATGTGGGCAAAACTTAATTAATTAAAGTTTTAAGGAAGTGAGAAATGTTTGATATGTTTATCGCGTGGAAATGGTATTACCAAGTTGCATTATGTGATATGTTTTGCCTAGACGTCTCGTCTACAATTTAGTCTAGACAAGACGTACTATTTTTATTTTATATATCAATATTGCGGGCGCGGGCCGCGCCATGCATAATCTCGCTATCAGTCCGCGGGCCGCATGAAATAGCTCTGCGGGCCGCAGGTTGCCGACCCCTCTTGTAGTGGGTACTAGGTAGGTTTGGTTTTTCGCAAACTTAATTTGAAATGAGACTAACAAAAAAATGTAATTGATTATGCACCTTTAAGCGTTTAGCTTACCATAAACTCTTTCGGGCAATTTTAACAAATGAAAAATAAAAAAAAACTGTTTATTGACAACTAAACATCTTATATTAACCATCAAATAGCGTAACATATAAGTTGATGCCCATCAAATGTTATAGCACAACATTAAAATGTACATTTGTTTGACATTTTTGATATTCAGTAGATCAAATTTTAATAATAGCAGTGCTTAACAAGTAATGCTCTTGTTGACTATATGGAATCAATAAAACATATATAACAATATAATATAAACTAGCCTGACAGACAATGTTCTAAGTCACACGCACGCAACATGAGGCAAGTTAGCGGCCGTTTTGATTTATTTGTGTGATTCTATGTTGGAGCATGTAACTGAACCTATATACACTGTTATTGCATGACTATAACCACCTCTGAGTCGGCAATTAATAACTCCATATTTAACAATTCTTCCTTTTGTGCAGCCTGTCCACAGACACAGTACACACTCGTTGTTTGGTGCCTGACACGTTTTCGTTCATTTTATCAGTATATTTTTAATAAAAAAACCTCATCTATGACTGTTAGATGGCTACAGCATTACCGTTGCCAGGGTACCTATTTGGGTTCAGCCTAATGTTAGTTTCCCATTGCCACTGGCGACCATGTTAACGTTTTGCATAATTATAAGAAAACCAAACTTGCCAATGCCATGGCAATGTGCCTGCTCAAATGCAGTTATGTCAGTAGGCAATTTTTTTCGCCACACTCTTCATCTCTACTACAGCAACAGCCAGATAGAAAAACATTGTAGGGCGATTGACTTTGCCTATTATGTCAGATATTTTTTTATTTACACATATCTAAAATTACTGTGCCCTACATTCGCCTGTAACGCACCATGAAGTGTAACTGAGGCATGATCCCTGAATATTATGTTCAACCAACTCAATGCAAATGGATGCGATGGATACAGGGCGATAATTGGGTGGTGTGGATCTGCCACATTTCTTGTGGATTGGGGAACTGTTTGCTACCCTAAGGTTACTACAACGTATTCTATCGTAGCTTGTCTTAACTGTGGGGACTTTTACGTCCAACGGCGTCGATATATTAATCAATCTGAAAAGCTACACGATCAGTGAAATGATAAACGTCGACACGTGTACATTACCTCATTAATTTTCTAACTACCGTTGCATGGTGTCTGTGACATCTGTGCTGCCATCAGATGACAGGGAAATTAATTTTGAGCTATCCGACAGAGGGCGGAAATAGATCAGTGGAGGCGACGGGGACGGATCACTATTTCACTTCCGGGTTCATGGCTTACGAATATAGTGCCTGTGATTTTGAGACGGTACCCCCTTTTGAAACGTGTTTGCTGCCTGTAAAATTATTTATGAATGACCGTACTTGACACCAAAGTATATGTAATGCTATGCCCAGATTACATCTAGTGGCTAGCTGTCAACTTATGCGTTTGCCAGTGAATGTAGGTTGCGCATGAAGACATAATGTAATTGTTTTGGACGCCATTTAATGGGGAGCATCTTGTATGTGTATTTTTTTCTGGAAAAAAATTACAGAAGTTGAAGAATTTTATCCAGCAGGTTAATGAAATAATAACTAGAAACATAGTTGATTTTCAGTATATCAAAGATATAAATTAGCGAACAGCATTAAAAAACGTTAACATGCTCGCCAGTGGGAAAATAAAATTAATAGTGACCCGTCCCCAGACGCTAACTCGCCAACAACGTTTTGGTAGAAACTGGATGGCCCAGCATGCCACCGAAAAAGAAGCAGGGAGGTGGCAAGACGACAGGAAAGGATGGTACATAACAATGTAACCATACCAGTTGTCAGAAAATCGACAATGGTCAATTACAGTACTATCTGATAAATTAGCTACACGTATTTCAATCTTAAACATGCCACGCCCACGTCGCCACGATCTCGGACATTCAAGATATTTATCAGTCATAACGTCTCGGTGTCGGTGTCAGTGACATAACCCAAGACAAAGTTAAACAGCGTCGTGCAACGCTACTATACAAAAAAGTATCACATATCAATTATGTTAAATAATTTAGTATAGTTCAATAGATAATTATATACACCAGGGGCGGAGCTAGGCTTGTTGACGGGAGAGGGTCTCAGTCAGTCGTAGCCATATCATGTCGTTCTACTTACGAACCGGGTGGGGGACGGGGGCGGTGGGGGGGAACGACACGTGTCGTTCTACTTACATAAGGGTTAATAGTAGCCAGATCACATAGGTCGAACTATTGCAGAAAGCATTCAATAGATAGGAAACAAGGGCTATGACTACTACTTAAATTCGCAAGTTAAATCTATTCTAAAATTTAAGAATGTTAACAACAGTACTGGATTCGAGAGGGCATTTCTTCCAAATAAAAAATAATTGAACCTGCAATCATTAAATCCTTAACAATAATTATCCAAATCATAAATACAGGCATATTTCCTGATAAACTTAAAATAACAAAAGTAATTCCAATTTTCAAGAACATTATTAACACATTATAGGCCTATTTCTCTCCTTCCAACTATTTCTAAAGTCCTAGAGAAAATCATCCACAATCAGTTATCTGCTTATTTTATTGATTATAAACTATTTTTTTTAAATTCAGTATGGATTCCGACCTATTCATTTAACTGAATATGCATCACTCGAACTAGTAGATAAAATACTCAAAAATGGATAAAAATGACTTACCAATTAGTATTTTTTAACCTTCCCAAGGCTTTTGATATTATTGACCATTCAATTGTACTATTAAACAAATTAACATTATATTATGGCTTACATGGCAAAATTCTTCTTTTATTTAAAAGCTATTTAAACAACTGTAAACAGTTCACCGAATTTGATGATACTACATCTGAAACTTTGCTTATAAAAGTTGGAGTACCACAAGGGGCCATCCTTAGACCACTATTGTTTACTGTATATATATATATATATATATATATATATATATATATATATATATATATATATATATATATAGAGAGAGAGAGAGAGAGAGAGAAATCATACAGTATATATATATATATATATATATATATATTTATATATATATATATACATATACATATATATATTATATATATATATATATACATATACATATACATATATATATATATATATATATATATATATATATATATATATATATATATATATATATATATATATATATCTATATATATATATATATATATATATATATATATATATAAATGATTTCTCACAAGCCAGCCAAATGTTTAACTTTATAATATATGCTGATGATAGTACTTTATTTAGTACTATAACGTGTGCGACGTACAGTTCGGGCGATGAACGGTTTCAGTAGTTTAGTGTTATACTGTTAAAATTGTTTTCCAGATACCATAATGGGTACCAATCGCCCATTGCCAGGGAACTCCCGAAGATACACAGAAAGGACCCCAAGTGGCAGTCGCAGCAGCAATGCCAATATGACTATCGTGATCGTTAGTAGTGTGGCGTAACACACACCTCTTACATAATGTTGCTGGCACAGACGTTGCGGCTCTCTCGCACATTCTGTAAGAGCCTAGGACGAGTTCTTAGGAGACGTCCGACACATCATCAAAGACTGCCGGGAAAAGTAGGATTAATTGGGCATGGAAGAGACGGTGGAATTACCATAATTATGTCGACTCAGCGAATTCTTCACAGTCAAGCGAATTCTTCACAGTCAGATAAACCAATCGGCCACGATCTCACGACCTCAACTGAAGAACTGTGTCCGCCCGGTTCAATCATTAAAATTAATGGTTGGCACCATTAGCATCGTGCGGCGCTGATAGACAGACAGCACACCACGTCACCACGCGCATGGCTTCAGGATATCGAGTACCAACACTTAACCAAAGAACTTTGAATCATGCCAGGCATTTTCGTAAGATCCTTACCATCAAGTAGTTGTTCCTCGCCAAATAATTTGAAAGCTTCCTCTTCGTTTCAGATGGAGATCTTCCGATTGAACAGAAGTACAAGAAAGCACTGGAGGAGATAGAGACGTTGAAAGAGATGTTAAGTGAGCAGTCTTTTTTCATGTACGAGAGATGCCAACCCTCCCGATTTTATCGGAATGCCCATGATTTCACTAATACCATTAAAAACGTTATTTCATTAAATCTCCTCGATAAATGTGTAGTGAATAGTAAAATGTTACATGATAATAACTTGTTTCGTGGTTTTAGCTGGTAAAACTGTTGTTTCAAAGACTGAGGATTGTTATATTAAAAAAACACTATCAGTTCTACCTTACAATAAGTAAGACAAGGTTTATTTGTTTTGTGACAATACACGTTATTGTTATATTGCTGTGTAGGCATCACCAAGGAGATGACTCAACAGACACAAAGCGTTAGCAATGAAAGCAGAGAGCGGACACTGGCCGCAGAGCAGGCACTCTCCAAGTACACCGAAACACAGTCCCAGGTCAACGCTGGTCAGTGTCTCGGGAACACTGTGTAAGTGCTCGCGTGCGTGCGTTCTTAATATAGGTCACTGTAACATTGTATTACAGTATATAAAATGTAAACAAAGTTATTTCAGAAAGATGTAAAAGAAAACACAGAAATATTACGATTAACAAAGTTTAATAAAGAGTTTCAAAGCCAATGTTTATTACAATTGGTACACAACAATTGGTACTAAACAACAACCGACACTAAACATGGTGGCCCTGCATGGTCTCCTCTGGTCGACTCATAATTTCATCTATATGTGGAATGGATCTTTCGAAACAACGAATTATATGCACTCCACACAAGACGATCACAACGCACGCACGCACGCACGCACGCACGCACGCACGCATGCAGGCACGCACGCACGCATGCACGCACGCACATATTTTCTCATCTTAACATCAGGAGTCCATATAACAAAAGACCACTTTGTACAGACGCACGCGCGCACACGTGTATCACATGTCTTGTTGATATACATTGTCGTAATAGTTGATAGATGTTACTGCAAATAAAAATTTCATTCATAAAACTAAGCCTGCTTTATATATTGTATACACATTTAAAGTTACAAATAGATCAATATAACATGTTTTAAAAATCATATACAAAGCGTCTAGCCTACAAATGCCTTGTCCAGTTCATGGAAAGCGTCACTTTGTTTTATCTGCAGATATCTCACGGCAGTACAAGACTATGCAAACTGAAGTGGGTTTGCGAAACAATATACTTGACTGGGAAAAGCTTCAGGTGAAGACTAGACATGGTAATTAAGACTATATATATTTGATACCTTCAGCAATAAATGTCACTGCCATTTTACCATCGGTAGTACTGACGTCTGTTCTGTACATAATATGCCAAATGAAGTTTTATTTACTTATACTGTTGCACAGGATGCATTCGTCCTGAATGATCAGGAACAGGATTGAGTATGTTTATTCCATTGATTGGGAAATGGTGAGATGATGACTCCTACTTTTTTTTCGAAATATTAGCTTCGTAGTTTTCTAACTCTACCATTATTTTTTAAACGTATGCCGCAAATTGGACTTGAAGATATCCGGCGAGTTAAAACATAAGCGGATTTTGTGAAGAATGACACCCCTCATACTACAGCGCGGTCTGGGGAGTCGGTACCATCACAGATTTACAGATGTATGCATGTCATTACACTATGTTGATAGCAATGCAACGATTGAATTGGATTGTGAACAAGTGTATCCTCGTGACAATGCCATGGTAACTGTAGATCACACGCGCAAGAAGTTAAAGCAGACTCAGCAAGAGAAGAACCGGTTGTGTGAGGAGAAAGACGAAGAAATCGCTAACCAAAGAGTGAAGATTGCTTCAATGGGAACACAGTACGAGTCTGTGCTTATGGTATGTCTGTTCGCTTTCTCGGCTTATTCTATTGTGGGCGTGTCTGCTTCAAGTTAGCATTCACATATTTTGAATAATTAAAACATTGCAGAGCCCGAAATCGTAAATATTTGAAACAACAAGTCGGGTAAATTCACTGTTATTGATAGCTATTTAACGTCTTATGATACTTCATTTTATATCACTCTTGTACACGGTGGTTGTAATAAATAGGCCTACGTTTGTATATCATATCAAATATTGTCTAGCCTGCCAGCGAGATTTGCTCTCAGGTGCAGGTAAGATGTCGACCACGAGGGAGGTTGAGTGAGAAACGCATGCACGCACGCACGTACGCACGTACGCACGCACATATATCTGGTGGACAAGATGGGCACTGCGAAAAAGCATTTACAGTTTAACTTGGTCTTCTGCATAGTTTGTATGTATATATATATATATATATATATATATATATATATATATATATATATTTTATATATATACATATATATATATATATTTATATATATATATATATATATATATATATATATATATATATATTGAGACAGAAACATAAACATATAACCAGTTACTTAACACATTATATTTGACAAGCTATGCAGAAGACCAAGTTACACTGTAAATGAAATGTTATCGCAGTAATTTGAACAGTGTAAGAAAAGACGAAACATTATTGTAGGACTCTCTGGACAATCTGGTGGACAAGATGGACACTGCAAAACAGCGGTGGGTGAAAAACACGGTCAACATACAGAGACATCACAAACAAAAGTTACTTAGTTTTGGACAGAGACCATTGGAGTATTAAAACTTTGGACCCTACCCATTCACAAATGTATGCTTCACTATTCCCACAGTATAACAGTTTGAACGAATGTTTTTCTCTTGCAGTAGTTTTGCATGAAAACTGTAAAGTGTGTTCATTTGATGAAGTATTCAACTAGAACGAAGGTTACAGTAACAATGGTTATATTTTGCTTCGAACAGTTGGTATTTTAGTTTCAAATCTTTACATTGGTGTATTTGTTGGGTTCTGTTCAGCATGGGATCATATTAGTCGGAATGTGTCAGATATGTGTATTATTGTACAGCATGGCTTCATGTGAACGTCACACTCGTAATATAAAAACCGTATGAGAATGTAATGTTTAACTGAAATATTTTGCATATGAATAAAACGTGGCAATAAAACAACAGTTTGGTTCATCTGACGGAATAATAAAACAATCTTCTTCCATTTCAACTCATAACTCTATGTTAGCTACATATAAATGTGGCTAGAGTATTTTCGAGCCGTGATATAAATTAACATTACAGGAACGCTATGCCTATGCATTTTAATTGAGAGATTCGCCACCACTTTGTCTCCAGTCATATGAAATCAGAATTGTCCACTCATGGCTACTGTTTTGACACCAGCTCCTGCATTAAGTTACTATTGACATGCGATAACACGCACGTTTATCTGAAGGTAGAGCGGGACGAATCCACTGATGTGCATTGTTTACGATCGAGGCATCTGTATGTGAAATGGCAGACTTCTACATTGTTGGTCCCGTTCTTCCACACACCAGGCAGTGACACACCTTTATCAGGGCTCGTATTCTCGAAGAAATGTTATTGTACGTAAGAATTTGCGCAAATATGGCGGATAAATTTCGTAGCCACAAAAATTTCTTATTTTCGAACAACTTGCAAATTTGCATAGCTACAAAAAATTTTATTTACGAAATATTCAGCAATAAAAGTGCGCGTGTGACGGTTTAACAACAATATTGCTGAAAAAAGGAAACTATTTGCTTATTGAGTAATTCTTTGTAATAATATAAAGATACACACATTATGATTAATATTTGTACTTATGTGTTCATAGAATAACCTATTTCAAACCTTTATTATCTCTTATGTAATTACAGTGCTCACTGACCCAACGCCGTCAACCTCTGCGACCCAAGAAATAACAAGGTAAGTAATACAACAAGTCATGGTCATGTTATGATAAAACGTACACTGTCTACTATAACAACAAAGGTGCTGATATGTAATTATGGTTAGCAAAGACAAATATATATACATGCTATTGATATTACACATACTAGTAGATCTATCTATATATCAGCCGTATTGTCCCGTGGTTGGGCGAAGGCCTCAGCATGTTGTTTCCAAGTTTGCCTATCTTCCGCTGTTCTCTGCCAGGTGGTTTCATTCCAATATTCATCCAGGTCGTCTCTCCATCGTTTTGCTGGTCTTCCTCGGAATCTTTTCCTTCCATACGGTCCCCAGGTGATAATGCGCTTTGTCCATCCGCCCTTTGATGGTTTTTGTTTTTAGTACCACCGGGTTTCTAGCAACCCTCCTCACTGGGCAAGCCTAGTGGGGGTGCCAGTTTAGTCACCGACAGCCTGACCATGATACAGGTAGTACCGGTTTACATGGTACTAGTAGTATGCTAGTTACAATCCCAAAGAAAGGCAACCTCAGTGAATGTAAGAACTGGAGAGGGATCATGCTTCTATCAGTGCCCAGTAAAATTCTCTGCCATATCATCCTGGATAGGATACAAGAAACAGTTGACAAGAAGCTAAGAAAGGAACAAGCTGGCTTTAGAATGGATAAATCCTGCACAGATCACATTGTTACACTCAGGATTATCATTGAACAATGCATTGAATGGCAGAGCTCCCTTTACATAAACTTTGTGTGCTTTGAAAAAGCATTCGATAGTATAGATAGGACAGTTCTATGGAAGCTCCTGAGGCACTATGGTTTACCCACAAAATTTGTAACCCTAATAAAGAACATGTACGAAGGTTTCACTGGTCATGTCATCTTCAATGGACAAGTTTCAGAAGGCTTCCAGATTGGAACTGGAGTACGACAGGGCTGCTTGCTATATCCACTGCTCTTTCTGATAGCCATAGACTGGACAATGAAAAGATCCACAGAACACCATCGTACTGGGATCCAGTGGAACTTGTTCTCACAACTAGAAGACCTGGATTTTGCAGATGATCTAGCACTACTCTCAGAAACCCATAAACACATGCAACAAAAAACAGAAAGGCTTCAAGAAAAAAGCAGCCAACTGGGTCTTAAGATCAATGTGGGAAAGACAAAGGTGATGAAAGTCAACAGCAGATCCTCTGAACCCATCTCACTAGAAAGTGGTACTGTTGAGGAAGTACAAGACTTCATTCAGTACAAATGGTGGAGCTGACAAAGATGTGGAGCTACACAATAAAGCTCGCCATGCCTTCAGAACCCTACGCCCTGTATGGCTCTCTTCCCAACTATCCATAAACACTAAGATCCGCATTTTCAACACCAACGTTAAACCAGTTCTTCTCTATGGCTGTGAAACGTGGAAAACTACTACAACAACAAACTCCAAGTCTTCATCAACAGTCGCCTCCGATACATCCTTAAGGTATGGTGGCCTAACCAAATATCAAATAAAGAGCTCTGGAAGAAAACCAAACAGGAAGAAATAAGCACTACAATCAAGAGGAGAAAATGGAGCTGGATTGGCCACACACTCAGAAAAGATCCAACAAATACAACCAAACAAGCACTGGACTATAACCCACAAGGAAAGAGAAGACAAGGAAGGCCAAAAATCAACTGGAGACGCTCCACACTACAAGATCTTGATAAAGTGGGGGTCACCTGGCAAGAGGCCAAAACTCTAGCCCAGAAGAGAGTGAGGTGGAGAAACATGGTTGACGCCCTATGCTCCTGAAGGGGCCAAGAGGATTAAGTAAGTAAGTAAAGTAGCATGCCAGAGGGCCTGACCTGACCATAAACTAGTAGATCACTGATACAATAGCTAGCTTTTTGTATGTAACATTGAAGTGATATTTCAATCCCATAGTTAATTGCTACAAACTATAAATATAGACTGTATATGGGCACTTTAAATAGTTATATGAAAGGTGTCTACCAATGGGTGATAAGTAAACTATGTGCAATCACTAATGTGCAGAAATTGGTGTGAAGAGGCACATACAGCTGACATAGCTTTTATATACATTCTTTCACTGCAATACATACATAATGACAAAGCATATGCTTTGACACATTTTGTTACACAATTAGCAATAAATATATATCATGACTAGTTTCCATACTGTCATGTTACATTGAATAACTTATTGCCATCTATAGTGACATTTTCTGAGACTAATGCACATCCCCAACACAATCTATCTATCTACCACACCCAAAGACAGAAAACCAGGGAGAATATTAAATGTATGGTAGTGTGCACTGTGGACTGTATCAATGGGGCTAATGAATTTACATGTCATAAATTAAAGCAGTGGTGATGCAATAACATTAGCTTGATAATGTACTGTCATCTAACTATAATTGAGCTAGCTGTTTGTATGTGGTTATGTTCACGTTTTCCTCCTAGACGGCTTGCACCTTGGGCGCCAAACTTTCAGGGATCAATATATGACCCCACTAATGAAACGTAATGCCTTTATATTTCGAAATACCCCGTATATCAAGGGTTCTTAATAAAGCGATCACCTATTTGGCAAACACTGCTGTCATGACTGTCACGTATAAACTACCAAGTTTCCCATCCTGGGGAAATTTTGCTAGAACAAATAATGCTGTATACCACAGATATCCCATACTTATTGCAGTGACTAATGCAGGATTTAAAAATTGTGATTTAAGTTGAAATAGTGACTGTTAATACATGTAGGTTATAAAAGATGCACAAAAGCTGTTACATTAATGACACATAGCTAGGAACTGCCTTGCCCATGTATATACTATGGATCCTAAGCACAAATATGTAGCATATGTATACACAACATGATTATCCATGTGCGTCAATAGTAGTACAGTAAAAGCTGTCTCAAGTATAGTTTTAATTTGCAAATTAAATATCAATGATTTATGAACTGCTAATCACAGCCTACATGTGCATTTTCAGAAGGACACTTGACAGAAAGGAAGAATTGCTGCTTATTGAAATTAAAAGATGCAACTTGCAAGTGCTGCAGCATCAAGATGACAATTTAGTGACTAAAAAAGCTTGTAATCTCACAATTACATGAACAGTGTATCACTGTGGATATTCAGGACTGATCACATAATCAGTAGCTGGTCAAGGGCACAAAGTGCCTGATTCAACATTGTCTGGGAGATGCCATCTTCTATGATGTGCTCAACAACAACAACAACAGTATTGTATGTTATGTAATTGACGTCATTATTGTCAGTTGTTCTAAACACTCAAATTATAATGTGTCTATTCATGTTTGTCTCAACTTCCCATCTCCCACCTGTTTTGGGGACCAACCTCCGACGAATTTTGACAATCCACCTCCCACCTATAATTGCCCATTGGCATTGCTATGACTTTTGAGTTTTGTGTGTTCGAATGACTAATGACAATAATGTATGTAAAAGACCCACCAAACTTGACATACAAAAGTAATGTTTCTTCTTATAATATTGCCTTGCTGTGTTTTATTTAGTGGTTGTCTTTCAAAGTTATTACCTCAAAAGAAAAAGAATAACTGTAGCAGTGTAGAAAGACTCAACATTCTTTTGAACTTATCGAGAAGAACCATCAAATTTTAAAATGTTTGCCTAAGTATGACTTTATAAGTACAACTAAAAAGATGCATTAGAGCCATTCAATTTCACCTGATTACTTTATCGTTTGGGTGTATATACATGTTAGTCTCGACAAACGGTTTATGATCAGACAACTTTTGAACCACCTTTTCCATTTTCCCCAATAAAACAAAAAAATTATAGCCGCGTGAATAGACCATCCATAAAATTACCATCCACTATAAATATATATCATGGCCTCCTTCAGTCGTCAGTCAAAATGCATTTTGCATCGTGTACATATTTCTTTCTTACTGCCTGCGGGCCCACAGATTCCAATAAATTTGAACCCTTGTTTACATCAACTATCACTGATTCGTTGCGTTACTAGTGTGTATTTGTATTCCATGCCAACATATGCATCACATATCGGTTTATACATCAATTTTCGTCTAAACTTTGTTAACAATTGTACAGCTGTTGGTCCGACATTCGTTCCGCTTTGTATGTGCAGTAAGCGTGTGCACATTTTGCCAGGAGCATATAATATGTGCATGTAGATGGTCAACAAATCATTAATAAACCAGGTGATAAACTCTGGAATTTTATTTGGTATAAAAAATTACACAGTAATGATGCATCATTATTTTAAAAGTATAGCTAGGTCTCTTCTCTTTTTCCAACAATCTCACAAGTACTAGAGACAGCTTGACATACAGGACGCAACCCACCCTCCGAAAACGGCGAGTTTGTAGAAACGCGGGAAAAAAATTATTAAACGGTGAGTTCGTAGAAACGCGGAAAAATAAAAAAAACGGCGAGTTTGTAGAAAAGCGAGAAATGGAGAAAACGATGAGTTTGTAGAAACGCGGAAAAATTAAGGAAATTGCAAGTTTGTAGAAACGCTAGAAAATGGGGAATATTGCCAGTTTGTATAAATGCGGGAGACACCACCCAGCCGCTAGAAACGCTGCAGTACGTAGATCAGCGGTCACCGCTAGAAACGCAACAGTACGTAGATCGGCGGTCACCGCTAGAAACGCTACACTACGTAGATCAGCGGTCAACGCTAGAAACGCTACAGTACGTAGATTAGCGGTCAACGCTAGAAACGCAACAGTACGTAGATCAGAAACTCTACAGTACGTAGATCAGCGGTCACCGCTAGAAACTCTACAGTACGTAGATCAGCGGTCACCGCTAGAAACGCTACAGTACGTAGATCAGCGGTCACCGCTAGAAACGCAACAGTACGTAGATCAGCGGTCACCGCTAGAAACGCTACAGTACGTATATCAGCGGTCAACGCTAGAAACGCAACAGTACGTAGATCAGCGGTCAACGCTAGAAACTCTACAGTACGTAGATCAGAGGTCAACTCCAGAAACTCTACAGTATGTAGACCAGCGGAAACCGCGAGAAATGTGCGAGGATGACTAATAATGTTATGTTGTAGGCTTTATACCAGACAAAACTCAGTCTCCCGAGTGAGGCCAAATTAAGTTCTACCTACATTAATTTCGAATAAAAGACAATATTACGGAACCGAGACAAGACCGAATAAGAAAACTACACTCAGCTGGGAACAGGCTACTAAGCCGACTGCAGAACGACAGAACTGGAAACGTCTAGACACACACGTGTGTGTGTGTGTGTGTGTGTGTGTGTGTGCGTGCGTGCGTGCGTGCGTGCGTGCGTGCGTGCGTGCGTGCGTGCGTGGTGCAACAGGCTACGTACGAAAAAAGCCAATGCCCTCCCCCCAATACGCCAGTAGCTGCTAAAGCAAGTCCAGACAAGTTCAGCCCGATTCGTATTGCAAGATATTCGCCGTGACAACAGTGTTACAATTTACATCCATACTGCAGACCCTTGCCCTAAGATGGGACGTCTGCCAGGGGAACGGAACCATGGACCTGGCAGAGTGGCAAAGCAACTGTAAGCGGTTCGCGATTATTTACCTACATATGGTCATGGGCACAGCACATGTAAATAGCTACACCAACAAGCACACTTTTACACACAGCAATGTTTCTTCAGAGGCATCGTTACCAAACTCACGACTGTGCGAAATATCCCTTACTAGGTTCGCATCATAGACATAAATAGAACACCCGTTAGTAAAACAAGACCGCTAAGCCCTTATCAGTTGACACATGACAAAGTGATGCCGGCATGGACCAGTGACATTCATACTACTGCACGGCAAGAACCCACTGGAGGCCCAGTGTTTATACTGTACAGCACCCAGTCTTCATCGTATATCTATAGATATACAGTACTAATAAGAGATTATTACTACATAGCTATATATATCTAATACCTTATTACGTGTACAATCTATCCATGCACCTTGTATATCAAATATCGTAACATATTAACTATAACAGTAGCACCAATATACATGATCGAAACTGAACTTTCTGAAGTGCTCTATACATGTATTAGGTAATGACTGCAAATTGTCAAAATCTCATTAAGCCCTAATGGACATTCTTCTCTAAGGTCCCAAAAATATTCTTTTCCCATCTTCCAACACATTCCCCAGCAGCTCTATCACAGCCATTTCCACCTGCAGATCAAGATCTTTCTCGAATGTTATCTGGCCTACTTGCAAAGTCATGTAAAGAAATGTGCTCTCTCATTTAAGCTGTCAATTGTTTTAGTAGGCAACCTTTTACATGGTTTGTCAAACAAATGCATAGAATGAATGTGAATGTTGCAATGTGTACATAAATTAGTTACGTGATAGTGGTTCATACAACGAAGAAAAGGCAAACGACGATCAAAAAGGGGAGAGCCTTATTAAATGCTTAATAAAGAAAAAAAATCTGATTAATGAGCTGACATCTAGTGGAGTTTTAAAAATGAGTTACAAATGTGCATACACGCACGCACATATTATTTATAAAACTGAATCCTACCCCATAACGTTTTATGTTGCACCCAATCAATGATTACTGGGAAACACTTAATGTATGCTCCCCCCCAAAAAAAAACAAATGTATCTGTACTATATTGATATTTCAGAACATTTTCGAAACTGTTACATTCATTCACATATACACTAACACAGCACAAACATTTGCGACATAAATTACGTGAAAATAACAAGATGTTAGATCCTGTCTTCTGTCGATTCGTACAGCTGTAAGCCACACAGGAAATAACCATATTCGTTGTCCCACAACTTTCTCCAGCAAGCTTCCAAAATGTTTGTCTTGGAGAGTTTAACACTAATGCACGATGCTCACTCCAATATGAACAACCCAACTGCCCACACTTATAACACAACTGCTGGGAACACCCTCACCCAAATTAGTAATCAGTCTGGTAGCCATGCCCCATTAAGAACAAATGACATTGACAAAGCTTCAAGTTAATTGGTTTCTGGTGTCATCGTCACTGGCTACTAGTTTATAATTCTCTGGTAGCCACCTCATCTTCATTGCTTTTGTTTGCCTTATATTGAACATGATGATGGTGAGGAGGAAATACATTAACTTACTTACTTACTTACTTACTTACTTACATATGTTAGACAACTATTTGTAACATGCCATATTCACACCATAAACAGTACTACCCTATGCCATGGCTATGTGTCATGCAGTGGATGCAACTGTTTCTGCCGTGCAATGAAATGCCGGCCAGTGGTCCACGACCGCTTCACTGCAGTGATCTGGCTTGTCGCTCTTGTTTATAGGGGGTGATTAATGATGTAACTCTATGCCACTATGGTTCGCATACTTAGGTGGTGGCAATGAGGAAGAAGTTTAAACTACTTGAGCCTCCCTCCGTTAAAATAATGATCTCTCCCTAACATTACTGAAGGGTACGTCGTCCGTCTTGACCGGAGATTCCAACAAAGGGCTTCCCCAACAATCCAAAACGAGGCTTCATGAATAATGACCAGAGAAGCCAATATGGCTTCTTTCATATGTGAAAATTTTAATTCTTTATTTCTTCTCACCGTTGTTTTATCACGATGACTTCAACAATGAAAGACAAAGACAGACAGTCTCAATGTCATACGGATGCAGAGTCGATCGCTGCGACGAATAAAGGTAGACTGTTGCTTAGCCATGGCAAAAATAATCATGAACTTGAATCGCAGACTAGTTGCCTCCACGAATATTCGTGTAGAACCTGTCAACAACGTCAACAATATCGACATGTTTAGATGCACAAATGCCGCTTCGGGATTCTACTTCCTGTTTATTACCGGCAGCTAAATGATGTAGCAAATGCATGTTATGCTGTCAATGATATATCGTCTGTTACACCGTAACGTGAATTCGGCGGTAAATAATGGGTCAGCGGTATTGCCAAGTGCACTCTGCCACGGGACTGGGTATGGGAGCCAGGTAGCTAAGTCTTAGCCTTTGGCCGTTTCGGTTTTTCATTTTGTCGTGGCGGCATGACCTAAATTAAGACAGGTTCCTTGGGTCTGAAATCGTTTTGCCCAATTGTCTTGATAAACACTAATTAATATTAGCAGTGCATGTTGACTGTTGTGTTGTATACCAGTTGGGGCCAGATCTGCTATCCTTAATAGATTACCCGTTATAAAAAGACCTATAACAAATTTGAAGAAACATTTGGCCAAGGGATCGACACATACTTCTACATCGTTAATTGGCAGCATCAATAAGTCAAGATTTAATGCCAATGGATAACATAACACTTATTTCATTGATTGAATGCAAAGAAGTTGTTTCGAGTGAAATACTCATGATTAGCGAACAATTGCATGTGTTTTTCGGAAGAGACACAAAAAGTGTTCAGCTGTTTAGGGAGTATCGCATCAAGCAATAACAACAGATTTTGCAAACCGATGCCATCACTCAAACCTGCTACAGCATACTCGAAAAGCAACAAGTCCCAAGAAAGGGCTTAAATTTGTGAGCTACCACCAAATTTGTCTTCACCCAGTCCTCCCATGTCAATCGCGGTCTTACTCTTCTACATTCCATTCGCTCCACGAGTCCAGCCCACTTTTACCAACTCCTCACCAGCTTCTTCATGAAACTATTTCCCATCAAGATCCTCCCTCAGCTCCTCCATTCTTCACTTTGTAAGATTCTCGCTTCTCTTAAGGGCGCGTGCATTCGTTGAGAATACTCACAGATGTGTAGTAATTGTCTTTGTTGCTCGCCAGATCGTCTAGCTGCTTACTGATAATACCGCAGACGATCAGATCGGTAAAATAAGCCGTGAACGCATCTTCCAGGTTCGCAAGATTTTATTAACGCAGAAGTGTTGATCGTACAACATAGACTGGTTCTCTACCATTGTTCTTGTGTCTCCCATTTAACATTTAAAAGTCTTCAATAAATTTAGTTGTCTAATGGTAAGGTAGATATGGGCCGGCGTGTGGCCCATCCTTGCCGATAATTTTTAGTCCAAATTGAACGAGGTGCGTGGTAATTTAGATCGCGCGCACCCGTTGCTTTATGAGTCTATTTCTGGCCTATTTATACCAGAGCTTTCAGAACCATTTTAGGAAATCGAGAAAGCCGTTATTGGCCGATGTCCATATACAACCGTCATCCCCGTACATGCTGGAAATGACTGTCGTATGCAAGGTATCGGGTCACCTTCTGAACCTCCCCAGGACTGGAGATCTTCTTGTGTCCTTGGGGATGGTCAGTTGCCAACTGAACTAGTTTCTTATGGCCTGCATTCTAAATCGGGTAAACATTTCTCCCGTTTGACAGTCCAGTTGTTATTACAGTCGGGGCGACTCTACCCCTCTGTGTATACTAAACAACAAGCAAAGCTGCAAACTGGCCAGAAACTAGCTTGCCTTACATAAGTTGTATCAACCTGGGTTTTCTTTATGCTAATGTTAAATCATTGATTAAATATGTCTGCAATGACCACTATCTCTATTCTTACACTTTTAGGCTGACCAAACCTTACATTCATCAATCAGTCACATTATCGTAAGTTAAACATTAAAGAATAAACATGTAGGAAGAATGTCAGTTCACAAACATGTATAACTCTGGCAGAGGACTGAGTAGCTGAATGAATTCTAAATGCCGATCGCAAGCCAAGGTATAATTCGATTGTCATAAAACAACCTTCTTGCCCTTGCCTTGGACTCGGTTACCTTTCTTCCCATTTGTAGCATGCTAAACCAATGCTACACAACCATCTGTGCAGTTATTGTTATCTCCACAGTGTTTTCATATGATCAGACAACTTTTGAACCACCTTTTCCATTTCCCCCAGTAAAACAACAAAATTATAGCCGTGTGAATAGCCCATCCAGAAAATTGCCATCCACTATAAATATATATCATGGCCTCCTTCATTCGTCAGTCAGCCAATCAAAATGCATTTTGCATCGTGTACATATTTCATTCTTATTGCCAAGCAGCATTGGACAGAATTGGAATCAACTGTTGACCAATCAAGTTTAAGCTTTCTCAGCTCTCCTGTAAGTTTTAATGTGACTCACAGATGGGTTTGTTTCATGCCTCTTAGTGGGACTCGTAAAATCAGGTAATGCAATTGTGTTGTGCCTTTGAGACGTACAGATATCATAATTTTTGCCAAATGTTTAGTGCCAGTCGAACCCCCAGATTCGGAACTAGTAAGGATCAAGCAGTTAATCTAGGGTCCTGCGGGCCCACAGATTCCAATAAATTTGAACCCTTGTTTACATCAACTATCACTGATTTGTTGCATTACTAGTGTGACTTGTATTCCATGCCAACATACACATCACAAATCGGTTTCTACATAAATTTTCGTCTAAACTTTGTTAACAATTTTATTTGGTGTAAAAAAATTACAAAGTAATGATGCATCATTATTTTAAAAGTATAGCTAGGTCTCTTCTCTTCTACCAACAATCTTACAAGTATTAGAGACAGCTTTAGGCAGACAATTATATCTTCATACTTCGATGATTGACAAGGGTACAGTTTTATACATAACTGCACTTGAATGTACATATAAATGTTCAATTAGACAACAATGATATTCTAATATGGCAATAAATATACTCCTCGACCTTTTGCAGACTAAGACATTGGCCTATTTTTCAACTACGTGATATGTGCGTCAGTTAGTGCTGCAACGATTTAGTGTCGGACCTATACTAGCATAGCTGATTCATACATTGTCCGGCAGTGATGGAACTTTAGCTGCTGCTATTTTTACTGGCAGGTTCTCTTGGCACATGAAGTGTCGGACGAATAGCCATTTTGCACTATGTCCGTGTCCGGACCTGTAGCAACAGCATGCATTCAAATCACAAACACATAAAAAAAAATTTTGTAAATAAATGGACAAGTTCTCATATATATATATATATATATATATATATATATATATATATATATATATATATATATATATGTATATACATATACACATACACATATATATAAGCATTGACTCGTCACTGTTTGAAGCTATGGTATTTCCTAGGGAGGCTGGAAATATAGTTAGTCATAACTCCGTGTGTTAATCATTTATTTTAATTTTTAAATAAAATCTGTTTTATGAAACGGTTTATGATGCCTGGTCTCCATGATGCTGTACAAATCAATACCTTTCCAGTTTATGTACATGGGATTTAAAAAAAATTAACAGATTATAGTCAGTATACAGTACATCATATTTTAAGCAAGCTCTCGCTTCTTTCACTTGACCTAACCAATCATCAAGGCAATGACTGGCAGCTAAATATATACCCGTTTGTTCAAAAGGTCACTTCCTGTCCTGTATGTTTGTGTTGGCTCTCAGAATTGTGTTGCATTAATTAATTAAGCTATGCTGGTTGGGTAGTATGAAGGGCAGTTGCATCCATCTGACAACCTGTGTAGGAATGAACATTTATATAGGTAGTGATATTGGCTTCAGAACTAGGATTGTAACGATACATCAAACTATTGATGCACTGCAATGTGGCGATACAACACTGTCGATAGTACAGTGAACTATCGATAGTAATGATAGTTGGCAAAACAGTCAGCAGGTTTTCTTGTGTCGTGGTAATACTGTTTATAAACATGCTTTTTCAACTTTATTTAGATCCGTGTCACTCACGGATTCGCCGTATTTTGAGTTGAGTGCCTCCTAGTCCAAGCGATGATGCCACCAGTTAATTCTGGTTTTGGACTACATCCTTGGCTGCTCACTAGGTGAAACCATGTTCAATGTTTAATATATCGGATGCCGAGGATTTTGAGATTGTTACGAATAAAGCTGCGAAGGCAGCTGTATGGAATAAAATCAAGAGGATACTGACAAGATTAAGAAACAAGTCACACAGCTGACAATATAGAATTAATAACTTGTAGCAAGATTAATGTTTTTTTAAATCGTGGTTTGAACATAATTATATTATTTCTGGACTCTTTCTGTTTTTATGAAATATGAATGTAAACATGTAATTGTTGTATGTGCACAGCACAATGTTGCACATTCATCTAAAGGTGTGGTTGTCTTCTGTGTTATATTTTCACACATGGCACCTTAGTTTAATAGTAAGGCAAAGTCGAATTTTTCAAATATTTTGGAGTTTGTAGATATTTGTTTCTGTTAAATCTCCACCTTCTTTTCAAACAGCATAAGAATGTTGATGTTTTTAACATGGTGTTCATGTGGTGACATTATCAAGAGTGGTTTGAATACGTTCTTTGTAGTTTTCTGTAGCTGGCCTTAATTTCTGCTGTTGGTTGGTGCAGGTGCAGCATTGTCTAGGGTGGCTTTGGAGGATGTTGCTGGGAAAACCAATGGAGAGGCAGAGGCTGTGGACAGATTCATGTTTACGGATGATGATGCTCAGCCTGTTGGGAAGTAAGATGTGGAATACTGTTGCCAAAATTCTATTATTGTTTGGTCCTCAAAGTACATATAAATTAACAAAGTTGTACCTCATGTTTTAATCTTTATTGCTGCAGTGTATTTACCATCAGAAACCGGAATATAAAGAGATGAAAGATCACAATAATAACACATTTTGTGTGGATATTATTTTTAACCAACTAAGATGTTATAAATACTAATCAATTCAGTAGTACAGTGTCTCACAAAACAAGCATTTAGTGAACCAATGAAAATGGTTGTATATTCCCTTTAAGGATAGGTATCCCTAGATTGGAAATATATTTATAAAAAATTTAAATTGTGATTTTTTCACAAGATTTATTTCACATTATCATTTTATACACACTAAAAATTCCATATGAATGAAGCTCATTAATACCAAGAAATGTGCATTTTAGTGGCCGTTTATAATGTAATGTATAGATAATTACATTTTTTAAATTGCCATTTTCTTCATTTTGTTTTTTGTTACATTTTTAGTGTCTTAAAACGTGATATCTGGAAAAGTTTTTGGTTTATGTTTACAAAAATTGACACATTGCTGAAGCTCTATAAGATGTATCATGTGAACTGTAAGTATTTACAGAGATACGGCATATTTTGTCCATGATGGAAATGTTTCTGTAATGTTTGTACATAAAAAAATCATATTTATTGTCAAATTGATCAGTTATAGTTTCTTTTAGTTCAGATGAAAACATAGCTTATTGGCAACACACTGTTAAAATATCAGCACATTTTCTCTAGTAATAGCCTTGAAATCATGTTTTGAAAATACCCTATACATTTATCTTTGGCGATCATCTTGGATCATGTGACTTGTCGTAATTGGCTCGTTGTCTCTTTTTTTCTGGCATTATTGAATTATTTTGCCAGAAATTTCATATTTTTAGGACTTATAATAAAAAAGATAGAAATATTTTCTGGGTTATACATGTCCTTAAAAGTTAAAAACATGGTTTTTTCATTTTTGTTGTGTGACAGAATGGATAAGGACAAGGCGAGACAACGACTTAATCATAACAACATTGAGAGGAAACGCAAGGATCGCATCAAGTCTGGCATCCAAAGTATCCGGGAAATACTGCCACCACCCAAGAACTTTGAACAGAAGGAGGTAATATTTGCTTAATTCGCTGTTATGGTAGCCATCACACATGAGAAGGGAGAAATGTTTTGTGTTCCCTGTATGGCAATTTATCTTTGTACATATTTTATTCAAATAGACAAACATTATTTAAAATGTGATGTTGATCAGTGCAGTAGAATCCATCTCATAAAGACCCCATGTATAAAATAATCGAAAGACATGTTCATAAGTAAGGAGTGGTCTGTCATAACAACAAAATGGAGATCCTCTCTATAAATTTATTGTATACTAATATATAATTATGTGTGTTTAGTACTGTTTACACATGTAACAGTCATGTATTTGGTAACGGTAACACTGTATTTTTTAATGATTCAGAGCTTTTTCTTTTTGATGAATCTTTTATTACATGTAGTATTGTCCCATACAGCCAACACAGGAGTTGTACTTTAATATTTTATTAAAGTTACTGAATAGCACATGTCTCTTATTGTTGATCATTACAACTAATTTGTACCTGATCAAATGCACTTGTACTTGATAAGTGTACTTGACCCAGCTCTGGCATTAACCCGACACATTGCTAATTATCAGTGTGATTCACACAGTGATTGTAGTTCATCAGAAGTGAAATTGTCAGGAAAGGAAGGTGGTTATTGATGAATTAACACAGGCAGGCATCGATTGTGGAAGTCGAGCGGACTCCCACCCGGCTCATATTTGGGAGTCCACAGACAAACTTGGTCTGCACAAATATTAACATCGTAAGTACGGAACACAGATGGGGTGGAGCAGGCCTGAGCCAGTTATTTAATTACGTTATTTTGACCAATCAGAAGCGAGCACCTCTACTCGGCCTGTAATCCAACAGAACAGGACACATCGGAGAACAATGCCAGTGCGCAGTGCTCACAAATATTGTCGAACAAACAGAAGCGAGTGTGACTGCTCAGTACAGACCGAATCAAGATAGCAGTGTATACACACGTTGATGGACCGTTGAAATTGTCCAGTTACCCACTGTATTTATCGTCACATGGACTTCTACTAAAGGCTGTATACGGAGACAGAGAGTGGAGCAGAGACTCAGACTCACTAACTGTCATGAAAATCAAAGTCTGGAATATGTTGTGATAACAACATATTCCACAGTGACTGAATCATGTGATCAGGAGCATGGTGTTGCTCTGGAGTAGGGTTTTATTTTAGAATTCTTGAACTTTTCGTAATAGGCAAACTAGTATTGCATCATTAGATCCTTCTCCTGCAGTACTTTTGGTGGCATAATTTCTACAATATAAACTTCCATGCCAACAAAACACTACTGAAATGTTTGAATACAAATTTGCATTGTAAAGCTACAGTTGTGTTATCTGTGTGACAGAGTGCTAATGCAGTGCTGGAGCGAGCAGCCGAGACAATTCAAGAGCTGAGAGTGCAGAATGACCGCTTACTGGTGCAAGGAGGAGACAAACTACAAGGTGGTTCTTTCTCTTTCACTGACATAGTTCCAAAACTAAGTTTAAACTACAAGGTGGTTCTTTCTCTTTCACTTACATAGTTCCAAAACTTAGTTTAAACTACAAGGTGGTTCATTCTTTTTCACTTACATAGTTCCAAAACTTAGTTTAAACTACAAGGTGGTTCTTTCTCTTTCACTTACATAGTTCCAATACTTAGTTTAAACTACAACGTGGTTTTTATCTTTCACTTACGTAGTTCCAATACTTTGTTTAAACTACAAGGTGGTTCTTTCTCTTACACTTACATAGTTCCAATACTTAGTTTAAACAACAACATGGTTCTTTCTCTTTCACTCAAATAGTTCCAATAATTAGTTTAAACTACAAGGTGGTTTTTATCTTTCACTTATGTAGTTCCAATACTTTGTTTAAACTACAAGGTGGTTCTGTCACTCACATAGTTCCAGTACGTAGTTTCAAGGCTCAGTATACACTAGGTTGATAGTACATGATAGTTTGTTGCTGGTATGGAAACATTCAGGTCAGAGAAATATACACTTTAGTAAATCTAAAAAAACTTTCCTACTAAAAGTTGATAAGATACTGTCCAGAATAACATTGTCTCAACCTTTTCTGCACATATATCAAATACCTAAAAGCCTTGTTAAACCTGCAGAACATGCAAACCTGTAGCATTGAAAAGAAATTGTAATGTTCACTCTTGAAAAAGTAGCTGAAAAATATTATTTTCAGTATTGGTGTTATTCTTGATGGGTTTGTAGACCATGGGATACGTACTTTGGCTCAGGGATGGGTAAAAATACGTATTTGTATTTGAAATACAGCTAAGTTCATATTTGTATTTGCCTATTGCAGAAGTGACATATTTGTATTTGCTCCTTGTAGTTGATGTATCTGATTCAAGTACAGGTCGAATGCACCACTTTTAACTCTCAAGTCTGAGATAAAGATCCAGCTCACTGACATGCAATCACAGGCTTCACAGCATCACTAGTAACAAACAGACATCTTGGATCAGATTTATAGGAAAGGCACAATGAAACAAGTGCCCTTGACTTCCTTGCACATTGTTTACTCAGCTGTGACTCCCCTGTGAGTTTCCCTGAGCTGGGGGCTTTATCTTGATTTGGTGATGTCTTTCTATTTCAATGGGAAGTGAAACAAACAGCTAACTTTACCATGGAAGCCAATATTTTGATTGTATATTCTTCATGTGACTGGTCAATCAGTGGTCATGCTATAAAGGCCATGTTTTCTGTGCTGTCGTCATCAGTTTCACTGCAACTGCTGCATCACATGTGACCATGTCAAGTAATGTCTAGCAATTTTGAGCTTATATAGCCGGGTGATAAACCAAATCAGTACACGGTTATATGTAAGCATTGCCACAAACCTGTATTTGTATAATGTCTTTATATTTGTATTTAAAGAAATTTATTTTTTGTACTTGTATTTGATAATTTAAAAAGCGCTGTATTTGTAGTTGTATTTAATAATTTTAAAAGTGCTGTACCTGTATTTGGCCAAGTGTATTTGACCCCATCCCTGCTTTGGCTACAAAGTTTTGTTTTTTAATTCATCAGTGTCTGTTTTCACCTTTTAATGTTAGGGGTGCATGTGTAACTGGCTACATTTTGGCAAGACTAAACGTCTTGAAGGAGTTTATTTCACAATGCCAGAAAGAATTTAAGTGCAATTTTGATGTATTGCAGCAGAGGAGATTGAGAAACTACGCAATGAAATCCAGGTGTTGAAGAATGAAAACGAGCGTTACCAGGAGCTACTCATGCAAGCAGGTTTGTTGCTACCACCAAGTCAGAAATTAACGTCATTTTATAAGCCATAATCCATTTTTGTGGAGGAATAATAATGTTGTTATTGTTGAATTTGTCATCACTCACATACCCCAATCCCCCAGTGCATGGGAAATACATATCAAAGTGTATGATGCTGTAAGGTGCCAGTCCTTCCCAAGTCATTCTTCCCTCAATATTGGCTTTCTAAACTAACAAATAAAAACTTAGCAAATTACAATACTAGCAATTACTGCATGTTTAAATCTATGACTCATCATTTGCAGAAAAGGACCACAATATTGCATTGTTACAGAACATCAATAAAAAATAAGCAACATACTTATGTTTTGTTAACACCCAGGGACCCGCCACATGACAATTCCCATATCGTGGGCCTACATTATGATGCTCATCATAGGCGTAAACCCACTGTCCAGCATCCAACGCCTGTGAGGCTGCTGATTGTGTCAGCTGGATGCTGGGTAGGCCCTCTAGGCCATCTGGCATAAATGCCCAGTTCGGGTCGAAACAACACTTATGATGTGATGCTGTTACTGCTCTCTGAAACAAAATGGAGTACACAGTGCAGCATCTCGGTGGTGGATTTTAATTCAAAATCATTACTAGTTTATACTTGTTCTTTGTTCACTAATTACTGGTTATTTATTAATTCTCATATATTCTTCCCATAAACAATGGTTGATATATGTGAATACAGTAGTTGAGTGTGGTTGAATGCTTCCCAGAGAAGTTGAGTTGGTGTTGGAAATTGAGTGGTCCCATGGACTGGGGACCTTGCTATATGAGAACTTGCCTGGTAGTGAGTGGGAGTGGGAGGGACAGTGGACAGGGAGGAGTGGTGAGGATGGAAGGGAGGGACAGAACTGGCAGATGAAAGAGAAAGGATATAAAACAGAGTGGGCAGGACCAGACAAACAGCATGCAGAATGGGTGGGGATTCTTTGAATGGTGCAGGTAAACATGGATGTATTGACCATGTACTAAATGTGTGTTGTTGTTGTTGCAGGTATCCCTCACACAATAGACCCGTCATCCGTCTGTTTGTCGTGGACTCGCAGCAAAGGCAGTGTCAAATTAAGCACGAAGAAGGCAACTGCTGGAAGTGTGACTGATCATGACAAGCCCCTCGATGATGTCTCGACAGTTGTTCCAAAGAAACAAAGTAACCAACTGAATGAGCTAGAGAACTCTCATGCTGCAGCACCTTGTCAAGTGGGCTTTGATACAATGTCAAACTTTGCGGCAAATGCAGCCCTTTTTGCACCCAGTGGCACGCCCGTTTCCAGCATGTTTGCACCTGCGAACATTTTTGCTGGTATGCCACCAGAACTCACCGCCAGAGCAATGACTTCAAATGCCAATTGGTTGATGTTGCCATCAAACGCGAATTCAATTGTTCCAACCAGCAATGTTGTTATGGGTGGACAGGAAAGTGAAGAACATAAAGTGGCAGACACTGGTGCATCTAATGCCTGCATCAACAAGGTGCTGTCTTGTGATGCGGGTGGGCTAGCAAGCTGTCAGACAGGAGCAGTGACAATAGGTAACAGTGGAGATGCAACCACCGTCACACAGTCGCTCAACCTGAAGACACCAATCATGGCAACGAACCAAGGCGGCACAAACATTGCAACCGCGCAACAGCAGCATGTCATCAATCTCAGCGATCCAATGGCCAATCAAAATGCTGGCATTCCTGTGCTGCAGAACCCTGCATTGATGGCTGGTGCGATGGCTGGCCCGCAGCTACGGGGCAATCTTCTTATGCACAACGGCCAGCTGATTCTCATCAATGACCAGCCAGTCATGCCAGCGGTGCAGACTGTCATCAAGAATGAGACGGCAGACAAGCCAGGCCAGTGTATGTCTACAGCAGGGGTGAGTAGTGCCACTGGGGCGGTGCAGTCACCCAGCAGTGTTCTCAGCAGTCTCCAGTGCACCCCCACGTCAACACCAGTGCCCAGTAACACTGTCACTAGTGTGGCCAGCACTCCACTGTTTACGCAGGCAGTGACAACATCAAACACATTGCTCCCCGCAGCAGATGGCGTTAATGGTGGCTGGACGACTCCAATATTACCCAATCAACAGATGCCACTGGGACAGCCAGCAGTGCTGCCACCTGGCATGCAACCAGTGAAGTTTGTGAGCAGCAGCACACCCCAGCCACCAGCAGGAGCGGCTTCCCTGGTGGCAAACCAGTGCATCACGGTGAACACCCCTCAGGGCGTTGTGACAATGAACACAACTCCGAGTCAGCCGAACCAACTACCCTCAGCCCTGGTGCTGCCCAATGGTCAGATCATCCCAGTAGTGACACAACCTAACCTGCTATTCCCACAGCAACAGTGCCTGCCGGTCAACGGGGGGCTCCTGATGGCCGCCAACAATCCACCACTGGTCAACCACAACTCACACCTGGCCGCCATGACCGCAGTTACCACAGTGGCCAGCGGCAGTGCAGTGGACGCGTGCAATCAGATGGTAGCCCCACACCAGCCAGTCATGACGGCGACACCGGCATCAGCAGTGACTGTCACAACAGCATCTATTGTCACACCTGACGTCATGCCTGACGTCACACCAGCACTTCCTCTTGCCGTGACACTCAATACACCGTTGCCATTTCACCCACAACTAGCTGCACCAAACATGGGTGTGCCACTGATTGCTGGCCAACAGGTGCCAGCAGTGAGAGCTCCCAGCATGCAGCAGTTGCCACTCGGTGTACCCGTCCAAGCACTGGTACCAGGCAAACCAGCAGATCAGAAGTCATCATCTGTCGTTTCCACGACAACCACTGCAGGGGCAACAAGCATGGCTACATCAGCTAGCCCTGCACCAGTGACAAACCTTCCTTCAACAGTATCTGCTATAATTACCCCTGAGGGTAATATCATACTAACTCTTCCACCCTCATCTGCAGGCGGAAATCCAGGAAACATTACATTTGATCAGAATGTTTTCCCAGTTCTCGGTCAACATGCGGGAAAGGTCGTTCCCATGACAACAGGAGCAATGGGGAACAAGTTGAAGAAACCTGGACAACGTGTACTTATGCCGAAGCCGAGTCACCAGACAGTGACGCCCCCTGGTAGTCATGCCATGAACCCTCCACTGGGATGGAATATGACAAATAACATGCATAGTGCAGCGACAGTCACTACAACAACAAATGTGACTGCCTCTGATAACAGTGCCAATCAGGACACTTCTGTGACAGACCTACTTAGTGTCAGTGTGACAACGGGGGGCTCTGTTGCCACAGCAACTACCACTGTGACACCAAGTGTGACGGTGACAGCTGACCTGCTAGCTCAGGCCACTGAGTCTATATTCTCAAATGCACTCACAGACATTTCCCCTCCCATCAATGGCACTCCCAGCAGTTATTATAACCCCGCCAATGAAGACAACCCTCTGCACATTGACACCAGTGCTGCTGATGTTGCCCCTCCTGAGGACGCAGTTGGTACTGACAATTTAATGCAGCCATTCACAAAGCCAGCTGCATCAGTTGCAAAGAAGTTGAAGTCAAGACCATCAAAAAAGAAGAGTAAACCCAAAGATGTGTGTGCAACAACGGATATGATAGTGTCATCAAACCCATCACAGACTCAGTCATTGGATGCTGCGTCATCACACTTCCTTCAACAGTTGGCCACAGAGAAAATGGATGACGATGAAGAGTCAGATATCAATGATTTTGCTGATCTCATCCGAATGCCTGATCAAGAGATAGCAGTGTCAGTTGCCCCAGCAGGCACTGTCTCTAGTTGCCGTGGCACAGACGTGATAGCTGTGACAACTGCAGCAACAGTTGACAAGAAGGAGTCCCAGCAGCAGACTGGTACATTGCTACAGAACAATGACAAACACTTGCTTGAGGGAACTGCAAAACAGGAGATCCAGCCTAAGTGTGTACTGCCTCAGACTGCAACTACAACAGAACTCTCTCATAAGACTCGACAGGACCCTGGCATCTTCAAACTGCCTGAAGTTCTGACCACTCCTGTGACTTCAGACACGAAGGTGAAAAGTAAGAAGAAAGCCAGCAAGATCACTCACAAAAACACTGTTCTGGCCTCTGAGGCCTGTCCCATGACTCTGCTTGGTACAGAAAAAGCAGCACACCTGTCAGAAGGTGCAGAACTCATGCATTTGTCTATGCCTTATCTGTCAGACATGACAGACAGAAGCAAACCATCTCCACCAGTTACATATGGCACGTCAGAGTCAAACACCTCCACATGTGACACTGTGGATTTGACAGTTGATCCACCCATGCAGAATCACTCAGACAAATCACCTATGCAACATTCATCTATGGCAGTGGTGCCTTGTGCAGCATCAGTTCAGTCAGCAGAACCTGTAATGAAAGTGTCGCCGAAGAAAGACACGAGTTACGAGGCAAGAAGAAGTAGAGAAACAGACCATAAGAAGGCTAAGTCAAAGCGCAGTCGGTCCCGGCAGAAAAGCAACAAAGAGCCGAATGTGTGTTCATTGGGAGACACACTACAGCAGACTAATAACAACAAACTGGACGTGTTTGACTTTGACGAAGACCTGATGGAGAACTCTGACAAGTGTCTTGTTCTTCGGCCAACTGGACAAGATGATGGCACAAAGAAGAGCTCTCCTGTTGGTGGAGATGGTAATGGTCGTAAACGTCGCAAATCATCACATTCATCCAAAAAACAGACACAACATAACCAGATTGCCAGAACAGCACCACTGAAGCCAGAGGATATAATTCCAGATACAATCATGTTTGATGACTCGGAGATGGAACTGTCGCGTGTGCTGGAGCAGGTGGAGAGCTATGGAGAAACTCTGCAGAAGGTGAACAATCTGAGTACATCTGTGTCACCACCACATGCCACAGGTAGCCTGTCTCCACGGAAGTCGCGCAGTCGCAAGGGCAGGAGTGGTGACAGTGTCGAAGCTCCAGAAATAAAGAAGAGGAAACAGGACAGTAGCAGTGCGGCTGACAATGTCTTCTCTGACCACTATGCAGACAGTGAAACTGTTGGTGCTGCTGGTGTAAATGAAAAACAAAGCATTACTGATAAACAAAGGACAGTTGAGACCAACAACACTAGCAGTGACACAGGCAGCAACCTCTTGTTTGGTTCAGCTGACTTAAAAGACCCAAGAACACCAGAAGAATCTGCGTCATCAAAACCTGCTAAGACAGCAGTGACACATGACATGTTGTCATCTGCCGTCAGCCCGCTGCCATGGACAACGACCGTGGGCACTACTAGTGGCACTGACATGCACTGTGACTACAGCACTGCCATGACAACCGACTCACCAACAGTGCCAAGTGATTCAATAGCACGCATGTCTGGCGATCTCAATGATACTGCATTTGCGTTCTCATCTCCAGATGCAGCAACCAGTCTGTCTGGGTTGTCACCAACAAGTGATGCTGGCAACGTGACAACAACAGCCATCAGTAGTTGGTCAAGCAGTGGCGAGATGATGTCACCACGAGGTGTCACAGAACCAATGGCTTGTCACAGCCACTTGGTGCCACTGGCACGCCAGCTTGCGCCGCCCAAGTTACACAGTGGTGGACTGTACACCAGTCAGCCACGGGACTTGGGGTCAAAGGTCACTGTCCCAAGTGGCCGTATTGGTAAATCACACAAGTCACCTTCAGTGAATCACAGTGCTGTAGACGCAGTCTCTCAAGTGGTTGAGCCTCACGCTACAGGCACTCCTGTCAACGAGAGTCCACTCACAAAGGGTCACAGTGACACTGTGGCCACTGGCAAGCCAATGGAAAGTGTGCATTTGACAAATCCATTCAGTTCCCTTGATGACTCTGTGGTTCCGTCTGATGACAGTAGGATATCAAAGATAAATGAGTTTTCGAACAAACAGCAGACCAACCCTGAGTGCAGAGAGCAGTCTCCAAGTAGTGGCTCCATTGTGCAGGTGAGTGGAGCTGCATCAGTGCAGATGGCACAGCAGGAACAGCTGCCATACTCTGCCGAGTCCTTACTTAGTCCATCGTCGGAGAACACCAGTTGGAGTGGGCTGAAAGACAATACATCTCAATCAGTTCACTCACACAAGTCACCAGTATCAGTCATCTCACAGAAACCCTCCAAGCCCGAGGCGCCCAAGAGGTCGCAGCAGGTCCACAATACTCCAAGCAGCTTCTACTCACACAGTGGCTTTGCAGGAAACCATGCTGACTTCAGTCG
Source organism: Lamellibrachia satsuma (assembly GCA_033239005.1). Classification (NCBI taxonomy): domain Eukaryota; kingdom Metazoa; phylum Annelida; class Polychaeta; order Sabellida; family Siboglinidae; genus Lamellibrachia; species Lamellibrachia satsuma. The sequence goes on along the minus strand of BSQZ01000001.1, from coordinate 15,058,458 downwards.
TGCATCACCGAAACATTCATTTGCTTTGTCAGTGAGCTGTTCTCAGGCAAGACAGCCACATCAGGAACCATTCACGTTCTCGCCATCATTTGGTGTCCCAGCATCCCTTGCAGGCAATGTCAGGTCATCGAGTGGCAGAGATAACCATACAATGTCACCATCGTCATCATCGCTGCTAATGACTACAACGTCACCATGTTCAAGCAGTAGCACCTTCTCATTTTCACTGTCATCAACAAGTAATGCCCTCGCAGTGAATAGTGCCTCGTACGGAAGCTCGCTGTCACGATTACAGTTTTACCCTCCACTACAAGTGGCACACAGTGCAGACCAGCCTGACATGTCGCTGAACTTTCACCCCTACGACACAGCTGCTAATGAACATGCCAACAGCATGACTAGCAGACATGCCATGTGCTCCAGCAGTCACGACAAGATGATATCTCCGGCGGGGATCCACACGTCATTCCCACAGTTCAGTGGCCTTGTAGACAGTCGTACCCAGCCAGGGAACAAGGGTGGTCGTAGCCAGCACTACAGTGAGCCGCAGCGACTAACCCACCCTGACAAGGAGCCTTGCATGAACAGTTCTGCCAGTCTCATGTCTAACAGCAGTGTGCGCATGACAACGGTCAGTCAGATGAGTGTGTGCAGTAGCAGTGTCTCTTTGGTCAGTCGTGCTGGCACAGCCATTCACAGGTCACCACAGTTGGTCTATGAACCAGGGCCTTACTTTGGTCCATCTGGTTTCCCTGCAGCTGGACCAAGCCCACTGACCAGCCCACCACTGCACCACCCTGGGCCGCTGTTGAGTCACCAGAGGACAGGGGGCGCCACTAACAGCAGTGCTAACAAACAACGTGGACACTATGACTTCCCAAGCAGTAGTGAACTGCCATTTGGAGGACTACCCTTTGTGCCCCCATCCTTTGACCCGACCCTCCATCTCTCTGGCCGTCACACTCCCTCCAGCAGTCAGAAGGAGTCATTCTCTTTGGGAGCATCACTCAACCCTAACAGTGTCAGTGCTGGACTCAAGTCTGGCGGTGCAAACACGCAAGGAGTTGGTGATAGCAGGAAGAGTTCAGCATTACTGCTGCCACCAACAAGAAGCAAGCCACCTGCTATGCCTCCATCCCAACCTGGTCGCGAGTCTCACCCTGCAGTACAGCAGCATCAGCAGCCTCCAAAGCCTTCCAGATCTTCCAAGAGTTCCAAGAAGAAGCAGCAGCTGCAGCAGCCAATCAAGCAGCAACAACAGCTGCTGCATCAGCAGCAACACCACGATATTGACCCATATGTGGCTAATGCACTCTTTGACCCCAGTCGCAGCATGACTCCATATTTCTCAATTGGGAGCCTGTCACCTCCACCCCGCAACTTGGGTAGCAATGAGGGACCAACCTACTTTGGAACAGGCAACTTCTTCTGCAACTCTCAGAGACCTCCATCACTGGCCAACTCGAAGCCCCTGCAACACAAGAACACTGGTGCTTCAGCAGTGCCGGGAACAGCTGACCTTTCATTCAATGCCCTCTTCACTCCATCCCGCCACCAGAATGGCCTGGGAATTAACTTCCAACCTCCTGGCTTTGGCATGAATCACCATGCCGCCATGCACACGTCTGCACAGATCATGCCCCATGCAAACACAATGGCGATGGCACCACACATGGCTAACTTCAACTTGAGCAACATCTTTTCAGACATGAACAACCCAGCACCTCCACCAGACAGTAGTCTCAACATCTCACCCATCAAGTTCCCACACCACAGCAACACAATACTTCCCCTACAGGCAAGCATGGAGCCCAACCCACTGCACCACCAGGCAGCAGCAAGCTCACTCTACACGAACCGCTCACAGATGCCCCCGCCAGGACTTCACCACAGCATGAGCATTAACAGTCTGCTTAGTCACCAACACCATGGCTTCGATGCCCGTGGCATAGGGCCAGCAATCAACAGCTCAGTGGCACCTCCATTCGGTGGACATGCTCACTCGTTTGGGATTCCACCACTCAACTTTCCCATGCATGACCACTAGCCACAGCAACCTGTGGCTGATTGTGAGAAGTAGAAAACAGATGAGCTGTTCCATGTTGATGCAAGGTGTTTCCATTGTGAAAATGTATGCCAACTTAGCGACCTGTGGCTGATTGTGAGAAGTAGAAAACAGTTGTACTGTTCCATGTTGATGCAAGGTGTTTCCATTGTGAAAATGTATGCCAACTTGCTTAGCATGCAAGTTGTCACTGGCATATGATCACTTAAGAAGCAACTACAGAAGGCAGTTATTGGTTGGTTGCAAAAGTGAGTTTGTAAGGTGGGCAGACTGTCCGCGTAACACTAGTATGTTGTGTATGCATTACATGTTGCCACATTATAATAATATGTTGTAGGTTGCCGGTCCCGCCCTGGGATTTTCAAAGTATAGCATCTTAGCTGTTGAAAAGTCCTAACAATGAAAGTCCTTTTTTGTGTGTTAGAAGTTAGTACAAATAGTATTGATCCTCAGCCATGTTGCCAACTGCTTACAGAAACACAGACGTCCGATTAGAATATAACGCGCTAGCAAATACATTCAAGTCAACATAATTTACGAACTTATTATCTGAACAGTGTACATATCCAACCAACTAGATGGTGCAGACCAAAATGGACTCATTGTTTTAACTATTCAACAGCATTATGTAAACCTCCACTAGAAACTGGGTTTTTACAAGATTGCAGCCTATCGGCATAAGAACATATAAAAGAACGCCTTATGAGAAGTTCACTGGTAAAATTCAAATAATGTCAACATAAAGGCTACATTAAGCAAACTGTTAAACAAATTGTGTACCATTTAATGATTGTTTACATGAAAGAAAACAGACAGCTGGCATATTATAATGTTCAGGTATCTGTCGGTTAATACAGAACAAATGTAAATTTTCACTTATACTTTGAAGAGCCATATTTTATTTAATCAATTTAATGTTATTATATTTATGATGTTACATCATGGCAGATTAAGGTATATACTTAGTAATCTGTTATGAAATAATGTGGCAATGCATTGTGACCACTACTTTGGTTTACAAAGGGCTGATAGGACAGAGAAATACATTTATTTAGCTGACAATGGCTCATATTGTTTATGTTATCTTGGATATGAATAGTAAATGCTGAACAATGAAGGCAAGAAGTTTGGTTATCTGGAGAAGAGGATGTAATTAGTCCAATGGTGTCCCATTTTCCCACGAAGTTGGAATGCCATGCTTGGTTATTTTAATGTGTTTGCACTAAAAAAAGTGACTATGTTGTATATATTGTATTATATTGTATAGAACACATCTTTGTTCAGAAAACACAAGCCAACATAATTTTACTATATCAATGAATTAAATTAGTGTAGTAGCGACACAGATGATGGGTGTGAAATACTTTGGTCTGGCTCCTGTCTGCAGTTCACATCTGCTAATACAACTGTTTGTCTAGATTGTGTTAATTAGTTAATAAGATGTTGCCTGTATTTAGTTGGCAAAACTTACAATTTCTCAGTTTAACATAAATGTTTATTGCAATGATGCCTATGATGAATGTTATTGTGTAAGATTTGCGGTAATGTCAATGTTGACTTTGATGGTGTTGGTGAAACTTACGTGGACAATTTTAGATGATATACATCACTAAATGGTGCCTTCATCATGTGCTATTTTTGGGTTATCAGTTTTGCTTGCTAGGTTTATGTGGCATGCAGCGTTTTCCATTATTGCCTTCCATTTGGGTTTACATAGATGGGATGTGCAACATGCTTGTTGAAGCAGAATGTTCTGTACATATGTATGAATGTGCTTGTGGATGCAGGTGTGTGTGTGTGTGTGCTTATTTATATAAATATATACATAATTTTTTGGATGTATGCATATATAAAATGATGCATATTTTGTAAGTTGTATATTTTTATATTGCTGTGTGTGTATGTATATATATATAAGAATATGTAAGCATATTAAAGTATTATATGGAGCAGTAGAGTATTGTGACCAGTTTTGTTAGCCATTCTTCAGTTGTATGCAACATCTTAAGTGATGTCTCAAGTAATAACTGGGCGCAGTAAACACTTATTATTATGATGTGATTTTATTTACAGTTTACAAGCCACATCATGATTATATAAATTTATAAACAATTATCATTGTATATTTCCACTGATCTAAACAAATTGCGCTGTTTCTGATAACTGTCTTGATACTGTTACATGCACTGCCCCATGCAAATATTTCTGTAACATACAAGCATACTGTGAACATATTAGCTACATACTTCATAACACTAATATATAGTAGTCACCATAAGAATGTTTTCAAACTTTTTAAGAAGTTATAATTGTTAAAAAAGTATCACTAAAGAGAAGTAACAGTATTTGCCCCCATAAATTAAATGGATAATAATAAAAAATAATGATCCCATTAATAACTGAAATGTATGAAAACAGTATTGTGCCTAGTATGCATTAGCCTCTAATTATGCAATCATTTACTATGGAACAGTTTTGAGATTATCGACAGCTGCTGATCACAGCCTACTGTATGTCTTTGCATGGACAAACAAGTACATACGGACTATACATTCACAAGCTGACTAATACAACGCAACCTGCCATCAACACTATGATGGAGGTGATCCAACGTGTCGCTCACCAGATGGCAGATGGCGGCATGTGCTCAACTAGTCTAAGGACACATCTGGGCCAAACGCTGACCTCGGGTGTTAGCCACATTGGACATCGAACAGCACGACACGGCCTCCCAGCCTCAACACTACACAGCCTCAATACACTGCAATGCCACGATCTGAGGGACTAGAAACAGTGGTGACATACCACCACAACCACATAACCAATGCACACTGCCCACAAATACATTATCTTTAAACAGTGACATCCATGGAACTAGGTGCAACATACTTCCTTTGCATGATTAATTTTATACGCATGCCCTGTTTGGGTGGATAGAAGTAAAATACGAATCAACGAATATGTTTAATTTCATTAATTATCTGCATACATGTACACTGTAGTCACTAGTATTACGTTTCTGTCCTGATACTTGCAGTGTTCATGAGGGTTTAAATGCAGTGTTTCTCAGAACCTTGTCAACTTGATGGGGAAATTTTCTGTCACCAAATGGTCATCTTGGAATACGATCACAATGTTGAGATCAAACTCTGAAACCAAGAAAAATTTCCTTACATTCAAATGAATGTTCTAAAATAAATATACTCATTTTTTTTCCTGAATCAAGACATTTCAATATATTATGTAACAAATTTATATTAAAATCCCACAGGATTTCATGTTCTCTAACACTTAGTGTTGAACACCATTTTTACAGTTGCGTTAAAGGTACTTCCTCAACTTGATTTTTTGCTATCTCATTTAAAATAAATTTTGCGAAAAAATCAAACCTACCTAGTGTCCACTGCAACATGCTAACTCGTTTATGCAACCTTTGTATGTAGTTTTTTGTGAAATCATCAGACAACTATTAAATTACTTTTTAGTCAAACATTAAGGGGAGTAAAAATGGAAACATTGAAAACTTGTGAATTTTTTTAACATTGTCATGTGATGGGCGAGAGGATGGAAGTCACACCGATGGTCGGCATTGACCCGAACAGTGTTGACCATTTTGAATAGCCACTATTTTGAGCCTTACCAGATCTAACGACTAAAATCGATTCTTTTGACGATTAGAAAAAAGCTATTTTTTTATTCAAAATTGGCTGCGGGTGTTACATAAACTATTCACACACTACACATTTGGATATCAATAAACTGGATTTGCGATAGGCTAATCAGTTGAGGATGGAGTTTTAACTGAACTAAATGGACAGATGCTCTACAACAGAGATTGAAGAGATGGGGAGATGTCAGGAAACAGCTATCAAAGCTGGAGTCGTGGGGCTAACAATAAATATCTTGTGAAAAGAATTACTCATTACACATATATAGTAAGTATTTACTGCCATCTTTCTCCCCACATTATACTTGAGGTGTACAGATGTATTTAATTATAAATGTGCATAGTTTGAAGGACCTAAATGCAAACTACTTTCCAGAAGCCAGGGAGTGAAAGTGTTGACGACTCACCCACTTTGAAGTTGTTGGTAGCAAGTGTCGGACAGGTAAACAGGCGCGGGAAGATCATGTAAATAGGCAGTGAGAGATTGCGACAGACATCACCCTCTGCAATCTGTATGTTCTGTATCTCTGTTGCTGACAACAACACACTCAGTAGTATACATTCCTAACTGCATTTATTAATTAATCTAGTTTTAAAAAATAGGCATATGAAATGCCACATCTCAACTTTACCGATTAACGTGAAATTATGTATTTCAATTATAAACTATTCTGTAACTAAAATTTAATAGTAATGACAATGGATTTCATATATAAATTCATTCTACACAACAGTCTGTTAACATTTACTTCACAATATTGCCTGGCTTTGTGATTTCCACCAAGCACATCAGAAGGTTCATTGGCTGACAACAGAAAGAATATGAATGTGTCCACAGTTACCACTATGCTCCAAACTAAAGGGTATTTAAGGTGTATGTAAAAGAATATAATAATGAGCAATGTGTGTATTTGAAGAGTGCACTCACATTCCTTGGCATAACCCTCAGCACAGCCACACGTCTCCACCCGCACCAGCTGTAGTTCCACTGACTTGATGGCTGCCTCAGACCTCTCCACTACAATCTTAACACACACACTGGCAATTAACAAACTGTGCAGTCAGGCGACGTCATCAGAACATACTGACAGTGAATGCTGTCACTGTGATACTGTCATTTTGATCAACGTCCGGTTATCCCACTTTCATTTCTTCCAACTAATTATTTAGGTCAACATCATCCTGCTACATTTACAAAACACTCACACAACACTTATGATACTAGTGCAACACACAACACTTATGATACTAGTGCAACACTCACACAACACTTGTGATACTAGTGTAACACTCACACAAGTTATTCACAAGTACAGGTATATGAACAAATTCTAATTCACAAAAGAAATTGTGGAATGACAGTGTTTCAAGGTGTACAGTTGAACCAACCTCCCCAGTGAATGGTCGTGTGATGCAACAGTTGACAGAATCAAGATGGCCGCTGATTTTGAAGTTTGGAATTTTCTGTTTCTGTAAATGAAGATAAGCTTAAGTTTTAAAAACATGAGATTCTGTTTCTCTGGATGCTGTAGTGACTTACGTAACAGCGACTGTTAGATTGCTGCACAAGTCCGTCTTGTTGTGCTCATTACTTGTGTTTCCTTACACATATTTGTAAATTTGCATAAATACTAAATGTCAACAAGTGAAAAGCACTGACTATTTAATATATACTTTAAATGACAAACAGTGAAAAGTGGACAATTTAGTTTACATTTTAAAATGTCAAACAATGAAAAGCACTGACAATTTAGTATACATTTTAAAACATAAGTGAAAATAGAACCTCGTGCACGTTCTGTATAGTGCTTGGAGTGATGGTGAAATTGATGGGTTTCTTGTGAGCCATCTCATCTTGTTGCTGTCAGTGAGAAACACACATTCACACAACATTCAGTGATTCTTCATTTGCATTATATGGTGGTAATAGTACTTACTAGATGTCATGATATTTCCTTTTAACTTTTGTCAAAATTTTTTAACAGAAATAATTTGGGTAAAACAAAATACAACATTAAGCAGTCGTGTAAAACAAGGCAGCAAACAGGCAATGCTTAAAATGTAATTGACATGCTAAGCCTAATTGTTTTTCATTTAAACATTAATTTAAAACTGCAGAAAACTGTACAGCTGTCCTACCTTGTACTCAACAATGAATTCACATTGTTTCTGCAAATCCTTACTCAACAAGGATCTCCTCAATTCAACACGAACTGTGTACTAAAACAGATTCAACTAGAATAGTATTCGCCATTTCCACTTTCCACTGTGTATTCCAGGAGGCATAATCTCAAGACAACATACCAAATTAATTTAATTAATTAAACTGTTAAATGAACAGAACCAGGAATTAAATTGTCTGCACTTTGTCATTGTATTAGTGTTACTGGAGTTGAGTACATTTGAAAACTATCTATATATTTGATGAACATCGTCAAAAGAGAGACTTAACTGAAATCTTTACTAAATAAATATAAATAATTATTGTTGCTGAATTTACAGTAAATTCTAACTTAATAACAATAGCTACAACAAATTTTTATAGACCATGGATAAGCTGACACTATATAAATAATATAGCATACTTATCAATATACACCTGAATATTAACAAAAACTCCATGGAATGTTTCATATAAGGTCTTGTTCCCTTTTGCTTTCAGAGGCATTTCGAATGGGATTTCTGTCTTTCCGGAAGGCAGCTTCCCAGGCTTTGTGATTTCCACCGAGCACATCAGGAGATTGATTGGCTAACAACAAAAATAATCTGACATTAGCCCAGTGAATGTGTCAAGTTGCAAACAGCAATGATGAAACAATGTATGTGTATGTGGGCTAGCCTCAGATGCCAGGCAACAATACACACATTTTTTCTTTATTATTTAAACAAAATCTATTTTGTTCAAAAACACTTACTGACTCCACACAACCTGACTACACATTTTCCTCTACTTCTTAGCTTAGCCTTGGCATTTAATACTAAATGAATGTGGTACCAGACAATACCTTGATAGAGCGATAGAAAGCTTCAAACATGCCAACATTCTTGGCACTTAGCTGAAGACTAACGGTACCATCCATGGTAAGGGAAATACCCTGGTGGTGCAACTCGCCCTTGCTCTGAATGACCACCACTCCTGACACCAGCTCCTGGATAACAACAACAACATGCTACGTAATAAACAACAACAACATGTCTATGTACTAAACAACAACAAAATGTCTATGTACTAAACAACAGTTGTTGTTCTTGTGTTCATGTGTTGAATGAAGTCGTGCAATAAAACAGACATTCAGGAATCTCAGTTTACACTGACAGAATCATTCCCCACTGTGATCTGGATAAATAATACAGTTATTTGTTAATTACTTCTCCATATATGTGTGACTAGTCACACACTTTTTAACCAATTTTAGTTTCTGTGCAATTTAAATAATTTCCATTCAATTTCCTTTGGATAAATTCCAATTCCATCTAAAATCTTTTCTACTTCCTTAAAAAATGCAAGATTAATGGAGATATTGAATATTGAAAAAAGCCTCCTTGAATGCAATACTGTGCTCAAGTCTCAAGTGACAGTCCAGTTCTCCAACTGTTGTTCTATCACACCCACCTTAAAAACCAGCCTATGTATTTGTAAATTATGACAAAGTTCAGCAGCCTATATTATTAGACTACTTATTAGACTCTCAATAAGCCAACAACTTCTTTGTCAGAACGTTATAATTTACACTTACTCTGGAGCAAAAATTTAAACAAATGCGACGTTATGACCCATCTACTGTGGACCTTGTTCACAAAGTGAACACTCAGCCAGAGGTTCAAGGAACATACAAGCCTAGATAAACCTACAGGGGTAGGAGACCTCTGCCTGGTCACAGGACACTCAGTGTCCATGGACAACACCAAAGTCCTGGACAGAGAACAAAACTGGCACAAGAGAAACGTGAAGGAGGCAATCTACATCAAGCAGAGAGGCCCCACCATGAATTGAGACCAGGGATATACCACCTACCCCCATCTACAACCTGATTATTCCGCAAGAATCTGAGCCACAACATAGGTCATCAGTGCGTGAACAAGGTCTGCAGTAAACGGGTTGAAACGTCACATTCGTTAACATGTTTGCTCCAAAGTAAGTGTAAATTATTACTTTCTAATGGAATCTTGGAGCCATGAACAATATATTTCATAACTTCTTTGTCCACTGCCATCTGAAGCTTATTGCTTTGGATAACAATCTTGTTCATACGCATAGGCATCAGAATCGTGGGAAGTGCACCCCCACAATATATTGGGTAGGTATATGTTGAGTATACGTTAGCCCCCAATATACTTGCAAAAACCAACTTTGGTTCCCCAAATATTCAACAGCTTCCAACACCAAATGAATCTCTTGTAATGATAGCCCAAATAAAAGAAACCACAGTCAGTCAACCAATCTTTATGATTCAAGTGGTTTATGTCACCAGACACCTGCAAACGTACTTTTTTTAGGATCAACCAAAACAAAGCAACATGTAAGTTTTTTAGAACTGTATATCTACATATGGAACTCACTGTCTGCATGTAGTATTGTTAATAAATCTTACGCTTAACTTAACATTCAGTAATCAAAATGGGGGTGTCAGGGATCTCAATTTCTCACCTGTTTGCGGGGTTAACTTCCTACCATTTTTAAAAACCCCTCCCACCAATCCCACCTGTGACCTTTTTTGAGAACAACGACGTCCCACAAATGTTTAGGACCACCCTCCCACTTCTCACATCCTGCCACACCCCCTCAATCAAGGATAAGGAGGGGCTTTCTGTGTCTAAAAATTAAATACACGAATTTTGATTTTATTACAATCACACATCTGAATAACTGTCCTGAGTGACAGATGTCAGAGATCAGCAGCATAAACAACCGGACTTCAGAACTGGCAGAATGTTTAATGTTATCGCTCATTTGCCCAGCACGTTTATAGGAGTAAAGATCGGTTATTATAACGATTTTTATATCTATCTATTTTTCAAACATGTGTGTATGATTTGTATAACAATATATGTTATTGTGATTTTGAATACATACCCCTGCATGATATATTTTGCTAACTTTCTTTAGCCTAACATCCAGCGTTGCCATTTCGCTTGTTTTGCCAAAAATACTCAAGCCTGTCCCCACAGAGGGCACTACTCACACCTGTCCGGCAGAGGGCACCACTTGAACTCGGACAGTCCTTGGAAACGAGCTGTAGCGATAAAAGGCGAAAACGGCCATTTGTAAATAAACACATCACTAACCCTAGGTTTTAGCTGAAACGTGTCTTTGTGTACCGATATCGACGTATTAGTTCGCGAAGTCTATAGAAATGCCGCCGAAGAAAAAAAAGGGCGGAAAGAAGAAGGGCAAAGATGGTATATTTTACATAATAATTAATATCCAAACCAAGGCAATTGCCAATGCCAAGCCCAAGGCAAGGCAATGGCAATGCCAATGCCAATATAACAATAGTACTAGAATGCCAGCGCAATGGGCAGTGCTAATGGCAGTGGCAATGACAATGTCATGACGGTGCTGGAACCACTTGCCACTTGGTCTAATCTAGCCTTTGGCCTTGGCTTGGGGTTGGGGCTACTCTTCCATCATCAACATGTTTCACTGCATCTTGTCTCGAGACTTGCAAATGCAGAACAAATGAAAACGTAACATATTACTGATTGTACATATACAGCCTATATAGGCTGCGCAGCATTAAAAACATGTGGAAGCTATTTTTATTTACTTAACATAACTTTTAACACAATCTGAGAAATTCTACGCACCCATTGACTATTCCATTCCCATGCTTATTTAGCATGACCAATGGCAATGTCAATGATAATGCACTTTTTGAAATAGCTAATTGTCTTACTCATATAAGCACATGCACGCATTTACATGTGAGGGGCCCACGTGTGAGTGACTGCATGTTTGCATATAGTTTTATATACATGTGCGAACCTCCCTTTTTGAGATATTTAATTTTGCTTTAACTGTGACATTTTGTAGAAGTCATCCCAGAAATCCCCAGCTGACTGTGTATGCTTGAACCTCCCTTTTCAAAACCCTGTGTGTATTGCTGTACCCACTAATAAGAAATACTTTGAACACTGCAGCTATAGCTCATATATTGCTTTTACTATTCCAGATGGAGAACTCCAGATTGAAGATAAATACAAAAAAGCTTTAGAGGAAATAGAAATGCTGAAGGAACACCTGGGTAAGTCATCTTGATTTACTTGCAAGTATTGATTTTGTGCAAAACATTGATGTCACCTCCATAACTCCATTATCTTTTAACTTTGATGGATGCCAATGAATGAAATGCTGCACTGCTTTCATTCCTATCTTTCTCCACAGTCTTGTGTCTCCACTCTCCAGCATTCTTCCATGTACATTTTATTTAATATATGCGGCATTTATTGTATTTATGTTCAATTTGCTTAGCAGCACAGGTGTACAATAGATTCATGGGGGGGGCCATGATCCCCATCAACAAATTTTAGTTCCCCTTGCAGCTTAAAGGTCCCTTTGCAGCTTTGGGGCCCCCTTGCAGCATGTGATATGCTCCATGCAGCGCATAATGTTTAAATTAGACCTCAGAAATGCATTATGAATGCATTTGTGAGCTCTCATTAAGTTTAACTTTTGGGGGAACCCCACATAGCAAGATAATTAATTATTTAGCATAAATAATAGCTTCTATTTAAACTACCAGTAAAGAACTCCTATATTGCTATTATGCATGGTTTCCTAAATAAGTATTCATGAGAGAGATGTTGCATGTCGCAGTGAATGCTGTAGGAAGTGTGATACAGACATGGTTGTGTGTGCAGCTGTGAGGAAAGAGCTGGCACGCAGGTCACGGGCCGCCAGCGAAGACTGGAAGGAGCGAATGCAAGAAGCAGAGAAAACATTAGATGAAAAAGCTAACGAGCAGTTGTCTGTGAATGCAGGTAAGTCTTGCAGGTACAATGTATGCCAATATTTATTTGGTAAGCTGTTCTGTTACAATATTTTTTAAAGGAATTTTAAGGTATAAAATACAAACATAACAATACTTTTTATTTTGTCGCCAGCAAATATTTATTTTAGTTAAAATGCAACAGACTGAACTTGAAAAAATAAGAAACTGAGTAATATAAAATTAATTGCAGCATCATTTATTGTACTCTCTTTTCAGATACACTCAAAACTAATAATATCCATATGTTTTGTGATGTATAAATATGCAGTGACAAATATGTGTATAGTGACAGACAGCTTACTTATGTTGTTCATGTGGCCCTTGCAGACATCTCTCGGCAATACAAGACCATGCAGCATGAGATGGGCCTGAGGAACACCATGCTGGAGATAGATGTACAGCAGCTTTCTGCAAATCTAGGTAAATGTAACACTGACATACCTCTGGTTAAGTATGTCATTGCTGATCATATTGCATTTGCTTGCTTGGGATGCTGCTTAAAATTGTTGCCACCATGGCACCATGAGAGCATGCAAGTTTTCTGTTTATCACACTTTTCCCACTTATTTTGGTCCTGCTTTAAAAAAACATGATATAGTGTATGGAGTAACTGCTAGCCTGTCTTCGACATGTAAGAAACAACACTTCAGATTCCCACTTATTCTAATTAGTGTGTACAATCTTGCTTTGTTACCCAAAGCCTTGTGAAGGACAAGAATTTAACACATAAGTAAAGATTGGCCAAAGATAGAAGGTTTGAAGGACTCAATAAATCACTGACATTGAGAAAACTCACTGGAAATTTGATCAGGCAGCTTCAAAGTACACCAGCCACAATCTACCACTTTTAAACTCAGTTTCTTGGGTGGATTTATGAAAGTCTTTGAACAGACATTAGAATGCACAGAAACATTCCTCCCGCAATAGTCTGTCAACCTCTGTTTTCATTCTTTCCAGAAGAATCCTGTTGAACATTTTTCCTGGTATTGACAGTAATGTGATGCCCCTCCAGTTTTAGCAGTCTTTCAAATTGCCTTTCTTGGGGAGCTTGGACAAGTGGCCATGTCTCCAGTCCTCTGGAATCTCTTCTTCAACCCAGATCTTCCCAAAGAGCCGGTAAAAACAGTCTACTAATGTCTCTGTATCAGCCTATCTGGGCCCGGTGCTTTCCCGTTCTTCAACTGCAAGATTGCTTTCCTGATTTCCTGTTTTGATGGCCTGTCATTGTTGATGCAAAGTGGTGTTTCAGCCGGAGGTATATCTGTAGGCTCATCAGTTTAGTAGTTCTTCGAAATACTCTTTCCACCAGTTGAGTTGGTCTGCTTGGTTTGTCAACACCTGTCCAGTTTTGTCCATAACCTGTTGTTCATCTTTACGACGTGTACACACTAGCTTCTGTGTAATGTCATACAATTCTTTAAGATTTCTTTGTCCTGTGGCTTTTTCTGCTTGGCCAGCCAGTCTCTCTACAAAGTCTTTCTTATCACGCTTTACACTTCTTTTTACCTCCTTGTTGGCTTCTGTATATGTGGTGTATGTGTGCTTCTGTCTTGGCTGCTCTTGTTTTGCTGTTGTTTATTTTGTTTCCTTTCTGCTACCTTCTCCACGGTTTCAGCTGAAATCCAATCTTTGTGCTGTCTTGTTCTCTTACCGAGTATCTTGTCGCATATTTCTTTCCATGCTGATTTGCTTTCTTGCCACACTTGTTCCACTGTGGCATCATCTTCAGTGAGGTTTGACAGGAGTTGGTATCTGGTTGCTAGTTCCAACTGGAAGCTGTACTTGGTTGTTATGTCTCTCAACAGTTCAGTGCTGTATCTTAATCCTGGTTTTGTTGCCGTTAGGTGATATCTCTTGAGCTTGAACTTAATTTTTCCTGTGATCAGGTTCCTACATCAGCTCCCCTCTTGGAACGGACATCTTGCAGGGATCTTCTAAAACTACTGGAGATACAGATGTGATCAATCTGGTTCTCTGCCTGATGGTCTGGTGAAATCCATGTGGTCTTGTGAATCCTCTTGTGTGGGAATACACTTCCCCCGATAACCAGACTGTTGAAGTGGCAGAAGTCGGTGAATAGTTCTCCATTCTCATTCATCTCACCAAGGCCTTCCTTCCCCATGACTAGATCTTTCCCTATGTTGTCCTTTCCAATCTTGGCATTGAAGTCACCCATCATGATTAGTAAATCTTTCTTTGCGTTTTGGTTCACAACTGCTTGGAGTCTTCCATAGAACTCAGATTTTTTCTCTGCATCTGAATCGTTTGTTGGGGCATAGCACTGTACAATCAGTAACCTGCATATTCTGGTGTGGAATCTTGCTGAAATGATGCGGGATGAAAATGCCTTCCAGTCCAGAAGGGTTCCAGCCATTCCTGTGTGAGGAACGTCCTCTTCTTCATGTCCTGAATTAATAAATAAGGGTCTCGCCTGTGGCCAGGCGAATCTGCCCTGACCGCGTCCATCTCGTGTCACAGAGACGGAGTATGGCAAGTTTGTACCCCTCATCTCTGCTGCAATCTGGGCGGTCTTCCCTGTTTCATACATAGTACGAACGTTCCATGTACCAACTTGGGTAGTTGTCCTGGGAGAAAGAAGGTTCTGCGGGGCAGCTTCCTTGCGGCTTTCACTGCAACACTTCATATTCAATCCAACCGGATTGTCTTCCCCTCCCGAGACTTGATCTTTTGAAGAATTGCTTGTAGTCATTTCTGTAGCAAGCTTTGTTTTTACGGGGTGGGGCTGCTAACCCCATGCCCGTAACCCCATCCAAGGTGGAGTTTCACATAGGTAGACTGGTAGTAAACTAAAGTAGTCTGTCAAAAGATGTTGTGGGGTACTCCACATTACAAGGTCCTACCATGAATAATAAATATTTCTCCCTACATATAATATGGGGTCCGGGTCATTTGCCCCCCCGGACATTTGCCCCTTGGTCGCTTGCCCCTAGGACACTTGCCCCCTTGCCTTATTGGAAATATGGACATTCGCCCCCTATTCATATCTTCTGGATTATTTGTAAGTTTTTGTAGGAAATAGTTTTTAAAACTTATTTTTTATTTCTGAACATGAATTCAATATATGCATTATCCTAATTGCAATTAATGTTCTGTGCACCAGATCAGCCAAGTAAATTACTTTATGTAGTAGGAGATGATCCTGTAATCGAATGATTACCTTTATTGCAATTGTGGAAGAAGCCAGTGATATTAGGACCTGGACCAGTTATTTTATTTGAGGATATTTGAAAGAAGCCATCTCAACAAGGCTTCTTTTGAATATAAAACTGGATGCACAGGCCAGAGTTGTCAGTATTCACTTATAACGTCACCATAGAAATTACTACAAGCATCGGAGGAGGTCAGAAGCTATGTTTTGAGTGTCATGCCACGAAGAAGGAGACCAACAAGACAACTCTTTGATGGGAGTGAAGCCAGCATTGATCCCGATCATGCAAGGGTGCTGTGGTCTCTGATCTCCAGATCCAGAATGTGATCAGCAAGACTGCCCACAACCATGATGGTGACACGGCACGGATAGAAGCGGCCAAGGTCCTTGAGGACCTGAAAACTTAAGCAGCTAATATGTGTTTTTCTATGCTGGTACAGCTGCTGCACGAGGAAGCCAGATTGATCACCATCCAGGTTCATCTGGTCAGCGAAAAGAAGCTCCGGAAACACCAGAGGAAGACGTACATCCACCTCCAAGCCAAGATATTCCAACTGTAGCAGGCGTACGAGGACAGCCACAAGAGTGCGCGACAGTTACTGAATGGATGGATGGACCAGCCATGTAATCGCTGAATCAGCTTAGTTCGTCTCTTATGTGGTGTTGGAAGAGACTACATGTAAAGAGAATGCACAGCGACTTTCATTGGCTTACTCATAGGGAGCTATAAGTGATCTTTCGTATAACTAAAATGTCTCAATGCTCATAACATATTGATCAGATTACATCTAGATTTACAATATCATACTTCATGTTGTCATCTGCCGACATCATATTTATTAATATGTAATAACATTTCAATAATATCTATGGGAAAGGAAATGTTACCATGTTACTAATGTGATCTTTCATTTTGTAACATATAAAGACCAGCTTTCTATCTGTTTTAACATGCTAATAAATCAACCAATGAAAATCGCCATACACTGCCTTTAAATGTATCTAATGAGTTGCTCATGATAATTTCAATGCTATGTGTGTCATTGGGAAGACATTATTTGTTCGTTGAACTTTTGTGAAGCCGACTTTTAAGTGTTCGCGATCATCCAGGCGTGTCTTTGCTTTGGCTTAGCAGCATAGCTTTAAAGTTGTGTTCCATTTGATGTCATAATGTGCTATCATCTGACATCTATTCTTCTCTTGAGGGTATCCAACCTAATTTACTGTTCGTTGTTCTCTGGTAAAAATGTTGCGTGTTTTTGCTTAGTTAAGGGTTTTTACTATTGTTTTGATAATAACACGTTTGACAATGTGGCATTTTCCAGTATTGCCCAAACTAGGGTTGTATAGGCAACCTGTCTTAACAGGGTTGGACATTACCAGTAAATTTCTCCCAGTAACTGAAGAGTATGTATGTATGGGGCGCGATAGCATACCAGTTAGAATGACGGGCCCTCAATTGAGAGAACCCGGTTTGAAATCCCACTGCTGTCGCTTCGAACCTTTGGCAAGTTTGATCACCCCACATTGCCACATTTCACTCAGCTGTATAAATGAGTACCTGGCAATACAGACAGTGGTGGATATGTGAACGAATAGTCTTTGCGCAGTAATTGCAGCATGGCTGAATGCTTCCCAGAGAAGTTGAAATGGCCTTGGAATGAACCGGTCTGCCAGGGATGACATGTAAAGTGCTTTGAGCAGTTCTAAGGACTGGATGCCTTGCTATGTAACAACTTACCTTTTTTATGTTTGTCCATTTTTTAAAGCCTATTGTTGCCCATGTGCATTTCAATATCATAAATCGTGCATTGATATGTATTGTAATCTTATTGCATAAGATTATGTTTTTATTTTATTTTATTTTTATTGCACCTTTGTATTATGATGTCACTGTTGGTATTGTATAACACAATCAATGTTAATAAAGTTGGTATTGTATAGCACAATCAATGTTAATAAAGTTGGTATTGTATAGCACAATCAATGTTAATAAAGTTGGTATTGTATAACACAATCAATGTTAATAAAGTTACACTGAATAGCCAAACATTCGTTGACTTGGGCCTTTCATTGGAAATGTTGTAATGTTTGAAACTGCCATCGTGAACACCATGCTAATGTGTTACTTCTTGCTGCCTACATCCGGGCAGTTCATGCACACACAGATTCCATCAAGCTACAAATAACATAATCAAATAATTGAAAACGAAAAATTTTGAACAATTTATGGCTGATATTTTTTATTTATGTTATATTTATGACATTCATAAACCTATAAAGTGGACCGAATTCACCTGGTAGTTGGGAAAAATTCATTGTGGGCTGAATTCACCCCGAATTCACTCAGCCGTACATCATACGTACCCCGCATGACTCAGGATCAGTCAGCTATGTTTACGTGCTACTGAGTGACAAGTATGAGGCAACTTACCAGGAACTTCTCACTATGATGAGTTGGGTTTCCATCCTGATCCCACCATCATCATCACTGACTTCGAGATGGCAACCATCAACACTGTGAGTACAACCCTTGGCGACCTCGTCCACACACAAGGATGTTTTTACCTCATCACACGGGCGACGTGGAGGAAGATTCAATCCTTTAGACTGACCACTCTATATCACTCAGATGAGACAGCGAGACATTTCATTGGTATGCTGGATGGACTGGCATTCCTCTCAGTGGTCGACATTCCTGAGGGCATGATACACCTTCAGTCCAACATTCCTGAGGGACTGGAGCCACTCGTACTTCGACCAGACCCATGTCACTGGATCCTTCCGCTGTGTACAGCTACTACCAGCCGCCAATGGTACTGTTCAGCTCATCCGCATGCATCGCATCATTCGTATGTACAGCCCTACTCTATGGAATGTCCACTGTCAGTGGTGGTTCCTATGTACAGCCCTACTCTATGGAATGTCCATGATGTCACTGTCAGTGGTGGTTCCTATGTACAGCCCTACTCTATGGAATGTCCACTGTCAGTGGTGGTTCTTATGTACAGCCCTACTCTATGGAAAGTCCACTGTCAGTGGTGGTTCCTATGTACAGCCCTACTCTATGGAATGTCCACTGTCAGTGGTGGTTCCTATGTACAGCCCTACTCTATGGAATGTCCACTGTCAGTGGTGGTTCCTATGTACAGCCCTACTCTATGGAATGTCCACTGTCAGTGGTAGTTCCTATGTACAACCCTACTCTATGGAATGTCCATGATGTCACTGTCAGTGGTGGTTCCTATGTACAGCACTACTCTATGGAATGTCCATTGTCAGTGGTGGTTCCTATGTACAGCACTACTCTATGGAATGTCCATTGTCAGTGGTGGTTCCTATGTACAGCCCTACTCTATGGAATGTCCACTGTCAGTGGTGGTTCCTATGTACAACCCTACTCTATGGAATGTCCATGATGTCACTGTCAGTGGTGGTTCCCATGTACAGCCCTACTCTATGCAATGTCCACTGTCAGTGGTGGTTCCTATGTACAGCCCTACTCTATGGAATGTCCACTGTCAGTAGTGGTTCCTGTGTACAGCCTACTCTATGGAATGTTAACTGTCAGTAGTGGTTCCTATGTACAGCCCTACTCTATGGAATGTCCACTGTCAGTGGTGGTTCCTATGTACAGCCCTACTCTATGGAATGTCCATGATGTCACTGTCAGTGGTGGTTCCTATGTACAGCCCTACTCTATGGAATGTCCACTGTCAGTGGTAGTTCCTATATACAGCCCTACTCTATGGAATGTCCATGATGTCACTGTCAGTGGTGGTTCCTATGTACAGCCCTACTATATGGAATGTCCACTGTCAGTGGTGGTTCCTATGTACAGCCCTACTCTATGGAATGTCCATGATGTCACTGTCAGTGGTGGTTCCTATGTACAGCCCTACTCTATGGAATGTCCACTGTCAGTGGTAGTTCCTATGTACAGCCCTACTCTATGGAATGTCCATGATGTCACTGTCAGTGGTGGTTCCTATGTACAGCCCTACTCTATGGAATGTTCACTGTCAGTAGTGGTTCTTATGTACAGCCCTACTCTATGGAATGTCCACTGTCAGTGGTGGTTCCTATGTACAGCCCTACTCTATGGAATGTCCACTGGCAGTGGTGGTTCCTATGTACAGCCCTACTCTATGGAATGTCCACTGGCAGTGGTGGTTCCTACGTACAATCCTACTCTATGGAATGTCCACTGTCAGTGGTGGTTCCTATGTACAGCTCTACTCTATGGAATGTCCATGATGTCACTGTCAGTGGTGGTTCCTATGTACAGCCCTACTCTATGGAATGTCCACTGGCAGTGGTGGTTCCTATGTACAGCCCTACTCTATGGAATGTTCATGATGTCACTGTCAGTGGTGGTTCCTATGTACAGCCCTACTCTATGGAATGTCCACTGTCAGTGGTGGTTCCTATGTACAGCCCTACTGTATGGAATGTCCACTGTCAGTTGTGGTTCATATGTACAGCCCTACTCTGTGGAATGTCCACTGTCAGTGGTGGTTCCTATGTACAGCCCTACTCTATGGAATGTCCACTGGCAGTGGTGGTTCCTATGCACAGCCCTACTCTATGGAATGTCCACTGTCAGTGGTGGTTCCTATGTATAGCCCTACTCTGTGGAATGTCCACTGTCAGTGGTGGTTCCTATGTACAGCCCTACTCTGTGGAATGTCCACTGTCAGTGGTAGTTCCTATGTACAACCCTACTCTATGGAATGTCCACTGTCAGTGGTGGTTCCTATGTACAGCCCTACTCTGTGGAATGTCCATGATGTCACTGTCAGTGGTGGTTCCTATGTACAACCCTACTCTATGGAATGTCCATGATGTCACTGTCAGTGGTGGTTCCTATGTACAACCCTACTCTATGGAATGTCCACTGTCGGTGGTAGTTCCTATGTACAACCCTACTCTATGGAATGTCCATGATGTCACTGTCAGTGGTAGTTCCTATGTACAACCCTACTCTATGGAATGTCCACTGTCAGTGGTGGTTCCTATGTACAGCCCTACTCTGTGGAATGTCCATGATGTCACTGTCAGTGGTGGTTCCTGCACAAACAACATGTATGAAGCCTGGAACAGAGGTTTCAGCACCCTCGTTGGCCCATCCTACGATATAGACACTTATTGAAGCCCTACATAAGGACTTTTCTTCTGTGGAGGGAACCATGCACCTCAGCCAGCTAGGTCAACCACCAAGGAACCATGCGCCTCAGCCAGCTAGGTCAACCACCAAGGAACCATGTGCCTCAGCCAGCTAGGTCAACCACCAAGGAACCATGCACCTCAGCCAGCTAGGTCAATCACCAAGGAACCATGTGCCTCAGCCAGCTAGGTCAACCACCAAGGAAGCGTGTATGCTGTCACACAAAACAGTTCCAGGAGAGGTTGTCCACCCTGTGCTCCCAGTATGCTGCTGGTGACAAGAACAGGAATTCTTCAACCCTATTTGAACTGCTTTAAGGATATGTTTCTAAACTAAAAAAAGTTATACTAAGAGAACACTTGTTTCGATCTGGACAATCAATTGTTACAATAAAATGTATGTTATGTAGCACGGTATCCAGTCCTTTGGACTGTTCAAAGCCCTACACCCCCGGCAGAACTGTTCATTCCTTGACTTCTCTGGGAAGCATTCAGCCATGCTGCAATTACTATGCGAAAAATATTCGTTCAGATATCTACCTCTGTCTATAGCCAGGTACTCAATTATACAGCCGAGTGAACTGTGGCAATGTTGGATGAATGAAATTGCCAAAGCTTCAAAACGGCAGCAAGAGGATTCAAACCGGGCTCTCTTGATTGAGAGCCCAAAATTCTAACCGTTATTCTGCCGCGTCCCACTATATAATACCTAAAATTGGTTTGATAAGCTGTGTAACATGCATCTTTAAAATACCTACCAGGTATATCATATCTGAAAATGGACTGGTATTAGCAGTGGTCAACTTAGAAAGGTTCACTTTGGTGATTTTTATTGAATTGAAATGCTTTGGTCTAAGTAATTACAACT
The DNA here is from genome assembly GCA_033239005.1 of Lamellibrachia satsuma. Taxonomy (NCBI): domain Eukaryota; kingdom Metazoa; phylum Annelida; class Polychaeta; order Sabellida; family Siboglinidae; genus Lamellibrachia; species Lamellibrachia satsuma. The sequence continues at coordinate 15,036,531 of BSQZ01000001.1, read as the reverse complement.
GATTTCATCATAATTAAAATGCCAGAAATATTGGACAATTGAAAAACCGAATAAGATCCCTGTAGCTGCATGTAGAGCATGTGAAGATGAACTATTCTATGGAACTGATTTATTGATGTGGTGTTTAAGCGTACAGGGAAAGGGAGGGGCCCAACATGTAAATATGTCTTTAAAAATGCAAATATGAATTCAGCATCGTCTTTGATATGAGTGTTGAGGCGTGAATGTACATGGTATGTCCCATGTCAACCCATGGGTCACTCTGAACCTAGAGTAAGGCAACTTGTCTATTAGTTCGCACAGTGACTGTTCCATCTGTTTACAGCCTGAGTCCTAAAGGTGGCATCAGCATCAACACAATATGTTTCATAAACATGTGTTCATGTATCACATTACGTCATGCTGCCTCAAAGGTGGTCCAGTCTCTTCACCTGGTGTGTGGACTTCCCGGGCCATAGCAGGATTTTCACAACAAATACTATTCTGTATTATATCAAATATCATGCAGGATCACCACATTTTTTACATAAATTTATACACATTTTAATACTATTGTGTATTAAAATTAAATATGATGTGTTTTATGATGCAGGCTCAACACAAGAGGTACTAAAGAAGACACAACTAGAAATGAAGATGATGTGCAAGGAGAAAGACGACGAGATCACCAAATACCGCCTCAAGATTGACTCAATGGGCACACAGTACGAGTCTGTGCTTATGGTGCGTCAGTCTAGCTCAGTGGCAGCCTTCGTAATACTAATGATATCGACTTATGGACTACATGCCAACATATGGAGAGATTGTAAACATTTTACATTTAGAAAGGGGTGTTCACAAAACAAAACTTTTATTCAGAAACAAAACCACGCGAATTAGCTCACATTTCATATCCGTTGGTGTAAGGTTATCTTTGACTGCCATGTTCAGTCAAAGTAGACGCAGTAGTATCAGATCCATTTACTGACAGTTTTAAGAGGCCTGCCTGGGATCATTTCTAAAATAAAATAAATAAGTCAGGAAGCTATAGTGTTGCAACATAAAATAATGTTGGATGAGCCTATTGGAGATGTGAACAAAAGTTTGACTCCTACGCTGGGGTGTTAACCATTAATGGTGAACATCTGTAGAACTGGTACATTCTGTACAGAACTCCCAAGACACGCAAACAAACCTGTGTGATTATCTCTCCCAAGACACGCAAACAAACATGTGATTATCTCTCCCAAGACATGCAAACAAACCTGTGTGATTATCCCTCCCAAGACACGCACAAACCTATGTGATTATCTCTCCCTAGACATGCAAACAAACCTGTGTGATTATCTCTCCCAAGATACGCAAACAAACCTGTGTGATTATCTCTCCCTAGACATGCAAACAAACCTGTGTGATTATCTCTCCCAAGACACGCAAACAAACCTGTGTGATTATCTCTCCCTAGACACGCAAACAAACCTGTGTTATTGTCTCTCCCAAGACACGCAAACAAACCTGTATGATTATCTTTCCCAAGACACGCAAACAAACCTGTATGATTATCTATCCCAAGACACGCAAACAAATCTGTATGATGATCTATCCCAAGACACTCATACAAACCTGTATGATTATCTCTCCCTAGACACACACAGACAAACCTGTATGATTATCTTTCCCTAGACACACAGACAAACATGTATGATTATCTTTCCCTAGACACACAGACAAACCTGTATGATTATCTTTCCCTAGACACTCATACAAACCTGTATGATTATCTTTCCCTAGACACACACAGACAAACCTGTATGATTATCTTTCCCTAGACACACACAGACAAATATGTATGATTAGCTCTCCCTAGACACACACAGACAAATCTGTATGATTAGCTCTCCCTAGACACACAGACAAACCTGTATGATTATCTTTCCCTAGACACACACAGACAAATATGTATGATTAGCTCTCCCTAGACACACACAGACAAATCTGCATGATTAACTCACCCTAGACACATGACAAACCTGTATGATTATCTTTCCCTAGACACTCATACAAACCTGTATGATTATCTTTCCCTAGACACACACAGACAAACCTGTATGATTATCTTTCCCTAGACACACACAGACAAACCTGTATGATTATCTTTCCCTAGACACACACAGACAAACCTGTATGATTATCTTTCCCTAGACACTCATACAAACCTGTATAATTAGCTCTCCCTAGACACACAGACAAACCTGTATGGTTGTCTACATCTGCTAGTTTGTTGTGTATGCTCAAAAGGAACAAGGATATATTGATTGGATCTCACAAGACTTTAGCACAGCTGATTGCACAAAGTTAAAATGTTTGCAGATAAACCATAAGAGTTGGCAACTATGTCTACCAGTATAATAAAAAGTTTCAACAAAATATTTAATTAATTAAATTGCTTGAGACAGATGTAAGAATCAAAAAAGTTAAAGTACCACAGAGAGAATTTAATATGATTACTAGAAACAGTAGTAATAAACCATTAAGTACATTAGACCATGCAAAACAAAGTTACTTTTTCAATACTGCCCACCTAACTGCGTGCTTGTGTTAAAGACAAAGGTATAACCATCTAGGTTGTAAACATGGGTGTGTTGGCTGCAGGACTCTCTTGACCGGCTGGTGGACAAGCTGGACACAATGCGTGACCAGTGGAAGGAGACAACACTCAACATCCAGGACCACAACAAGGAGAAACTGCTCGAGTTTGGTCTCAACCCACTCGAGTTCTAGCTGCCTTCCTGGCCCTCACTTGGCCAATCTTTTATGCCAGTTTGGTTAGTGTAGGCATTGTACAAGCTAGCTAAGATGTGTGTGTGTGGATGAATGTGTATCTGTGTCACTTATGTAGTTAATTATGTAGTGCTCATGTAAAGTTGATACACGCATACACTGTAACTCACAAAAGAATACTGCAAGAAATTAATGAAAATTAAAGAAACGAGCAATAATATTGCATGCTAATATTGAGACGACACATAGGTTCAACATTTGAGAATGCTATGCTGAGGAATTCGGTTGAGGTAAATACTTCAAAAATTACCAGATTAATTACTAGAATATTGTACTGCAAAAAGCATCCTTACATTTGCCCTTTCTGTGGGCATGGACAGAAATGTGTTCAAATGTGTTATTTAGATATAAGTACACATATTTTTCATAAGTGAATAAGTTTTTGTAAGAAACAAGGATGTATTTAAGTACAATTCTGTCAGTTGTTGTAAACACATTGGCACTTGAGTGAATAAGTTTTGTAAAAAATAAAGATGTATTTAAGTACAGTTCTGTCAGTTGTTGTTAACACAATAGAAGCATCTAAGTACAAGTACTTGTAACAACAAGTTCTTCTATGAACATGAATGAACAAAACATTTGGATTATAATGGTTCTCTTATCTGAATCTTTAAGTTCTCTATTATAATCCACCAGGTAGTGTGGTGGTGTAATGGGAAGGGTGTGTTATACTATGTGGTAAAGGAGACTTGAATAACTATTTTGTATATGTATTTACCAAGTTAAAAAATAATGTTTACAAACCTAATGTTTGTAAATAATACAACCGGGTTGAGCACATTTTATGTGCTGCTAAGTTGTATGGGTAAATGTGGCATTGATTTCACTGTGCACCATTACACAACGACAGGTAACTGGTGTAATGGTTATGGAAAGTGATGTAGGTAGATTTATATAAGAAAACATGTACTACTGTTTCATTCAAGTGCCAATGGAGTGGAATCACACATAAAGCAGTTAGCTACAGACATGTATGGGTATTTGAGCAAACATGCTACATTTGTTTTGACCAAAATCGTATTTGTGACTACAAATTACATATAAATCTGTAAAATCTTGTATCATTAAGTTGTTCTGAAATTTGTTGGTGCATTTCATTCGCTTTGTTGGTGAAGGAGTTGCCAGTTAAAAAATGTGGCTGATTTAGACATATGACAACTATATATATTTTCTATTTTAATCCGACACCATGCAATGTGTGACACACGCGAGGTTTCTGACAATGAACCACTTGTAACAAACAACACGTATAATACTGATTTGTTTTATTTTCGCAAATTACCCGTTTGCAATTCATCTTGAACATTTGCTTATCAGTTGGTACAGCAGTAGTTGAGAAAGCTTGAAGTACGACCATTGACTGTGATAAATGATTGCTGGAAGAGACACAGTCAATCACATACATATGCCAGCACAAACTACATTCAGTCATTTTGAACATGCATCGCATACATAATAACAAAATGTCATGCTCTGGTGAAAATTGACTCAGGAACCATTTTGCCAAAATGGTGCTCCATAAAATCAGCACAATGTTTGAAATGAGATCAGTTTGTGACATGTTTTTAGGCAGAAATTTATTTGCATATAATCGACTAAACCCTCCTGGAATGCTGCATACCATAACGACTAGTAGAGGACATGGTAAGACATGATGGAACACACAGTGGAGCTCATGATAAAAACATGGCAGAGCACATGGCAAAACACATTGCAGAACACACAGTAGAGCACATGGCTGTGCCAATGGTGGAACACATGGCAGACTACAAGATGGCAGATTGCCAACCAATAATATATTGACTACTAAATTTAACAACATGATCGTTAAACATTAATCAAAATCCTTAATGATATATATTATTTGGTAAAGCAATTATTCATGAGATGTCTGCAATGAGATGTCTTCTACAGGCTCTGTCACCCATGCCTCATTAAATCACATCACAGTTCTACGTAAATACGAGCCATTAATAAACAAATCTAAGTAAAATGCAGAAACACAGTTAAGTAGACATACTTAGGTTTGTGTCCCACCAGTTAGTTCACACTGTGGATTGAGCATAGTCACAACACACCCCTTTCACAATGCATCCAAGTCACTGTGGCGTCATCTATACAACCCCAGCCTCCTTCAGCTTGCCGACCAGCTCCTCAACAGTCTCCACCTTGTGGCCTGCCTCCCTGGTGGGGGGCTCCTCCACACTCAGCACCTGGTGGCGGGGCGTCAGGTCAACCCCAAAGTCTGCCACGGCCTTCTTCACCAGTGGCTTCTTCTTTGCCTTCTGTGGGAGTCCAACAACACATCACTACATCACGTGTCCATATTTTGTGAGGGGGTTTTGTGCACAGAGGGCAGAGATTGGGTGATTACACCACAAATGTAATCAATTACAATTACTGTTAAATTATATGAGTACAATTACAAATATGATTACTTAGAAAATTAGTGTAATCAATTACAATTACTTTTGCACATAATCATGATTACAATCATGATTATATTTATAAGGAATATAACTGACATAATGAAATAAGTAAAAAATCTGATGCTATCACTATCTGTGATACTGGGAGACAACATCAGAGATGTACACCCAATTACAGGCTGTTGTTTAAACTGCCCCAAGTTAAGAGAATGCCATGAGCATGATTCATTGTGTGGATTAGACACAGCCAAACAACCTGTATCTCAAAGAAAGCTTCCAGTCACGTCCAGGCAATTGTCTGAACAGTCCTAATTGCCCAGGTCAGTAAAAGGCTCAGTTGTGAGTGCACTACACATGGGATCAGTGAAGCCGGACACTTGCAGTTCCACTCTTAATTCATGTGAGGTAGAACAATCGGGGTAGAACAGCATAAGAAAATCAATGGTAATTGTGATTGTAATCATTATTACGATTACTTTTGGCAATGTAATTGAGCATGATTATGATTACTTGGCCTTTTAGACCAAAGTAATTAAACTGATTACTCCAAAATTGTCTATGATTACACGATTATGATTACTGAGTATGATTACTCCATGTTTGGCTGAGGGTTATGTCCGGTTACCGGTACATTCTGTCATACATTTCATCACAAGACATTTGGACAAAATATCATAACTAAATAAATGGCATAGTGGAGAAGTGTGTTACCATGATGTTAGGCACGGTGACATAGTGGAGAAGTGTGTTACCATGATGTTAGGCATGGTGACATTGTGGAGAAGTGTGTTACCATGATGTTAGGCATGGTGACATAGTGGAGAAGTGTGTTACCATGATGTTGGACAGGGTGACATAGTGGAGAAGTGTGTTACCATGATGTTGGGCAGGGTGACATAGTGGAGAAGTGTGTTGCCATGATGTTGGACAGGGTGACATAGTGGAGAAGTGTGTTACCATGATGTTGGACAGGGTGACATAGTGGAGAAGTGTGTTACTATGATGTTGGACATTGTGACATACTGGAGAAGTGTGTTACCATGATGTTGGGCAGGGTGGCATAACGTGGTTCATTGAGTCGCAGGTCAGTCGTGACAACAGCAGGTGTCTTCACTTGGATGTGTTCAAGACCGCCATCCACCTCACGTGTCACCAATAGCTCCCCTTCCTTTGCCTTTATAGCAGATGCAAAGGTTGCCTGAAACACACTGCATTTTATATAAGAACTGACACAGCAATGTGCCTTCATGTTTCGTCACTGGTCAGTAGTCACCACAATCTAGCAAGGCAGCTGTCATCTGTTTGCATGAGGACTTACCCGTGGCCAGTCAAGCAAGGCGGCTGTCATCTGTCTACATGAGGATTTACCTGTTGCCAATCTAACAAGTCAGCTGTCATGTTTCTGCACTAGGACTTACCTGTGGCCAATCTAGCAAGGTGGCTGTCATCTGTCTACATGAGGACTTACCTGTTGCCAATCTAACAAGTCGGCTGTCATGTTTCTGCACAAGGACTTACCTGCTGTCATCAGTCTACATGAGGACTTACCTGTTGCCAATCTAACAAGTCGGCTGTCATGTTTCTGCACAAGGACTTACCTGTGGCCAATCTAGCAAGGTGGCTGTCATCTGTCTACATGAGGACTTACCTGTTGCCAATCTAACAAGTCGGCTGTCATGTTTCTGCACAAGGACTTACCTGTGGCCAATCTAGCAAGGTGGCTGTCATCTGTCTACATGAGGACTTATCTGTTGCCAATCTAACAAGTCGGCTGTCATGTTTCTGCACAAGGACTTACCTGTGGCCAATCTAGCAAGGTGGCTGTCATCTGTCTACATGAGGACTTACCTGTTGCCAATCTAACAAGTCGGCTGTTATCTTTCTGCATGAGAACTTACTTGTGACCAATCTAGCTAGGCAGCCGTCATTTTTCTACACCAGGACTTACTTGTGGCCAATCTAGCAAGGCAGCTGTCATCTGTCCTGTTTGATTGCAGTCATCGTCAATAGCCTACAATGAAAAACAGAAATCACTGACTTTTTTATTTCTTTAAGTTTAATGGAATTTAATATTTTTTAATTAAAACAGACAATTTGAGACTGAGCATTTGTAATTTATACAATTGATGGAAAAACGGATTGAATTTTATTTTAAGGATCCACCTTTTTATCTTAAATTTCATTTTTGTAAGAAATGCACAAAATTAATATTCAAACCTGTTTTCCGAGAATGAGGACATCTGCCTTCTCTTCCTGTGTGACCATGGCCAGAATCTTGGAGACATGGAATGGCTGCATGTTTGCAAAGTCCGCATCACTGACTTCCACATGGATGGCTCGGTCGATGCCCATTGCCAGTGCTGTTCTCAATGTCTCCTGTAAATCACATCATACATGCTAAGCAATCATGTCATTGTCTCAAGATTTTTTTATTTTATTTAGTTTTAGTTAGTTTTGACCTTTGTGTAAAGTAGGTTACTATTTAAATAATAAGAAATATTTTATTTATTCATTGTCACAAGAACTTTATAAAAATTACGAAAAAGCACATTTTACTTTTAAATTATTTAATCTTTAATGTACTTGTAGCTGGCTACTGTTTATTAATGTAATTGAAAGCGACCATTTCACAGATAGTCTCCATTTCCCAACGAAATCCTTTCACTGATTTTAAGTTGATCACTTGTAAAAGAAATCAATTTCTTAATTACCTACAGAGCGTAAATAAAACAAACGCCTACCTGGCACTGTTTTGGGCCACAAGATACAGCAACTAATTCACTAGCAATCTTGTTTTCCTTCATCCTTACAGCCTCCTCAACTGCAATTTCATCAAAGGGGTTCATGCTGTGTTTCACACCCTCTGTGACAACCCCAGTCTTGTCTGGCTTCACCCTCACCTAACAACCATACCGTCAAGAAAATACATTTAGTACTCTCGTGTATATTTTTAGAATCAGAGCTCACTTTAATTTTGCTGTTATTAACATGCAATATGCACAGTAATCATGGACAAAGCACATGCAAATCATATTTAACTACGGAACATGTAAATTATTAAATATGTTGCGCATAAAAACATTTTTAATCAGGGCTTCACATATGAAAACAACAGGCGAGCGATAAATCATTCGCCTAAATTTGGCAAATTAATTTAGGCGAGCAATTTGTTAGTTTTTTTTTATCATTTCCCATTTGGATTCTGTCGCCATGAAATTTTAATTGGTGCTTGTTGGTGCTGACTTTTGTACAAAGACATAAATGTTTACTTTAGTAAACCCCATACATTGCAATTGGTGAACATGTCGCCGATTACCGTAGCAGTGTACTGTGCCCAGGCCGTGGCTATGACATGGCACTGTCACTGGATTTGTGTGCGACTTCGCTTAGGCGGTTCAAAAATTGCAATTGAGATTCACAAATATACGCCACAAGAATTAGATGTATAGTCATAATTAATAAATGCAGCTTAGTAGGCAACACCAATATAAACTGGGGTGAAATAGGCTTCCATTGGCATTGCATCATAATGCCAAACGCGCAAATCAAACTTGGTGCGCAAAAATATGAATTTGTCATCCGCACAGTGAATCAATGTAAAGTGCTACCAGGGAGGTGCGTCGTGAATTTATGTGTTCAGTTGAACGATGAAGTGGAACAATTACTAAAATTATCGTTTTCAATGTATAACCAACTTTTACACCCCGTGTCAACTCATATACATTTTCAGTAGTTCAGATCCAGGTTATTATATTATATTTTCGATTTCCATTACAGCGTAGTCAGTCAATCAGATCGTAGCGAAATATCGTCAATACCTTAACTATTCCACAACTGTACATGTATTTTATTCAGTTCAACATACAACATTATGTGACATTTAAACAGAATACACATTGACGTTAGTCCACTCATTTGATATCTTTTTATAAACCGTGCGGCCTTCAATGGCGGTCTTGCAATCCTGGTGCAGCACCGTGGGCTGCAATCACCATCGCCAATGACGGATGATATGTGAACTCCGAATATTGGAGCCCGAACACTGCATTATACAGCGACTGAAATTGACGCGAGCGATAAATCGCTCCCTAGTCTCTAGATTATTGATTTTCGCAAGCGATAGGGAGTCCCAAGCGACAGCGATCGCTCGCCTCAAACATGATGCCCTGTTTTAATCACTTTTTTCAGTGCCTGAATTTGCATATTTAACTTGCATTGAGCACCATCTAGCAGGGTTGGAATGTTTTTCTCACCTCACTATTTACCAGGTAGTAAATACCAGTCAAACCTGAAATAGTGGTCAAAACCAGGACAAACTCTTTACGGATTGTATTTGAAGATATATTGCAATAAGGGGGAGTTTGTTTACAGGTCGTGAATTAAACTGGTGTATCAAACTATCGGATGTTAAATATATATTAGATAAAGTGATACATTTACATACATTATATACATAAGGTAGTATCTGACATAGTTGTAGTAAACGATTTCGGCAAAAAGGAATTAACAGCAGGATTTTAGCGTAAGTTTGTTTACACTGACTTCGTTGTTTTGTTTACACAGTGTTCTCCGTATTTGCTAGGTGGCAGGCTTTTTCTTTGCTTGTGCGAGCTTAGTAGAAAAGACATAGTTAGCAAGTATATTAGCCTACAGTGTTCTTTTCAGGGTTGGCCGGTATTTCCCGGGGGTGATATTTCCCGGTATTTCCCACCCCGGGAAATACTCTTCAAAGTGGGAAATACTGGGAAATAAGAATTTTTAATATGTTTTTTGTTTAATTTGATTTAATTTGTTTGTTATTTGTATATATGATTATATTACATTGAAGTGTATGTTAGTATGTTAATTGAAGGTGTAAAACTGTTTCGTCCCGGACTGAATTAAGATTGACAGGATACGTAATGTTTAGGAGAGATCGAATAGGAAGAAGGGGAGGGGGAGTTATTTTATATGTTAAAGAATCTATTCAGGCTTATGAAATAAAATTAGAAAGCGAAGCAGATTACGATGAAGCTGTTTGGTGCTAAATAGTTTCAGGAAATTAAAAATTAACTACTGGAGTTTACCGAAGTCCAAAAATAAACGAAAAGGATAACACAAAAATACAAAATGCTATAAAGGAAGTTAGTAAAGGGGAATGTATCATAATGGGAGATTTTAACCATGGACATATACAATGGAAATCTCTAGAGAGTACAGGGGGTGAGGACCAACAATTTCTATTTTTAATTCAGGAGAGCTTCCTTACTCAGCACGTGCTAGAACCAACCAGGGGAGAAAATGTATTAGATATCATTTTATCATCACAAAAAGAATTAGTGGACAATGTAAAATACATGAACCATTGGGTAACAGTGACCACAATCAAATACATTTTGACATCAATGTAAAATCAGAAAGTAAAAATAAAAAAAAACGAATAGGAGAAACTTCTACAAAGGTAACTATAAAGATATGAGAAAATACTTAGCAAAGCTAGATTGGAATAACATGCTGATGAATAAGACCGCAATTGAATGTTGGAATATTCTAAAATATGAAATTGAGAGTACACTGTATCATGAAAAAAACAAGGAAAACAGTCTAGAAAGAAACACTTGTTAAAAGAAGCTATTAGAAAAATAGTGTTTAAGCAAACTATGTGGAGGGTTTATAGGCGTACTAGAAAGGATGAAGACTATGCAAATTACAAAGAGGCACTTAACCTAGCTACAACTGAAATTAGAAAATCTAAAAGAACCTTTGAAAAAAAAATTGGCAGGTAATAAAAAAAATGACAGCAAGAATTGTCATGCTTATGTAAGGAGTAAACAGAAAGTTCGAGATAAGGTCAGACCACTGGAAAACAACAGGGGAAACATAATTTCAGATGGGTTTCAAATGGCAGAGGTCCTGAATGAGTATTTCAGCTCAGTGTTTACCACAGAAGATATCAGCTCACTTCCAGTTCCATTGACTAAATTTGAGGGCAGTAAATCAGAACATTTAGGGCAGTTATTTGTAACTCCTGAAATGATAGCAAAGAAAATTAAGAAGATGAAAGATAATAAACCACCTGGAGTTGATGGGATACTACAAAAACTGCTTACGGAAATTGTTGAGCAAATTAGTACACTTGCAAAATTGTTTAACTTGTCACTAGAAGAAGGAATAGTTCCTTCAGAATGGAAAGAAGCAAACATTACACCGCTATTTAAGAGAGGACCGAGGAACAAGCCAGACAATTACAGACCAGTGAGTTTAACATCAGTTGTATGTAAATTACTCGAAACATTAATTAGAGACCACATAGTGGAATTCCTTGTAATACATAAATTAATAAATACATCTCAACATGGGTTCCTAAAAGCAAGGTCATGTCTAACCAATCTCTTATGTTTTTTGAAGAAATTACAAAGTGGGTAGATGACGGGTCACCAGTGGATGTTGTCTATTTAGATTTTCAGAAAGCTTTCGATAAAGTGCCACATCAAAGATTGTTACTTAAACTAAAAGCCCATGGTATAGGTAATGATGTAATCAACTGGATAGAAAAGTGGCTTACACACAGAAGACAGAGAGTAATAGTAGATGGTGAGATTTCAAACTGGAAATCTGTTTTGAGTGGGGTACCACAGGAATCAGTATTAGGCCCTATACTGTTTTTAATATATATAAATGATTTGGAAGATGACATATCTGGCAAAGTACTCAAATTTGCAGATGACACAAAAGTATTCAGAAAGGTTACTAATGATACAGATAAACAAAGTTTACAGGATGATCTAGATAAATTAGTTAAGTGGTCAGAAAAATGGCAAATGTTATTAAATTTTGGGAAGTGTAAATGTATACACATAGAACATGGACGAAGAATATAAAATGGGGGATGCTGTACTAGGTAGAACCACACAAGAAAAGGACTTAGGAGTAACATTTAGTGCTGACATGAAAGTTTCAGAGCAATGTGGGATTGCTGCTTCGAAAGGAAATCAAATTCTAGGGCTAATTAGGAGAACTATCATGTATAAGGAGAAACAGCTAATTGTACCCCTGTACAAAGCAATAGTTAGACCACATTTGGAATATTGTATTCAAGCATATCGTAAAAAGGACATAGACAAGCTAGAAAGAATACAACAAAGAGCAACTAAAATGATTCCAGAATTGAGAGACCTTAGTTACGAAAGTCGCTTATTACAATGTGGTTTGACAACACTAGAGACCAAGAGACTAAGAGGAGACCAAATAGAAGTGTTTAAAATAGTGAATGGTTATGAGGATGTTGATAGGAATATTTCTTCAAACTTAAAGATGGCAGCAGAACCAGAACCAAAGCAGCATTAGTTAAGGAGCAGTGTAGGTTGGACATGAGAAAGTACTCTTTTCTCACAGAGGGTGATAAATAAATGGAACAAACTGCCAACTGATTGTGTTAATGCTAGTAGTGTGAATATGTTTAAAAACAGAATTGACAGATATTTGATAAGGGCGGGCTACACATAGATGAGAAAATTGTTGGACTCTCGATAAGCCAATGGCTTCCTTGTCCACTTACCAACTGGAACTTGTTGTTTGGAATGGCAATCTTGTTAAATCTTGTTAAATAAAAGCTACTGTACCATCATCAGAATAAAAATGTAATCAATTCCGGACAATTATTATTTAGCTTGACTGAAAACAGCAAAACAAATTACATTTTAAAATATATTCTGTCAGCTGTCTACTACCAATGTTGTAATGTGCTAACCTCTATGTGCAACAACAACTGTTTGCTAAGACTTAGTCTTAGTAAGAGGGTGGATTAGCACATGCTAATGTCTAGGGTTCAATACTCCCTTTGTACTTTAACCAGACTGCAAATTGGCACTGGACAATACTGGTGCTGGCTGTCTGACTCAAATCACTGTCTTTAGAAGAAGATTCAGCAGTACTTAGCACTGTCCCTTGCCTGAGTGACAATTGCATATTTTGGCTAAATGAAGAATGACTCTTTCATCCAGTAGGCTATTTTCAAGTGGACTAGGTTCAATTACATGAACTAGTCAATGTCAATATCTCACTTACTTATTTAGTCCTCTTCGCTCAAGGTAGAGCATAGGGCCGAAACTCCAATGTACTCTGTTATTTGTTGCCTTCTTCATTTCTTTCTAGGTGGTTCCATCTTTCTTTACTTCCTATTGATTTCCTCCAAGTAGTTTTGGGTCTGCATGTTTTTTCAGCACATTTTTCATGCTGGTGTTGAAGATTCTGATTTTGTTTCATGTTGAGAAAGATGATGTGTTACACACTATTTTTAAAATGCTGAATGCATGCCTGGCCTTTCCAATCCTGTTTTTGACATCTTCATCTGTTCCTCCTGTGTCTGTCACTACACTTCCCAGACAGGTGAATTTATTGGCCTCCTCTATATCTTTTCCCTTCAACTGTACCTTAGCTTGTTGTGTACTGTTCACCTTTAGTAGTTTTGTTTTTAGTATGTTTATTTCCAAGCTTGTCTTTTCTGTCAATATCAGCTATGCATATTTTGCTGGCAGTTTATACTTGTAAATCCCGGGAACATGCCAACCCTAACATCTAGCCCTTTTATTAGCAAAATGGTGAATTTAAGCATTGAAAAAGGTGAATAAATGTGTTTCTTCACAAAATACATTTAACAATTTACATGTTCCATAGTTCAGTATTCATTGTGTGTGGTTACTATGCATGTTGCAAGTTAATAACAGTGAAATTGAGGTGGGCACGGGTTCTAAAAAAGTGCCCAATCATGATTCCAAATTATTACTTGTACGAGACATAACCAGTCAGATAATGATGATGTTGTGTGATGAAATGAAGTAACAGTGACGAAGTAACGACCTCTATGAATATTTTACAAGATATTCAATCATCAAAAACCATGTAACGAGACAAACAATTCTCTAAGATAATGATTACATTATTAATTTTGTAAATTTAAATGAAAGTAGAAACAAATTATTTTCAAGAATGCACTGGCTATTTGCAGAGCTGCTCAGGAAATTACAACAAAAGTAATCCTTATTCGATATATATACATATATATATTAGTGCCCTGCACGAGCCAGACTTTGGGTCCAGGCCCGGCCCGCAGCCCATGCCCTAATAAAAATATTAATACAAAACCCAGATTTTTTTTTAACATTAATAAAAACTTATTATAAATTGTATTTCCGGTTAATGAATGTTTAAAATTATTTCTTTAGTATCACATACTTGCAAACTGAGACCTTGCATGGAATTATGAATGACACCATTGCTTGATATATTGGAATGTAGTTTAACCCCTTTTTCAACAATGGGACTTCCATAGTATAATTTTACGAATTTTAATAACGTGCATTGTTTTAATAGAGACATTTCATATAATAGCAATGCATAGTATTCCATACACAGCACACACATTACACATTACTACTACATAGTACATACAAATGTTACATATGCATATTTTTTGCATAAATGTAGCCTTGGCTGAAAGTAGCCAGCCCAAATGTTTACTTTAGACATAATTGCAGATGCAATCAAGCCATGATTAACCATCAATGTATCACCCTTTGATCCTACCAGTGGACATTCTATTGATATAATACAGGTCCACTTGCACAAGTTTCAGAATGCGTACATACTAAATTTGTGGGCGACAATATGCAATGTTATTGTAACATTGCTAAACTTTCCGACAATACCCACCAACAAAAACCTTAGACGTTTGCTCAATATATTGAAAAATAGCACAGGAATTTTCAGGATACATAAAATATAGTTTTACCTTAACAGCATAATCAATGACGCGCTTACACGCTACAAGCACCCTCATCGACATATTTGTTACCACAAGTTAGCGAAGATCACACAAACATACGGATTTAGTTAGAAACGATTCCTACCAAAGCATCTTTTCTCGCTAGGCGGCGTGCCAACTGTTGGGTGTAGCTGCTTCCTAAGTACACCGTATGGCGCCACTATCCGATCTATGACTCCATCCAGCGGCATAGGCCATACACTGCACTAACTACATAAGCAAGACTGTAACTGTAATGTGACATTGTTGGTGCTACAGCAAAACAGAAATTTGTCCAAGGAGTGTACAATCAGATTTAATGTAATCATGGCAATACTAACATAAGGCGTCTTGTATTGGGAACAAATAATTCTGCATAACAGACAGGCCTATGCCACCGATAGGCCCTACCTCTATCTATACGACATTGGCAGTCGGAGTGCGCTTTGTCTTGCTACAAACGTCATTTTAATCAATACTATTAATATGTTGATAGCTGCAAACTATTAGTTAAAATGGAACAGGTAAGTGATTAATTCGTTTGAGCTCGCTGAATGTCGGGGATCAATGGGTCATGTACAATAAACAAAGATTCACCGCGTGAGTCGGAAACAGACAATGATTTGCCTGGTTGTTGACGAGTCACTGTTGTTACAGATCGGATCCCACAGGTTCTCGCCTAGATCGCTCGCTACAGAACTGATGTGGAAGAACGGGATTTCAAATCATAGGTTTTCCCATCTTTGACGCACGCGCCCGCGCACGCACGCACGCATATTTAGCGACATACTTACCAGGCTACCTACTTGCTTAATCAATCGATCAGCTCGAAGATGACCTTAATTTCATATTGGTTATAACATTGAAGTTAATTTTCACATAAACAGGCATTTGTTCGAACATTTCTAGCATGCACATGTTCCTTCCCGAGAATGCTCCAAGCACCCTGAAGTTTGACTTCACAGTGAATCGAGTTTGAAATAAGAAATCACCGTGGGTTCATCTGTGCGCATTGTAGTGTACGTCTCAACGGCCGATTTGACTGACACATCGTTTTGGAAAATCACAACGAAATATTTTTGCGTGGATCCTGATCCTGAATAGTAAGGGCGGATGAGACTCTCATCTAGGAGAAGGCAAACTTTAAAAAATTGGAAGAGAACTGGGGCACTCACCATGCATTACCATGACCAGTCAACAATCAGTTTCAAAAGTCAATGGGATTTATTAAAGTGTATGCCCCTACACAGCTGACCACTCATATAATTTTTTTTCCGATTAACATCATTCTCAAGCAAAAACTCAACGCAAATCACAGAACATTATAATAGTGATGGGAGATTTTAATGGTACAGTTGATAAAGGAAAACAGGGAAACAATGTAGGCCCATGCGAATTGGGAACGAAAAATGGAAGCCGAGAAACGTGAGTTGAATGGTGTGAAAGTCAATCACCAAGTAATAACAAACACGTGTTTTTACCACACACAGCTGTAGGCACGGAGGAGTCCTTGAGATAATGTCCGTCATCAATTTGACTGCATCATAATTACTAACAGATTCAGAACAGATTCAGAAATACAATAAGAAGACTAGTGAAATGATTCCGAGTTGTTCACTGTGATAGTAATCACAACAGTCAGATTAAAAAATATGAAGAAACCTTGAAATTATTAAAAACCTGAAATCCAACTGTTGATTCAATCCAATCCAAATGATCCGGAGATTCAAAGAAGATACATAATAGTAATTAAGAACCTGTCCAGTTTACAAGAAGAGACAGATAACGTGAACACATAATGGCAGACTTTCTATGACGCACTGATACAAGCAGCACACAAAACTATCCACAAAGGTAGAAAGATAAGCAGACGAACTTGAAAGCCACCACATATTTGATATCTTATGGAGCACAGAAGGAATGTCAAATAAATAAACCCAGAACAATGCCAAGCACGAACAAAGAATTTAAACGAACGTGTTGCGGTGTGATGGCGTTAATAGCCTTTGTGAGTATAGCACCAGCATCACGCGGCATCGGGAGCACCAACACTAGCCTGACGGCGACAATCGATACCTGCACGTCAGGTCTGCGACGACACTTCAGCATAATTAATAATAAATACATAGCTCCAGTTTATTCCGTTACTGCGCCGCAAACATTCGAGCCGAGTCGCAGCCGTCTGGCTTATAGACGATACGCGGATGTATATTTAGAAGCAGTTGTAAAAACGAAGGTTGATAACGTCCTTTGAGAAGTGGATACGTACCTGTAACAATCAGACGGAGTCACGACAAACAGGTAGGCGACGATGACACCGGCAGGTAGATTTCCCTGCCATCACTGCCATTTCCGCTAGAAGACTCGCTCAATAACGTACGGTTCATGTAGTTGTGCATTCGTATATATTCAGCCTGTTTCAAATGAACATGACATGGAAGCGAGTAATAGGGGTTATGTGTCTTGCGTTGAAATCAGACTTGTTGACGCGAGCCATAAGGGCTGTCTCCAATCGAACTTGAATGGCATATTTTCATGACTTGCGACTTGACTTGGAATTCAGATAGACGACCCGAGCCTTGGACTTGGAGGTCGTTGACTTGATGCTTGACTTGACTTACCAGTTTGTGACTTCCCAACAAGTCTGAGTTTAAATGTGGACGGTGTTGTGTTGGTGTTACGTGTATTCAAATACGCATTGACACACAAAAATGCACAATAACGCATTGAATTGTGATCTTACCTGTGGCTAATCTAGCAAAGCGGCTGTCACCTATATGCTTGAGGAATTACCTATGGCCAATCTAGCAAGGCGGTTGTCATCTGTTTGCTTGTGGACTTATCTGTGACCGATCTAGCCACCAATCTGTGTGTGTGTGTGTGTGTGCGTGTGTGTGTGTGTGTGTGTGTGTGTGTGTGTGTGTGTGTGTGTGTGTGTGTGTGTGTGTGTGTGTGTGTGTGTGTGTGTGTGTGTGTGTGTGTGTGTGTGTGTGTGTGTGTGTGTGTGTGTGTGTGTGTGTGTGTGTGTGTGTGTGTGTGTGTGTGTGTGTGTGTGTGTGTGTGTGTGTGTGTGTGTGTGTGTGTGTAGCAAGGTAGCAGTGATCTGTCTTTATGAGGATTTACCTGTGGTCAATCTAGCAAGGCAGCTGTGATCTGCCTGTAGGTGTCTGTCACCTGTCTGTATGAGGACTTACATGTGACCAATCTAGCAAGGTGGCTGTCAACTGTGCGTGCGTGCGTGCGCGCGCGCGCGTGTGTGTGTGTGTGTGTGTGTACGAGCGCGCGCGTGCGTGCGTGCGTGCTTATGTGTCTGCATGAGGACTTACCTTTTGCCAATTTAGCAAGGCGGCTGTCAGCTATCAGCTCAATGCCTTATTATGAATGCCTACTTAGATGTTTGACTTGATTATTACTAGTACTCAAATTATTTAACCGTTTATCGCGCACGAAAGCACGCACCCACGCACCCACGCATCAACGCACCCGCGCACCCAATGACCCACGAACCCACGCACACACGAACCCACGCACCAACGAACCCACGAACCCACGAACCCACGGTGTAGCTTCGACCCTAAGTGTAAATCCAACCCCATAGATTAATCTGCAAAACACACAAGTCATGCTTCTTGCTCCAGGCCGTGGGACGAGCAGTGCGTGGAAGGAGCATCTTCGTTGACCAAGCCAACTAAATAGTCGCGATGGAATCAACCACCGGTATTTGGAGGTAACATATTTTGCTTCTTGTTATACTGCTATAAATGAAAGGCACTTGACAAATATACTGAACCAATTCTGTTTCAGAATAAGAAGAACGGTATCTTCCAGTTTTTTTAATAACAATATTTCTGTCAACTGTGGGTAGGAAATTGGCCTACGGCGTTTCCGATTATCTGCGAACATGCCATGTTAGAATACCAATGACCAATGTGCTGGCATTATTTTGTCGCAAATAAGCCGTCCAGTAACTACAAAGTCACTGTTGTCTACGACAGTAACTTCACTGAGTTCAACCGGACGTCGACTGTGGCGAGTGTCGTCTCGAAGAAGACGTCGCCAGCGCCCGACCAACCAATGGCGACAGCCGCCGAGTTCGAACTCATACTGCCGTTCATCTTCGGCATCCTCGTCATCCTCTCGCTCAGTCTCGTCGTATTCTACTACAAGCTTCCTGAACAGCCATACCAGCTGTCAGCCAAGCAGGAACAGACGACACCCGAGAAGGGGGCCAACATGTAAGGTTTAGGGGCAGATATTTAGTCTTCTTGGCGGGGGGGTTCTCAGTCAATCGTAGTCATAATGTCGTTCTACTAACGAACCGGGAGGGAGGGGGGCGGAATGACACATGTGTCGTTCTATTTACAGAAGGGTTAATATTAGCCGGCTGCTAATACTTCAGACTGTACATCGACGCTAGTTCCGATGTAGGCCTGTATACGCTATATCCACGGCCTAGGGGGTCTTGAGACCCCTAAAACCCCCCGGATCCGCTGCTGAGGTTTCATCTCGTCTTTTAAAACGATTGTCACTGTGCTTCAAACACTTCATAGTTAGTTTCACTTGTGTTTGTGCAGGGCACAGTTTGTCCCATTCACACGCGATAATATATGTTATAACGACAGTGACATCTCGAGCATTGAACCCAACGCAAATGTGACGACATAAAGTTTATAACATTATTGATACATGACATAATAACAACGAGAACGCTATGACACACTAACAACGAGAACGCTACGTCATAATAACAACGAAAACGCTATGACACAATAACAACGAGACCGCTATGACATAATAACAACGAGAACGCTATGGCATAATAACAACGAGAACACTATGACATAATAACAACGAGAACGCTACGCCATAATAACAACAAGAACGCTATGACATAATAACAACGAGAACGCTAAGCCATAATAACAACGAGAACGCTATGACATAATAACAACGAGAACTATATGACACAATAACAACGAGAACGCTATGACATAATAACAACGAGAACGCTATGACATAATAACAACCAGAACGTTATGACATAATAATAACGAGAACGCTATGACATAATAACAACCAGAACGTTATGACATAATAACAACGAGAACGCTATGACATAATAACAACCAGAACGTTATGACATAATAATAACGAGAACGCTGTGCCACTGCGCTGAGTCATTCGCAGCATCCGATGTCCACTACGAAGACTAACGTTTTTCTTGTTACCAATCCCTGTTACTTTCTCCATTATGTCGTAATTAATGATGGTACATGTCGTTGCGAAACTTATGTCCTCACAAATGTAAAGCACCAAACAGCTACAATTTAACAACACAATACTGTTGTTGGTCGCATGGGAACGATTCTTTTTCAGCTTCTATTTAGTCGAAGAGAACATACGTTACATGGCTCATACTTCAAGCTTTGTGAATGCATGGCTGTCATAAGTATACAGTGTCATTTTGGCAAAGGTTTCCTTATTCTCCGCGATTCCCTTTCTTGCAATCTCGTGACGTAGATATGTATATTGTAGGAACGGAACTCGTGACTGGGAAATGAGCGCCATCTTTGGTTCCTACAAGTAACGTCGAAGATGGTGTGATCGGATTAGAAGTCTTGCGATTCCGACGTCTTGATGCATTTGTCACCGTTCATCAATGTTTGAGTCAGAGTCAGTGTCCATACAGGAATTCCCATGGGCAAACTAGTTCACCCAATGACACATGTCAAGGATTGGTAGAATGCACTGAACAAATATAGACCAATCACTTTTTAAGTCTTACGTTCACATAATTTAATGTGAACTATTGACTGAAAGATTAAAATATAACTTATGTAATTTTGCTTAAAATCGGTTACAATTGATCATGGACTGTAACTGGTATTTTTCATCATTTGTACACCTACGTACACGTGTAAGTTGAAGTAATGTAGGGATTCGTTCGCACTTTTGTGAGGGTTTGTGTGTGCGTGTGTTCATGTATCTGTACGGCTGTGCGTGTGTGCGTGCGTCTGTGCGTGTGTGCGTGTTTTCGTAATCTTTTAAATCATTCATTGCATCTTCACCTTAGTTTGCACATTGACAAGATGTGTAATTAATGCGTTGAAAGAAGTTGTGTGTTCGGTGTGTTTTGGAACCGTGGATAAGCGGAGACGATCACACCGACCGGTGTAACATAGATCGTTGTGACTACTACAGTACAGGTCGATGTGACTACTACAGTTCAGGTCGATGTGACTACTACAGTACAGGTCGATGTGACTACTACAGTACAGGTCGATGTGACTACCACAGTACAGGTCGATGTGACTACTACAGTACAGGTCAATGTGACTACTACAGTACAGGTCGATGTGACTACTACAGTACAGGTCGATGTGACTACTACAGTATAGGTCGATGTGACTACCACAGAACAGGTTGATGTGACTACTACAGTACAGATCGATGAGACTACTACAGTACAGGTCGATGTGACTACGACAGTACAGGTCGAAGTGACTACTACAGTACAGGTCGATGAGACTACTACAGTACAGGTCGATGTGACTACTACAGTACAGGTCGATGTGACTACCACAGTACAGGTCGATGTGACTACTACAGTACAGTTCGATGTGACTACCACAGTACAGGTCAATGAGACTACTACAGTACAAGTCGATGTGTCTATTACAGTACAGTACAGGTCGATGTGACTACTACAGTACAGGTTAATGTGACTACCACAGTACAGGTCGATGTGACTGCTACAGTACAGGTCAATGTGACTACCACAGTACAGGTCGATGTGACTACCACAGTACAGGTCGATGAGACTACTACGGCACAGGTCGATGTGACTACTACAGTATATGTCGATGAGACTACCACTGTACAGGTCGATGTGACTACTACAGTACAGGTCGATGTGATTAACACAGTACAGGTCGATGAGACTACTACAGTACAGGTCGATGTGACTATCACAGTACAGGTTGATGAGACTACTACAGTACAGGTCGATGATACTACTACAGTACAGGTCGATGTGACTACCACAGTACAAGTCGATTTGACTATTACAGTACAGGTCGATGAGACTACAACAGTACAAGTCGATTTGACTATTACAGTACAGGTCGATGAGACTACTACAGTGCAGGTCGTTGTGACTACCACAGTACAGGTCAATGAGACTACTACAGTATAGGTCGATGAGACTCCTACAGTACAGGTCGATGAGACTACTACAGTACAGATCGATGAGACTACTACAGTACAGGTCGATGTGATTACTGTAGTACAGGTCGATGTGACTACTACAGTACAGGTCGATGTGACTACTACAGTACAGGTACCAACAGTTTGAATCCATGTCGCTGACAATGTGCAGTGCGTGCGTGCGTGCGTGCGTGCGTGCGTGCGTGCGTGCGTGCGTGCCTGCGTATGTGCGTGTTGGAGGTGGCTGCCAAATGTACAAGATGGCCACCTATGACAGTAAAAATGTTGTCGCATGATTTATCCTTCATTTTCATGCTTGCAAAATTTACATGATTTGATAAAACTTCGACATCGGCCTTAAATGACAAAAGAGTGGTCTTGTCTTCTTAACCATGTATTTTGTAAATACATGTACTTATGACAGCACGAAGCAGTATGTGCATGGATACACTGCGGTGAATCTGTCATATATGCTATGCTAATGCTATATTGGTGTGTATACTATTAATAAAACCAACAAAACAATTGGAACAATTATGATCGTTTCGATGTAGACATTTATTGGATGAACCCAATCGTGATGCCATTTTGAAATCCAAAATTACCACTTATATAATGGATGAAGATGTTAATATTATCATCATATATTGATGTCTATGCTAACCAATAAAACCCAAAAATTAAAATGGACCGAATTTCTTGCAAGGTTTAAATTCAACCGCCCAGACCACAACAGGTGAATGTAAACATTGATTGTAATATAACACGCTTTTGCCAGCCCACTAAATTGTTCTAATTCGTCGTGGGAACATCTTCACTATTTTTAGCTGTACGATGGCACATGTCGTCACAACTTGATGAAGAGACAAGCACGTATTACGTTGTTCACTGGGTTTGCAGTGATGAGTTCCTTCATATGTTCCAATGTGGCCTCACATGGAAAGGAGTTTAGGGAACCTGTAGAAGTCAAGCAATATTGGACCAATAAACGAATACAAGTATTCTACGTTGTCACTTGAAGGAAAAACTTAAAATATGCATGTAATGTATGCACAATCAACAAACTAATGTCCTAGGGACACGCGCCTACAAGATCAATGCACACGGACGTAGTGTCATGCCCGTGACTGGCCTGCCTCCGCTGATACCATTCGCCATGGTTAGAATGACAATAGATCCGGTCACCCGCAGGCAGTCGATTGACTTAGCTCGCAATGTATGCCAATGCATAGACGTACACACGTGACACAACTTGTTGATGATTAGCTCGTAATGTAGTAACATTGTATGTGTATCACACAGTGTATGCTAGCCCACTGGCACCGGTGCCAGCTAAAGGAACCGACCCCATGCGGGGCGGCCGAATCCACTGTTGTCGTTCTAAACATGGCGAATGGGAAAAGCACAGTATGGTCAGTAGCCGCTGGATATAATGCTGCATGAGAAAAGTACACACCACGGTCTACGTCTACAACAGAAGTGCCACGTCTACCGTTCTGACAGTAGAACGACAGCTTTTTATCAATTTATACAGAATTTACCGATTCGGAGCCAATATCTACGGCCAAACCGCAATTTCAAGATTACAAAATTATATTTACTTATTTAGAATATAAATATATCGCCAAACTAACCAACAATTCACGCAGAAAATGCACCAGAATTAAATACGTATGCCCTAAATTTTACAAATTCTTTCGCCAAGAGGGGACACCCCTTCCACACTCTCCCCTTGAAAGCGGTAGGCCCATTGAAAGCGGTAGATCTACAGCTATTTGTGCAGTATTACTTGGCACCTCTGCTAGAGACAGGATGTGACGTAGCAGACTGGGGTGGACGGCAGACGCGGAGACACGGCGTGCTGCGGGAAGACTGCTTCTCTGCCGGCACTCTTCTCCCGCTCATTCAGTCCGATATCAGCTGCTAGACTAGCCGACCGTATCCTGTTGGGGCGAAATTCAATTCAAATAATTTTTTCTGTTCGTCCAACGTAAAACAGTTTAACAACAAGGTTCGTCAGTTAAGCGAATATTTAGAAGATAACGATTAAGTATACAACAACATACAACAATCCGGGCAAGAGTTGCAACCAAGACGATGCGACCAACAAGACAAGAGTTGCAACCAAAACGACATAACCATTAAACAAGACAACAGTTGCAAGGAAGACAGTACAACCAACAAGACAAACACTGCAACCAAGACATTTGAATGCATTTCTGAGCTGTAACTAATATATTAGCATAATAATAATATTGGGGCCACCATGTTCAATCTCACAATGGCTGCCGTTTTTGTCATATATCTATTATTGTTATCATTTATTAGACAATATTGACCACAACCTCAGCGCGATCACAACTAGAAATTCCTTCCATGGAACTGGCATAAGTTTATTTCAACATCCCATTTCACGAGATTCCGGTATCTAATTGGTCGTGGCTGTTGGCGCGGGCTCAATGACGGTTGTGCACCCACCTCACTACTATTTTGAAGTGCTGCCAGTTATACCTTATAACAGAACCACAAGTTTCAGCTTCAAGTGTGACATCCTTGAGCAGTAACAATGTTGAACAACATGCACAAGAAGAGAGGAAGGGACTGGAGAATATAAGATGCTTTGTTGAAGACGCAATTGAAAGAGAGCCCCGAAATGCATCATGGGCTGCATATCACGCAAGCCGGTAGCCATTCGGTGACCAGATATTCTCACCCACTGCTCTGCCTCTATTTCACCACACTGTCCCAATCAGTGACAGTGGTAAGATATTATATAGATATGGTCAAAAGAGCAACTGAATAGGAACTAAACACCCATCAGTGTATGCCTTCGTGGTGGCATTAGGCGGGCTCCACATAGAGATGGTAGCTATGGTGACTGTGTGTGACTGGCTGGAGAAGTAGTGTATTGGTACAAGTAGGTATCGCAGTAGCCGAAACTGATGCTTCCTTCCTGCATTCAGCACACGTTTCACGTAAAAGACGAACCCACCAGATCATTGTTGTTTCCTTGTACATTCTTCAGCATCCTGCCTATGATAAATACACAGTCACATATGCAGACAATGAGCAGCCTCTGTTGGGATGTGTAGCCTGGGATGATGAGCAAAGACGTAGCTTTCCCACGAGTTACATCATTAGCCATTCCCGTAGCTAACAGTTCTATTTATGTGTGCAAGCTTTCATCAGCTTTAGTAATATGAGTAATTTATCTGGATGATCTAACTGAACTTATCCCAAGGTTCAAAGCTTCAAACCAAACTAACTCACTCGCTGGATCTCAGTCCACCTGAGAGATATGGTCGAGCGGCCGACAAAGCACCAACAAATTGCCGACAAATTCAATGCTGGCCATTTCACTGTGCAGAAGACTAAGTGCGTGTTCTCAAATATCGCCACTGACCAAGTCCCCAAAAGATTAATGCTTCCATGAAGGGAGAAGGAAGTGTAGTTGGTCAAAGAAACAAGCTAGGTGCCTTTAGAAGATGGACGGTTGCAGGCCCAGGGGTCGCCATAATTACGGCTGGGTTTGTATTTCTACATTAATTCTTTAATACTATGATAAGGGGCTTTGTAAATACAAAACAATTCCAAAAACTAAAAAAAATAAGTAATGGGGGTAGGTGTGTCAAGGGTCCACTTGGATGAAAAAGGGACAATTATTTTCATATGGGGTGGGTGAATGGAGTCAATCCTATACAAAATAGTTTTGTATTATTGGATTTTTTTATATTTACAAAGCCCCTAAGCCAAATATGATAATAATAATAATAATAATAATACCAATAATTCAGACAGTGTCTGAATACTGACATGCCTTCTGCGCCACAGTCTGAGCTACCTATTGATACTGTTGTTATTCTTAGTGGAGCGGCAAGCATCCACACGTTGAAAATGACACCACCAAGAGTATGCCCAGAATGTTTCCCATATATTTCAGCCCAACTTCAAAATGCATCGCGATCTGGAGTGTGACAGCTACA
The DNA here is from genome assembly GCA_033239005.1 of Lamellibrachia satsuma. Taxonomy (NCBI): domain Eukaryota; kingdom Metazoa; phylum Annelida; class Polychaeta; order Sabellida; family Siboglinidae; genus Lamellibrachia; species Lamellibrachia satsuma. The sequence continues at coordinate 15,010,312 of BSQZ01000001.1, read as the reverse complement.
CAATAGTTTCATGAAAGGTACAGCCGGAGCAAAACATAGACGGGAAGAGCCTAAACGTGTTGCGGTGGCTGCATAGGAAACTGGAAGAACTTTCTGCGTGTTGACAGCAACATGAGTGAGCTAGCTGTTTCATTCTCATCGATTTATTTGATGAGGATGAAAAATAATTTGTAGTCACAGGTATGTAGAGTATTGGTGTTCAATGGGCATTTATGCATGCTCCCTGTGGCAAGGCGGTTAGCGACCGCTCCCTGGCTGTGAGTAGTTTGCCATGTTTTCGTCGAAATAATAAATATGTGTAATACACTACAGTGGCGTAAGTGAACAAAAACATTATGGCAGCGCCAGTTGGTAGTTTGGGTGAGCTTGATCATTCTAAAGAGGCACGGGCGGTATACGTTGAGAGGCTGGAGTTGCATTTCTATGTGAACGACACAGATGACGGAGGGAGGGAGGGCCAGCCAGCCACATCAAGGCTGTGTGTAGGGAGGTCGGTCATATTTTCAAAAGTTCATCAAATAGGACATGTGATACACCATTGTAAAGGTCTTTTCAGTGGAAAGACAACCATACATGAATGATCTCTCTGGGATGAAAACTGACCGACTTATGGGTATTTGTGTAACAGCTGTTGACTAAATCTTTCTGACGGTTTTCTAATCTGAAGAAAACATGAAATAAACTTGTGTAATAATTGAAATATTTGTTTGTATACACAAATTATATGTTATGTGTTTCCTTTACATACTATTTACAAAAGGAATTATACACATAATTAAAACAACTAACCTTTCAGAAAGCTTACAAAAGTATGCATACTCAGGCCCGCCTTTAAAATGCTAAATACTGTACTTTTATTAACTAGTGTTAATACCACCACTAGGCCCTACCAAGTCAATGTTGTATTAATGCATTACAACTACAAATTTCATTTATTAAAATTTGTATTTAATTATTTAAGTATATTTTTTATTTGTTTATTGCTATTTAACACATTTATATTTGTAATGTGATTGTGTGTGTATGTGTTGGTGGATGGGTGGGTGCGTGGGTGGTTGCTTGTATATAATTTACTTACATACATACATATCCTCTTCGGTCTTCAGGCAAAATCTGCCTATGTACCGCTCTTAGCTAGTCTTAGTGTGGCTTTGTAGTCATATTTGACTGCCTGGTTTCGCCAGTGTTTGTCTAGTCGATTTTTAAGCGTATTTACTGATGGTGCAGTGACGACGGTGTCCGGAAGTGAATTCCAAATATTAATGACTCTCTGGCTAAAGAAATGCCTCCTTAATTCCCGTTTACTCCGGTCCTTGAACAACTTTAGAGAATGACCCCGTGTGCCTTCGTACAAGTCTTTGTTAAACATATCGTGCGAAAAGGTAAAAATGCCATGCAAGTATTTATACACATCAATAATATCTCCTCGTAAACGACGATAGGTCAGTGTTGGTAAATTTAATGCCTTTAATCTAGATTCATAATCTAAATGTCTCAGTACTGGGACCATCCTAGTAGCTCTTCTCTGGACAGCCTCCAGATCATCAATATCATGCTGGTACTGCGGTGACCAGACTACCACTCCGTATTCCAAAGTAGGACGGACTAGTCCCTTATATAAATGTAGAAAGGTTGTCCTGTCCAAGTATTGATATGTTCGTCGTATTACACCCAGCAATCTATTTGTTTTTGACACTGCCTGCTGTACCTGTTGTGTAAATTTTAACTGGTCATCAACTAGGATGCCCAGGTCTTTCTCTACATGGCTACACTCCAGAGGATTTGCACCTGTTTCTGTTGTCAAAGTATAAGTAAATTCTGGGTGCCCATGTCCAATTCTTAGAACTTTGCATTTATCTGGGTAAAATTTTAACTGCCACTTTTCAGCCCAGTCTTGTAATCTGTCTATGTCTTTCTGTAGGTTTATACAATCTTGCCTCGTTGAAGTTTTGTGATATATTTTTGTATCGTCTGCGAAAATCTTCATGTCACATGTTACAACATTTGTTAAATCGTTAATATATAGTATAAAAAGAATAGGTCCAAGGACACTGCCCTGTGGTACCCCACTTACTACTTCCGTCCACGAAGATGCTGCTCCATTTACTAATACACAGTGTTTGCGACAGGTGAGAAATGTTTCAATCCATTTAAGAAGTTTTCTCTTTATTCCGTATCCTTTTAGCTTTGCTAGCAGTCTCTGGTGTGGTACTGACTCAAAAGCCTTCTTTAAATCCATGTATATTGCATCTACACATTCTCCATCGTCTAATATTTTTGTCCAGTCTTCCAATGTTGAGATTAGTTGTGTGGTACGTGATCTCCCAGCAATGAAACCATGCTGGTGGTCTGCAATTAATTTGTTTTTTCCATGTGTGTTATTATGGCATCTTTGACGAGGGATTCCATGACTTTACATGCCACTGCCGTCAAGCTAACTGGCCTGTAATTGCCGCTAGGTGTCTACTGCCTTTCTTAAATATTGGCGATACATTTGCAATTTTCCAGACCTTTGGTAGTATGCCTGTATCCAGTGACTTCCTAAATATGATGAACAGTGGCATTTTCAATTCTTTAGCAAGCTCTTTTAGTACCCGGGGATGTATGCCATCAGGACCTGGTGATTTCCCGATTTTGATATTTTTAATGCACATGAGTATGTATTAGTGTAGATACCATAGGTATTATTGGATTTGGGGAGGGTTTTTATTTATCATAATTTATTTATTTACATTTTTATTTATTTTTATATGATTTATTATATTCCAATTATTAATTTTGTTATGCTTTTTACATGATTATGGGTAATTTAACCTGAAATAAAGGCATTCATATATAGTAATTAATATATTTATATGCTTAATGCCATTAATGGCAATATTAATACGGCAATTTCATTTGTATGGCGTAGACATGGGTTATTACTTGAAATTACATATTGGCCTAACTATAAAAATTCCAACATTTAATATGTGCAAGCATACCTACATGTGTGTACACACAAATAACAAATACATGGCTAAAACATAGCAACACATACGAGACCACGATAAGTGCGTGCGGCTTCTGTGGGCGATAATAGAAGATAGTCAGCCAGCCGTCATCGCCGGACGCGGGGTACCTGTACGTTCAAGCTTGGGGCAAAAATGGGCAAAGGTGTTTCTCCACAAAACTTCCAATTTTATTAAGTTAAGACATTACTTTATTGCATATGTATGGTTTCCAAGGGTTTCCGCAACCTGTTAATACTTTATTTGCTCTCCCAATATGGCAAACTTTCAAAATAAAATAACTTTCTAAATTTTCTTACTATTCGTACGAGACAAACACCAACGCAAAGAGTATAATTTTGTGGTTTCAACCATGCCAATAAACATTGCATGACGGGTAATAACGCAGCACAAGAATATAAGCAAAACACCATCCTTCAACGGTATTAAATATGGCCGCGCCCAAAAGGAAACGAAATTCCTGCTGGTGTCGTTGCTTCATCGTGGATATCTGCATGAAGCGTAACGAATTCACAATAGCACGTATTTTTATCATAAACAAGACATATTTCTCTTTCTTTTGATATCATAACTATTTTTATTCTTTAGAAAATTGTGAACTTACAAATTAGTAAACATACGCGATTTAACACAGCGTCCGAATGGCAACGCGTTCGCGTGATTTCTACCGACCTCCCTACTGTGTGTCGGTTTGGTGACAAAAATAAACACTACAAGAAAAGCAAAAAGGTGAACCAAATGTCAGGTACCAAATGTGACAGTAGCAATGGTAGTGATGACAACGAGTGGAGCAATGGGCTACACACCCTAGATGCGGTTCACCAGTTAACAAAACCAAAGAACAGAACTGACACTGCGAGTAGCCGGGCAACCGCTTAAAATGGAGGTCGATACTGGGCCGGCATACTCAGTAATCCCACACCATGTGTACAAAGAAATGTTCAAGAAGCATGAACTCCAGCCTACACCAGTAACTTTCCGAACCTACATGGGGGAGTTAGTTGTCCCCGAGGGAAAACTTCGTGTCCAGGTCAAGCACAAGAAGCAGAAGATGAAAGGGGTCGACAAGTGCTGTTCGGTCGTGACTGGTTTTGGGAGATCAAGCTCGATTGGGGAGAGATCCACTCCCTGAAGTCATATGACGGGACTAGCAAGGATATTTCCCTGAAGGATGCCAACAAGCAAGTTCAGCGGCTGATGGCCAAGTACAAGTTGGTAAGCACAGAAAGTTTAGGGACATTAAAAGGTGTGAAAGCAAAGCTCACCGTGGAGGAAGGTGTTCAACCGAAGTTCTACAGGCGACGAAACGTGCCATATGCGATCAAACCGTACTTTGAGAAGGAGCTAGAAAGGCTCCAGAAAGAGGGAATCATATCCCCTGTCGAGTATGGCCAGTGGGCATCCGGAGTGCTAAAGGTGGCAAAGCGAGAAACACAGGATGTACGTCTCTGTGGGGACTATAAAGTGACAATCAACCCAGTGCTCCGGGAAGATAAATATCCGTTACCACGTTTCGAAGATATTTTCGCCAAGATGGCCGGAGGCAAGAGGTTTTGCAAAATTTACCTAAAAAATGCTTGCTTATCTGCAGATGGACGTAGATTATCTTAAAGCAATATCTTACAATCAACACACACAAGAGCCTGTTTAAACATAATAGGCTGCCGTTCGGAATTAAGACAGCACCCTCGAAATGGCAGAGGGCAATGGAGCAGACCCTACAAGGAATCCCTGGCGTGGAGGTGATGCTAGATGACATCATTATTACAGGAAAGTTTGATGCTGAACATCTGGAAAACTTAGAGGCAGTCCTAAGGAGGCTGGCAGAGAGGAAGGACTTGCGGATCAATGCGAAGAAGTGCCGGTTCTTCATGGAACGGATTGAGTACTGTGGCCATGAGATTGATCACGATGGTCTGCACAAAACAAAGGCCAAGATAGAGGCCGTGCAGAAGGCACAACACCCTCAATATGTCAGTAGTTTAAGAGGATTTATTGGACTGGTGAATTACTACCACAGGTTTTTACCTAACTTGGCCAGTGTGTTACCAGTTGCTAGAGAAGGATCACAAGTGGACGCGGTCGAAGGAGTGTGAACAGGCGTTTGATGAAGCGAAGAGTCTGATCACTTCGGAATAAGTTCTCGTTCATTAAGATCCGGACTTGCCGATCAGAGTAGCGTGCGACGCATCTGCATATGGTTTGGGCGCCGTACTCAGTCATAAGATACCAGATGGGTTGGAGAAACCAATCGCGTTCGCCTCGCGAACTTTAAACAAGGCTGAAGGAAATTACAGCCAGGTAGACAAAGATGCACTGGGACTCGTGTGTGGAGTTAGGAAGTTCAACCAGTACCTATTTGGAAGACAATTCACGCTGGTGACGGATCACCAACCTCTCACAGCTGTCTTTCATCCATGGAAGAGTACTCCAGCAATGACAGATGCACGGATGCAACGGTATACCTTACAGCTAGCAGCACACGGCTATGACAGTCTATAAAAGCTCTTTGAAACATGCAAACGCAGATGGACTTTCGAGATTACCCTTGAAAGCGGGGAAGACATCTCCTGATGTGGTGGATATGTTCTGTCAAGGCAGCGACCATCAAGACGGAGTCCAGCAAGGACCCCGTCATGTCAAAGGTTCTTGAGAGGACACAGCAAGGATGGCCAACGATCTGTCCAGAGGGACTTGAACCGTTCTTCGCCAAGCGCTATGAGCTGAGTGTATTCCACAGATGCATCAAGGGGAATACGTGTCCTGGTGCCACAGAAGTTACGCAGCCAGATCCTCCAGGAGTGTGAAAATGAAGGGACTGGCACGTAGCTATGTCTGGTGACTTGGGATAGATAAAGATATGGAGTCTCTGGCTAGGAAATGTCAAAGATGCCAGAGAGTCCGGTTTGAAGCTCCTAACGTGCCACTTCATCCGTGGAAATGGCCTGCAAAACCATGGCAACGTATTAATATAGATTACGCTGGACCGTTTATGGGACGGATGTTCTTAATAGCGGTCGATGTACACAGAAAATGGCCCGTGGTACTACCGACAGTCTCGGCATCATCAGAGAAAACCGTGGAACTATTACGAGATGTGTTTGCAGGTATGGTCTACCAGAACATTTGCACAGTAAAAACGGAAATCAATTCACAAGCGAAGTTTTCCGAAACTTCATGAAAGCAAACAACATCAGGCACACATTTTTTGCACCCTACCACCCAGCGACCAAAGGGCAGGTGGAACGCTTCGTTCAGACATTCAAACAGGCCATGAGATCAGCGAGAGGCGATTCGGGTGCAGTAAAACTGCTAAAAAAAACTAAAATTTCTGTTTGCCTACAGAAACGCTCCACAAGCGACAAATGGTGATTCCCAGGCAATGTTACTGATGGGTCGAGGACTGCGAACAAGACTAGATGTCATAAAACCCAATACGAGAAAGACTGTGGAGAATCACCAGCCTACGTCAATAGAGGAGGGGAGAGGGCAACACAGAGAATTCGAAGTTGGAGACAGAGTAGCAGTAAGAAACTATCGCAACGATCAAAAGTGGGTACCTGGTACCACCCAAGAGAAAAGGGGCACCAGATCGTACGAGGTGCTGGTGGAAGAATGTGCTGTATGGCAGAGGTATAGTGACCAAATCAGAGCCTCTGACATCATCATGGTACCTAGTGCAGTGAACCATCCCGTGAGATCGGCAATTCCTGTGCATATACCGAGGGCAGAGGACTATTCCGTGAGAAGGTCCACAAGAATCAGGAAGTCTCCAAAGAAGCTGGATTTGTGAAAGTAGAAAGACAATGTCCAGTTTAATTAAGGACGTAGACGCTGGTTAATCCTGTACTTGTTAGTAACGGACTAAATAACGGACGTTGAATCCAGGGACTGCGTTGTCATGTTGTAGATGTGCAGTAGCGCAACCAGGTTGTTTAAATGTTCTTAATGCCTAACATTACTAATGGAAACAGTAGATCAAATCGGTATACCACTTGCAAGAGTATTCAACTTGTCATTAAAAGAGGGAGTTGTTCCGTTTGAATGGAAAGAAGCAAACATCATACCATTATTTAAAAAGGGTTCGAGAAATAAGTCAGAGAATTACAGACCAGTGAGTTTAACGTCAGTGATTTGTAAATTATTAGAAAGGTTAATTAAAGACCATATGGTGGACTTCCTCGTTAAGCATAAATTATTAAATTCATCTCAACATGGATTCCTTAAAGCGAGGTCATGCTTAACAAATATGTTATGTTTTTTGGAAGAAATCACTAAGTGGATAGACGTGGGATCGCCAGTAGATATTATCTACTTAGATTTTCAGAAAGCTTTTGACAAAGTGCCACATCAAATATTACTACTTAAATTAAAAGCCCATGGTATCGGGTATAGCATAACTGACTGGATAGAACAATGGCTGACTGACAGAAGACAACGAGTTGTAGTAGATGGAGAAGTTTCAAATTGGAAATCGGTTTTGAGTGGGGTACCTCAAGGATCAGTATTAGGACCTATATTATTCTTAATTTATATCAATGACTTGGACGACAGTATCACAAGTAACGTACTGAAATTTGCGGATGACACAAAACTGTTTAGAAAGGTTAATACCGATGGTGATAAACAACATTTACAAAACGATCTAGACAGATTAGTGAAATGGTCTGAGAAATGGCAGATGTTGTTCAATTTTGGGAAATGTAAATGCCTACATACAGGACATGGGAACTTGAATGTAAACTATAAAATGAGAGATATTGTTCTGGGTATTACTGTAAAAGAAAAGGACTTAGGAGTTACAATAAGCGCTGATATGAAAATTTCAGAGCAGTGTGGTATTGCAGCTTCAAAGGGTAATCAAATTCTTGGATTGATTAGAAGAAACATAACATACAAGGGAAAAAGTTAATTATACCTCTTTATAAAGCAATAGTTAGACCTCATTTAGAATACTGCATACAAGCATGGAGACCATATCGTAAGAAGGATATAGATACGCTTGAACGCATACAAAGGAGAGCAACTAAAATGATTCCAGAACTTAGAGACCTTAGTTATGAAGAACGCCTGAAAGAATGTGGTTTAACAACTCTAGAGACAAGGAGGTTAAGAGGAGATCAGATTGAAGTTTTTAAGATATTGAATGGGTATGAAAATATTGATAGAAATATGTTTTTCTCACTCAAGAAGGATAACAGAACTAGAGGACATGAGGTAAAATTAGTAAAGGATCAATGTAGATTGGACATCAGGAAGCACTCGTTCGCACAGAGGACAATAAATGAATGGAACAAATTGTCTACATATTGTGTAACTGCTAGCAGCGTGAATATGTTTAAAAACAAGGTTGACACATATCTCAGGAGGGCGGGTTATAAGTAGGTGAACATTGTTGGGCTCTCGATAAGCCAATGGCTTCCTTGTCCACTTGCCATCTGGGCCTTTGGCTTGGATGGCAAATCTTGTTAAATCTTGTTAAATCATTTGGAAGGGTGTAGAGTATTGGTGTTCATTTGGCATTTATGCATGCTCCCTGTGGCAAGGCGGTTAGTGACCGCTCCCTGGCTGTGAGCAGTTTGCCATGTTTTTGTCGAAACAATAAATGTATGTAATACACTACAAGGTAGAGACCAGTTTATCTACGCACCGCCATTACCTGATAAAACTTGCTCGCCCTATGCAGCCATGAAGACACATATACCCGTATGACACTGCACGCGGCACATGCAACACAACATGGCCATCAACAGATCCTCACATGTACTGTTGACACTTGTGTTGATGTGTTGTCCGCAATGATCGCGCAGAACCTACCAACTAATACTGAACAATGAATGGTATTTGGAACAAGGAGAACATTCTGTCACTTAGCTACCCATCACATGTCATCCACCCTCGGACCAGATAAATCACACACCCATCCAATGTCTTGCACTAACAAGATGCGACACTAAATCATCGTTTGCAGGACATAGCTATATTACAGCCTCGTCTACCTGGAACTCGCTGTAAGAGATCACCGATGCACTGCTTAGTCTGGCACCTAGTGGTATCCCAGATGAAAGTTTGTATGCCTTCTAGAGGTTCGCGGTACTGCTCTACGAGCAAACAAGCACATGCAGTGACGTGCACAAGGCCAGAAAGAAACTGTTAGTATCAGCTGGAGCAGCGTGTGAAGAGGGCAGTCTACCAAGGTGGTCATATCTGGGGACATGCACTGCTACCAATGACTGTGCACCCTTCGTCCACTAGCTGGGACTAGATCAAGAAGGGTGATAAGTCGCATTGGACGATTTTTCCCGAAGCTTCACACACCTGCTACAAGGTGATTTTGTGTGGTTGCAAGAAAGGACAATTCACCTTTTTTAAACAAGACTTAATATTACCATCCAAGACAAATGGCCAGATGGCAAGTGGACAAGGAAGCCATTGGCTCATTGTGAGTCCAACATTTTTCATCTATGTGTAACCCGCCGTCCTGAAATATGTGTCATCCTTGTTTTTAAATACATTCAGCCTGCAAGCAGTTACACAATTTGTAGATAATTTGTTCCATTCATTTATTGTCCTCTGTGAGAACGAGTACTTCCTCATATCCAATCTACACTGATCCTTTACTAATGATACCTCGTGTCCTCTAGTTCTACTATTTTTCCTGAGTGAAAAAAAATAGTTCTATTTGATCTCCTCTAAACCTATTGTCTCTAGCGTTGTTAAACCACATTCTTTTAAACGTTTTTCATAACTAAGGTCTCTCAGTTCTGGAATCAGCTTAGCTGCTCTCCTCTGTATTCGTTCAAGCGTATATGTATCCTTCGATCTTCTTCACTGCGAACAAGGCATCATACCACTTTCAAAAGTGTTCAACTTATCATTAAAAGAGGGAGTTTCCAAAGGAAAGGAAAGAAGCAAGCAACATACCATTATTTAAAAAGGGTTCGAGAAATAAGTCAAAGAATTACACACCAGTGAGTTTAACGTCAGTGATTTGTAATTAGAAAGGTTAATTAAAGACCGTATGGTGGACTTCCTTGTTAGGCACAATTTATTAAATTAATCTCAACATGGATTCTTAAAAGCGAGGTCATGCTTAACAAATATGTTATGTTTTTGGAAGAAATCACTAAGTGGCTAGACGAGGGATGACCAGTAGTTATTATCTACTTAGATTTTCAGAAAGCTTTTGACAAAGAGCGACATCAAACAATACTACTTAAATTAAAAGCCCATTGACTGGATAGAACAATGGCTGACTGACAGAAGACATTGTGTTATAGTATATGGAGAGGTTTCAAACTGAAAATAAATTTTGAGTGGGATACCACAAAGATCAGTATTAGGACCCTTATTATTCTTAATATATATATATATATATATATATATATATATATATATATATATATATATATATATATATATATATACATATATATAGATATATATATATATATATATATACATATATATAGATATATATATATACATATATATACATATATATATATATATATATATATATATATATATATATATATATATATATATGTATGTATATATATATATATCTATATATATGTATATATATATATATATATAAATATATATATATATATATATATATATATATATATATATGTATATATATGTATATATATATATATATACATATATATATATATATTTATATATATATATATATATATATATATATATATATATATATATATATATATATATATATATATATATATATGTATATATATATGTATATATATGTATATGTGTATGTGTGTATGTGTGTGTGTGCGTGCGTGCGTGCGTGTGTGCGTGCGTGCGTGTGTGTGTGCGTTTGAACGAATACAGAGGAGAGCAACTAAAATTATTCCAGAACTAAGAGACCTTAGTTATGAAGAACGCCTAAAAGAATGTGGTTTAACAACTCTAGAGACAAGGAGGTTAAGAGGAGATCAGATTGAAGTTTTTAAGATATTGAATGGGTATGAAAATATTTATAGAAATATGTTTTTCTCACTCAAGAAAGATACTAGAACTAGAGGACATGAGGTAAAATTAGTAAAGGATCAATGTAGATTGGATATCAGGAAGTACTCGTTCTCACAGAGGACAATAAATGAATGGAATTTCAGGAGTGCGGGTTACACGTAGATGAACATTGGTGGACTCTCGATAAGCCAATGGCTTCCTTGTCCTCTTGCCTCTGGGCCTTTGGCTTGGATGGCAAAACTTGTTAAATTTTGTTAAATCACTGCTCTGACACTTTCATATCAGCAATTATTGTTAGTTCTAAGTCCTTTTCTTTTACGGTAGTACCTAGAACAGTATCTCCCACTTTATAGTTTACACCCAAGTTCCTGTATGTTGGCATTTACATTTTCCAAAATTGCAAACAGACTATTTAACTAATTTGTCTAGATCGTTTTGTAAATGTTGTTTATCATCATCATTGTTAACCCTTCTAAACACTTTTGTTCCATCCGCAAATTTCAGTACGTTGCTTATTATATTATCGTCCAAGTCATTGATATATATTAAGAATAATAAAGGTCCTAATACTGATTTCCAGTTTGAAACCTCCCCATCTACTATAACACGCTGTCTTCTGCCGGTCAGCCATTGTTTTATCCAATCGATTATGCCGTCCCTGATACCACGGCCTTTTAATTTAAGAAGTAGTCTTTGATGTAGCACTTTGTCGAAAGCTTTCTGAAAATCTAAGTAGATAATATCTACTTGTGATCCCTCGTCTAGTCACTTAGTGATTTCTTAAAAAAAAACATATTTGTTAAGCACGACCTCGCTTTTAAGAATCCATGTTGAGATGGAAGTAATAGTGTATGCCTGTGGTCTTTAATTAACCTTTCTAACAATTTACAAATCACTGATGTTAAATCACTCATTGGTCTGTAATTCTCTGACTTATTTCTCGAACCCTTTTTATATAATGGTATGATGTTTACTTCTTTCATTTTAAGATGAACCACACCGTCCTTTAATGACAAGGCGAACACTCTTGCAAGTGGTATGCTAATTTGTTCTAATGTTTATATCAGTAGTTTTGGCGGAATTCCATCCACTCCAGGTGATTTATTGTCCTTCATTGCCTTTATTTTCTTAGCTACCATTTCTGGAGTTACAATTAACTGCCCTAAATAGTCCGATTTAGCGTCTTGAAATTTAGCATCTGGAACTGGTAATGAACTAATATGCTCTCTGATAAACACTGAACTGAAGTATCCATTTAGCTCTTCCGCCATTAAAAAAACATTGTGATATTATGTTTCCAGCACTGTCTTCTGGTGGTCCAACGTTGTACCATACGTTTTGTTTAGACATGTGCATAAAAAACTCTTGCTGTAATTTTTTTATGTTACATAAAATTGTTTGCTCATAACTTATTTTAGATTGTCTAGTTTCAATCGTATCTGCATTAAGTGCCTCTTTGTAATTTTTTTAGCCTTCATAATTTCTTATACGTCTATAAACCCTCCACATTTTCCCAATAGCTTCTTCTGACATGTGTTTCTTTCTAGACAGTTTTCCCTGTTTTTTTTTCAAAGGAACAAATTTATCAATGATACTCTCAATTTGATATTTTAGAATGTTCCAACATTCAAATACTGTCTTATTCCTCAGCATGCTATTCCAATCTAGCTTAGCAAAGTATTTTCTCGTATCTTTATATTTACCATTGTGGAAGTTTCTCCTGTATTTATTGTTATCTTTACTTTCTGATTTTAGGTTCTGTCAACATGTATTTGATTATGATCACTGTTACCCAATGGTTCGTGTATTTTGACAATTGTTTTGGTATGTTTTGGCATGCCGCCTCACTATGCTATTCTCGCACTGCAGCATCCAGTATCAATTTCAAAATTATGGGCCACCATAAATGTAACCCCCCCACCGAGAGGGCAGGCTAAATCCTCCTATGGACGGTACAACAAACAAGACAAAAGCCGTTACGCAAGAGTGCAACATAATGAATAATGTGCAAGTCTGCTGCGACAGTAGTATAATGCAATATGCAAGAGCTGCCACCAACATGTTGATGCGACAATCAACAACGGAAACGTCGCTAAGTGGTCACACAAATACGTTTATAGATAAATAAATCCATGCATAATCAATACACAAAGACACGCGGCCAACACGACTCGCTTAAAATACGGCTGTGTTAAAGAGTGAACATACAAGTGTACTAGGAACTACATTATATGTACACGTTTTAATAATTAATTATTGCCATTTGTTGGAAAGTTTGTGCATATTGCAGTATGGTTGAGGTCTATAATGTGTCTACGACTGAAGAGATGATTGTGTTTTAAATAATTTATGAAGATCATTAGTGAAACTATTTGAGTGATAGATGATAACACATCATGGATTCAATAACAGAGAAGGCACGCAGAAGCTGCTATCGTAATGGTCAACAAGGTTGGCACGAAGCTCTGCCTTCGTGTTGCCTCACCCACTGAGGGGGTTGCAGGGGTGACACCGTAACCCAAACTGGAAAGGGCAGTCAGGGACAATATATCTACGGTAGTTAGTTAGTGAGTGCACATCAACAATTTATGTTGGACTAGGATCGGGAGTCAATTTTAAACGGATATAGGGTGAACTGTGGGGTGAACCACCCAACAATTAATTGGTCTTTGTCTGGATATATTTCCACCAGTCGATATCTGACCAGCCGAGGGCTATTCAGTAATCCGCTGATATATACATATATATATATATATATATATATATATATATATATATATATATATATATATATATATATATATATATATATATATATATATATATATATATATATATATATATATATATATATATTAGGGTAAGGATAAGGCTCAAACATAAGAATTTCGAGATAGCCAGCTGGAACCGCATATCATCATGTCGATTTGATTAAAATGTGGTTGCAGCAGAAGCAAAACACGCGGTAAGCTATTCACATAACAATTTGAGCTTCATTATTATCAAAATCGTCCTTACCAAAGTAGGACTATGAACAATACCCTCGGGACACTGAGACAAAATAAGTAAATGCGTACAATAGGCTAATACGAGTATAGTGGTGGTATAAATGTATCGGTTGTGACGATATATGAAAAAATATTCCAATAAAGAAATTATATTATTATAAACGTCCAGAGAATGGCTTCTTGCCCACACGGAATGTACCTAAGATGATGAACTCATAGCACATAGACGATAATTACCGAAAGGATTCTTTCCTGCATACAATTTCCCCTTAAGTTGGGCTCCTTGCCCACACCGCAACCACAACGGCACGCAAGCAGCACAATTTTAAACACGCCATTCGATGACATGGAACTTCTAACGCTTGTTCAAACGTCTTTGCTGATGATGGCACGTGTGGTCATGTGGAAATTCTTGTTTGATGTTGAGGATTTAAAAATAGCTTTAATGACTAGTTTTTCGCACCGAACCTTTGTCATATTTTCTTAGACCTAAAGAAGGGGTGTTTATGGGAATGTTCTTTACCTGTGTATGTGACGTCGCTGGCGGATGCAGGCGTCCGCACGCGACACACTGGCGACAGTGGGTCGTGTGACTCGGGCTACGATATCAGCGACCCTGCCGGCATCGGCCGATATCCACACGCCCGGGTAGTGGCGAGGCAGCCGGTCGTAGAGCGCCTGACGAGTGCGAGAGTCGCGCACTCTAGCTCTATCATTCGGCGTGGTGACTGGGTCTTGAAAGACACTCTGTCGCGGAGTATTCGTGCCGTATGATGGTTCAGTGACAGGAGTCACCTATGGAGTAATACAATATTGGAGTTATTTACAAAAAAACGCCAATTAATTAAGTAGTTATTTGAAATTTAATATAACACTACATCGGGTGCAGACAATCAGAAGGAAGACATAAAGAGAAGCGATGACATCATTTGAGGAGATACGACTAGAGATCACCAGGAACATTGCTGAACCGGCAGCCAGGATCGGGTAAAGTGTTAGAAAGATATGCAAAGTTGACTGTGATAATGAATGTCGTTGACACCGACAACAAACTACTCGTTTCATTCTATTCTTTTTCGCAAAAGTATGTGTTTGACCAGTGACCCACTTTAATTAAAAACTGTTGATTGTGGCGATCGTTAACCCAATTGGCCGCGTTGAAGATTATTGTGGTGCTTCCATGCCTCTTTAATGCATGGCGTTGACAAAGGTCTGTCTGTCTGTCTACCTGACCTTGATGCATTCGTTCTCTATGCCATAGCACAATACCAGAAACCAACTCTCATGCTCCCGTGCATCGGGCCCAATGTCACGCAAATTGCAATTGTTTCTGTTTCAGGGCACATCTACTGCTGGAAGGTCGTCGAGGCATATCGTTTTAGTGCCATATCGCAAATTGTGATGTAGCAATCAGAAACACTTCACATATTCCATCGATATCTGTTTTCTTCCGATAAAAAGAACAACACGGAGCCTATTTTAAACGACAACAATACAATTTTAGCATAGTGCTGTTGTAACAGTATGCAGGTTTAACGTCACATGCCTCCGAGGTTCAACCCCGTTGGCGGCGGCTTTGTACCAAGTCGTGTGAAGTAATATTAACCAATTGGATGTTGTCGTTCGCGGCGGTGTCATGGCGCGACTGTGGAGGCGGCTGTCGAGGCGAGGAGTTCATCCTGGTCGCAGTCACCACCGGCTCCTTCTTCACGATCACTGCAACGTGCCAGAGGTTGTTACTGCAACACAACCAGCACATCCACTACGTATACATGACATTCCTGATGGTGCTTCGCAAAGAAACGCAAAAAAAGTATTTTAAAAAAAGTTTAAAAAAAAGCCCGAATGTGTTAGCGAAATTTGGAGTGGAGATTGTTCCTGTTGCATTATGTGGGTATGTGAAATTTCAAATTGTACTTGGGATTTGAATCGCTCTCGCGAAACTGAACGTCCATAATACTGAAATTAATAAATTGTTTTCTAAGACATGCCATACTACCAGGTGGTGTGGATGGAGGAACAGGATTTGGACCTACAGGTATTTGTCGATAGAAAGATGATTAGGCCCTAGGTTTATAGTTTCGTGTACTTTGGGAACATCGTGTGAGGACGGATGAAGTAGTAACGAGGTGCAAATCACGGTGTTAGAAGGAGCGGGATTGGCGCAAGTCGGGATTGGCGCAAGTCAATAGGTCGCACTCGCAGTATCTAGGCACTAGACGCTCGTCTAAGCGCACACATTATTTAGCTGCGCATTGTCATGCGACACGGTCTCGCCCGCCCAACTGGCGCACAACTTTTTTGGTAAATCAGCTTTACTGGGAGTGTCCTTAGTTATGTGAGTGTGAGTTGCAGTTTACCTGTTTACTTAGAGAAAGGAAGCAATTGTCTCATTGGCCAACTTTGAGCGGTGTTCGGTATCAATCTTGTTTGCCTTCGGAAAGGCCCGCTCAGAGTCGAGGTTGCTGAGGAGCAGTTAATTAGTATTGACAACGTGACGAGCATATATTGACCTACAGGAGAAGTCCGCTTTGCGCTTTTAGCAGCCCAAAAAGTATTGGGGCCTTGGTCAATCGGCGGTAGATCTGCGTCAGTGCCCATGACAAAGCCAGATAAATACCACTTGGCAGTTATGATACTTAGATTGTTTTAACTTGGTGACATTTTGTGTTTTAGGATATCAGTGTTGCTCACAGTGACATATTTAGTAGGGGCATTAGGTCATGACCCCTTTGGCTTATGTCTTTTTTCGTATATAAGTATTATAACTTATTGCATGATAGCATGGCAAACTAATGAGTGACTAAGTTTGCCCCACGGCATCCCACCTCTGAGAGACACGCCACTTGTTACTATCGATAGTTCAGTGTCCTATTAACGATAACTATCGATAGTTCAATTTACTATCGATAGCATTGCATCGTCAGATCGACTATAGCGATGCATCAATAGAGACCGAGACCGAGAAGATACTGACATGAAGAAACACTTAAAAAGAAAGTAGTTGTTAACAGAATGTGATGGACAGGGCATATTTAAAAAATGAGCTAGGAGTGATTCGTCATGTAGCCCCACCTCGCAACGAATTCGGCAGAAGAAGAACGTTTTAGCATGCCCAAAAAAGGAAACAAGCATAATTATAGTCATTGAATCAATATTCGTTTAACAGAAATGAATTTTGGTTAGTTATGTTTAAGCGGGTCGCTCTTCACAGTTAGTTTACGTGAATACATTACACGATTGATCAACTTAATTGCTATAAATTAGATTCTTCAATTATCGTAGTTTACGGTGATACATATCTGCAGCCATAATTAACAGCGTGGTTGATTTTATATCGATAGGTGTGTGAAAAGATGGCGACCAACGAGCACCTCGTGTAAAAGCTTTGGGGATTAACTCAAGGGGGAGCACTTGGAGTTTGATTTTGACCATCAATGTTTAGTTATTTAAATGTAATAGACGCAGTAGCTCCGGATTGTAGTATATTAGAATGCCTGAAACTGATGGAAGTCGCTTTAGAGCCCTTTTAGACGATGATAAAATATCATTCTCGAGTATTCTTGACGATGACGCAGCAGTTGAGAGTGCAGGCACTGTGCGCTGTTTGGTCACGGGGACGGCAACCCTGCTAAGGCCAGTCATGACCATTATGATGGAGATGCTAAAAGAAAGTCGGTCACATAAAAAGGCTTATCCTATTTTGAAAGACACATGTGTAGATGTTTTTGATAAAAAAATGTACTGTAAAAGAAGAATAAAATCAAATAAGTACGGCCTATGGCGGTACTCGTGGTTCATGTGTTTTGAAATGCAATGCTTTTTCAAGTATGTTACAATCTTAGTTAAAACTGAATGTGAATCTGTATTGTGGTTTAAGTTTTCTCAGAAAGCTTTTGGTCGTGATATTATCATAGGTGCAGTTTACATTTCTTGCAAAGGTTCAAAGTTTTATAATCATGATGTGTTTAAACACTTGTCAAATTATGTATTATCTTTTAATGCTAAATATGATTTACCAATCTGTTTACTTGGTAATTTTTAACTCTAGAACGAACAGGTTTGCTAGATGATTTTCTGGATATTGAAAATGATGTAGCCAAAGTAAGTGAACTTATTGGCTGTAACGACTTTATTGATTTACGTACTTCGTTTAAGGAAAAATGTATTGTTACAGATAGGTTTAACAACGATAAAAATACAAATAATAATGGTAAACAATTAGTTGAATTATACCAGTCACTTGATCTTAAAATTGTAAATGGTAGAGCAGGATCAGATAAAGGAATTGGTTCTATGTATAGCGGGAAGAGTGTAAATGATTATATTATAGTGTTACAATGTTTGTTCCCAAAAATTCACGATTTCAATATTTGTGTATTTGATCAGGTATGTCGGACACACATTGTCTTGTAGTTGTTGAATTCAGATTTTAATGTCAAAGTTCAAGTACTAATACAGATAATGATATAGTAGATGAAGGTACTTATGCTGAGCATGATGATATTTCCTTTAAATGGTCCCATGGATCAGCAGATAGCTTTAAATATGCATTTAATGATATTAATTTGACTTGTATCACGGAAACTTTAGTACATATTGAAGAAAAAGTTGGTACTAAAAATCTCATCCAGGAGAATATTGATGATTTTAGTAGATAACTAGCTCAGATTTGTATTAATGTTGGTAAATAGTTAATGTATGCATAAAGAAAAATTCCCCAAAACGTGATAAAACATAAAACAAAATTTTTTTAAAATATAAAATCTAAGCCCTGGTTTGATAAATAATGTAATGCCAAAAGATTTGAGTATATATGACATAAAAGCAGGCTTAGAATGGTAGGTCAGGAATTGGAATCTAAATTGAAGGATAAGATTTACAACAGATTTATCACATAAAAAGGAGCTTTTCAGAAGAGTTTGAACAGTAAAATCGGTGTCTTGAAATCTAATAATTGTAAATAATATTAGGAGTTATTAAATAATAGTGTAAAAGGAAAACAAGCCGTAGGAAACATATCTTTAAAAACGTTTTATGAATATTAAAAAAGTAAATACTGACATTGATAGTGACACATCAGATTCAAATGATGATTTCACAGGCTTCGATCCCGGAAATATTGATGATTAAATTACCAAACCACTTAATGTGGATTTACCGTCAATGAGCTCTATAATATAATTAAAAAGTTAAAAAATAACAAACTTACAGTGATTTCTTAGATACTGTTTGTAGACTATTTAATGTTGTTATGAATAGTTGTATAATACCTATTGACATATATATTTAGGATTAATAATACCATTATTATTATGAATAGTGGTATCATACCTACTGACGGGTGTTTAGGATTAATAATATCATTATTGTTATGAATAGTGGTATCATACCTACTGATGGATGTTTAGGATTAATAATACCATTATTGTTATGAATAGTGGTATCATACCTACTGATGGATGTTTAGGATTAATAATACCATTATTGTTATAAATAGTGGTATCATACCTACTGATGGATGTTTAGGATTAATAATACCATTATTGTTCTGAATTGTGGTATCACACCTACTGACAGATGTTTAGGATTAATAATACCATTATTGTTCTGAATTGTGGTATCATACCTACTGACAGATGTTTAGGATTAATAATACCATTATTGTTATGAATAGTGGTATCACACCTACTGACGGGTGTTTAGGATTAATAATACCATTATTGTTATGAATAGTGGTATCACACCTACTGACGGCTGTTTAGGATTAATAATACCATTATTGTTATGAATAGTGGTATCACACCTACTGACGGGTGTTTAGGATTAATAATACCATTATTGTTATGAATAGTGGTATCACACCTACTGACGGGTGTTTAGGATTAATAATACCATTATTGTTTTGAATAGTGGTATCAGACCTACTGATGGGTGTTTAGGATTAATAATAGCATTATTGTTATGAATAGTGGTATCATACCTACTGACGGCTGTTTAGGATTAATAATAGGGAAGAATTGCCGGGATTGGGACCCCTAACGATAAACTTGAATATAAACGCGAAAACAAATGGAATTGATGTAAACAATATACTAACATAGAGTTTATATTTTATTTAAAAACAAGCTATTAATCACAAGAAAATCATTGATGAATTTTTAAAGAAATGAATTTAAAAAAAATTACAAAACGGTCCAATCGTGGCCACGATTTCCTCGCTTGGACCATCCGATGTCTTCGATTGGACCAAAAGTAAAATGATTATATATAGGATCAAGCATAATTATGAATTGATACATAAGTAACATGTAGTGTTCGTTATAACAATAATAGTTAGTTAATAGTTAGTTAAATACAATATACTAATAAATACCAGTGTTCATAATCTTTGTAGTTCCATCCACCCTACACAATGTCCCAAATCTTCTTCGACTGGACAAGCAAGCAAATTATGTAGCTCAAACTTTGAATTAATACATGAGTAAAATATAGTGTCGGGCCCATTTCTTTTCCTGTGCCACATCAATGATCTGCCGGACACCGTGAAGTCCACAGTACGACTCTTCGCGGATGACTGCCTGCTCTATCGGGAGGTCCGCTCCTTTCAAGATCACCTCACCCTGCAGTCCGACCTCAAGAACCTCGAGGAATGGGCAGCCCGGTCAACACACATCACCGGCCTGGGCAAGAAAGCTGGGTCAACGTTCGGCTTCCTACGCTGGAATCTCCGGAACTGACCTCAGGAGTGTCGATTTCTTGCGTACGTCGCTCTCATTAGATCCACCCTGGAATATGGGGCTGTAGTGTGGGACCCATACCTCAAACAAAACTCGGAAAAGCTTGAACGCATTCAACGTCAGGCTGCACGCTTCATCACTAGAGACTACAGATCTTGGGAACCTGGATGCATTGGCAGGATGCTTGACTTCCTCAACCTCCCACCCCTGGAAGAACGACCAGGCATCTTAGGCTGTCAGTGCTGTACAAGATAGCAAAAGGCCTTGTCCCAGCCCTACCTGCGGACGCCTTCCTCACAGCAGCCAACAGAAACAGACGTAGGATCCGACCCACCACCTACGAGGGGTACGAAACTCATAACATTCTACAAAGACAAGCAAACAACAACAGCCGCTGCTTCAAAGTACCCCCTTCCAAGACTGACCAATATAGAGGCTCATTCTTTGTAAAGACCGTCATCGACCTGCCCACACCCAACGCCTTTTCGTCTGCAGTTGAGAGGCAGAGGGTTGCATTAAACGCCTAGCAACCTTCTCCATGTTTTTATTCTTTTAACTATGTTTTATAAGGTATTTTATTTTATATTCAATCAAATGCGCTGCGCACATCCCAAACGTCACACTAATAGGCGTGATCGGCTTCTGTGATGCATCCACATACAACAACTGCAGTGGGATCTTCAGATTCAGTGTTCATTAGAAACATAAAATTAATAAATAGTTATATGAAATGTTAACTGGGCCTAAAGTTCATAGTCTTCTGTCAATGGATCCGGAATAGGCTAGCGGAAATGATCGACATCCTTTAGAGCCAATTAACCACAACATGTTCTGTCTCGCAATTGCATGCACTGGCATCATAGAATATTTCATCACATCCATTACTCGTCGCAATATGCCTGCATACTGTCAACTGCCATTCGCATACTGCCGTGTCTTCCTTCAGAGGCCATCAGAACCTGTTCTGTCCCACAATTTACAAGCACTGCACCGCCACAGTTTCTTTCGTCACATCCATGACTCGTCGCATTATGCCTGGGTAGAGTTTACCATCGTACAAAATGGTGCACCATTGACCAGTTCTGCAGCCTTCGATATTCTTGATGAGCTGCAATCGACTAGGTTTGGGTGGATCAGAACTGTTGTGTGCTCTCGATTGAGTTGCAGTGGTCTTAGAAGTACTGGGCTCTTGGATGGGTGTAGGCCTAGTAGGCGTAGCTATCTCCGGTCCGACTTTACTTTGTTTAGCTAGTTTCTTTCTTCGGTGGGCATACCTCTGGTACAGCTTCCATGGCAACAGCTATCAGTGCTGGAACTGCAACAACTGGTGTCAGATGACATAGAGGTGTGCTCTTGTGCAGCTTCCGTAATTACATTAGTTACCGTAGCAGCAGCGAAGTTTTACAGCATCTCTTAATTGTAGAATGAATGATTTTGTTAATGCAATTGGACTATTAGGTGAAGAGCAAGCTGGTTTTAGAAATGGTTATTCTACCATTAATCATGTGCTTGTTCTACATTATATTGTTGATATATATTTGCATGAACGTAATCAACTGTTTTGTACCTTTATTGATTACAGTAAAGCATTTGATTTGGTGGATCCCTACCCTATCCTAGGTGCAGGTATTAATGGTAAAATAATCATGGTAATTTATAATCTTTACCAAAATGCCAATTCATGTATGAAATCAAGTAGTAAATTATCTTATTATTTTAAACAAGGAGAAAATTTGTCTCCAATTTTATTTGCTATTTATTTGAATGATTTTGAATATTATGTTATTAGAAAATATGGCGGTCTTAAATATCTTACTGTTGAGATTAGGGAAAATAGCATGGATGATGATGTAGAGATATTTAAACATTTGTATGTTTTACTTTATGCTGATGATACTATTATAATGGCTGAGTCTGCCTCAAAATGACAGTTTGCTTTAAACGCTGTTAATGATTATTATTCACTATGGAAACTGAAAGTTAATATCGACAAGACTAAGGTTGTAATATTTTCCAGAGGAAAATTAAATTTCACTATATTTTTTAATGTAACTATTTCAAGGAAAGTAGACATGATCTTCTACCTAGTAATATCACTAAAACGCCTAACACTATTTCAGTGTATAAATTGTTTACTATGGGTGGTAAAGTAAAACTTAAAAAGCTTGCTAAGTTTGTTAAAAAAAGAATTAGATTATGTCTATTTTCCAATGCAAGACAGAGAGATCTGAGGAGCCTTATATTGCCAAAGATAATATTATTACTAGGACTAGAAGGGTAACTAAACGTCCAGTTATCTTAGACCTTTGAAAGTATTATATGTAACTAATTTTGTTTAATTGAAATGTTTGCATTTTAGTATTATATATATATATATATATATATATATATATATATATATATATATATATATATATATATATATATATATATATATATATATATATATATATATATATATCTGTTTTCTGTAGTCTTTATGTTTGAATAATGAAGTATGTACTGTGTAGTTGTCAGTCTCGTATTTCCATGATGGGGTCAACAGACTTAATAAATCGTTCGTTCATACAAACATATTCATACAAATCGACATGGTCAATTGTTGCATTGTATGTGTATCATGGCAATGGATGCTAATATCGTTTGTCATATGTGCTAACTAGCATGCAGGTAGGTTCTTTAAAACATCACAAGACCCTTTTGCACTCAAACAATGTTATAATTTAAGGAGTACAGGCTAGTTGTGATAATACCTATCGGACCTACAGGTTTGGAAAACATATATATCAATCAATGACAGTGTTGATCTCATACGGCTGATCCATGCGTGGAGAGGTTCACGACTGCAACCCAAAACGTTTGTACAACAATCTATTTTGGGGTTCGTTTACCAAAACGGGGTTGGCAAAAAGGCGGACCCCGGGCCTGAAGCCCCCTGACTACGGAGGAGGTGGTGTCAGGAAGTGGGAGTTGGGAGGTTGGTACGAAAAAATGGTGGGAGGTTGGCCTAAAAATAGGTGAGAGGTTGTCCCACAAAACATGTGCATGATTGGCTCCAATCCCCCCCCAAAAAAAAAACAGGTGGGCGATGGGAGGCTAGTCCCCAAAAGGTGGGAGGTTAACTGAGACCTTGCCACACCCCCTCACTGTCAGACTCGATCTGTGTTCACAACTGAGACTTGCAAACGCCATCCATGATACGTGAGGCACTCAACAACATCAATGTTAGCGCGTTCGGTTGAACGGCAGCGAGCGAGCGGGGAGAACGCGGCGTGTGACGTCTCGAGTCACATGACCTGATTAGAATATGACTGTCAAAACTCGTGGGCCGTGTTTCGATTTTCGTCGTATCGTTTCTCGGCGCTCGTGTCCGCGAGCGTGTGCAACATGTGACGCTCAGCATCGACTCTGCTATGAAAGTGTTACCGCCTGTCGAAATGGGAAAAAGCTCGAGCAAGTTGAAGTCAGCCGACCTCAAAGAGCTGCTGGAATCAACATACTGTGAGTACGACTTACGAGTCGGGGAACTGCCAATTGTCGAAATCGACGCCGGCCGTAGAGAAACTGACTGGCGGCAAAATCACGGCGAGTGCTTTTTGCCGCCGGGATCCCGATAAACGGAGAAAGCGCTACAGTTATATTGTCGTATTTCACAAGATGCGGATGGGTCTGCATTATTCTTGTAAAGTATACGCTAAATTAGTGAAGGCACAATGTGTAATCTGATCGTTCGTGTCTCTTGTGAATTAGGAATCAGTGACAGTTTCCCAACGGGACTTCTGTTAGTATTACGTAATTAGTAGAACTGTCGTCTAGGCCAAACAATAAATATGTGGGATTAGTACCGAAATAAAACAGTTTAATTACATCAACGATATAATTTTTTAAATTTATATTTCGTAATTTTAGTCCGTGCAGATATATATGTGTAATTGAAATAAGTAAATCCACAATTTCGCTTTCTCTTCATAAGCCTTTAATAATGGGTAAACAATTCATATCCAAAAATATTTTTGTTTACCTGTCGAGCTTTCACCACCTTATCCAGATGGCTTAAACAGTACTAATGATGATGATGTCCTGGTAAGATGATGCCATTGTAGACATGTGGAAGTTTGTAGTTCTTTTAAAAAAAATAAATAGTCCAAAGTGTCCTGACATTCATAAAACGCATTTGACCTGATAAAGATAAAAAAATCTGTATTGGGGTTCAACCCTAGTTGGTCTACACCCATTTCTACTTATTATTACTACTGACATTTTCAAGGGTAGTGTACCCCAGTTGCATGGTCTATTGCAAGTCTTATGGTTTCACCGATCTCATGAATAGGGAACATGCAAGTGGCAGTTCACACTCAAGGTCTGGTGGCTTCTCTTAAATATTGAATTACCCTTCAATAAATATATGTTACAATAGTGTACATCTATTTATCTAAATATTCTGTAGTTAATTTTTATCACATATTTTGAGTAATGTTTTATTTTGTGTTTGTAGTTTATTATTTCCATTAGTTGTTCACATGTATGGATAACTACTTTTCTGTACCATGTGTTGTGTGTGAAGGGGCTATTGTCTGGGATGGCAAATTTCAATGGGTGATTACAATTAAGGAGTAGACCCAGAAGCCACACACATAATGTCCCATTGTGTAGACTCACAGACAATAATGGTTTGTAATAAAATGCCAGTTTTATACAACCACCCTTTTTACTTTTACCATAACTGGTTTTTATTTTCCAAGTTATGGTCCCACAAAAACCCCATTATTTGAAAAACACAAATGGCCATATGGAAGCCCCAATTAAGTAGTGGCATAATTAAGTAGCTGCTCCTGAGACAATATCAGTGATTACGGTCTGGTTCAACAGGACACATCTGAAGAACGTGAACTGTCACTAGGTCAGATAATCACACTGCTAAAAATCTATGTTTCAGGAGTGTTCTATAAATAAGGTAGCAGCTATATGTTCACCAGTGTCCCCGATAGTAGCAAGAAAGCAACATCAGGGAATCACCTGAACCTCCATACATCTGGTTGAGATATGTGCATGACATATTCACAGTGCTACAAGAGAGTGAAGTAGAGCATTTCACACATATGAACTCACTAGATGATAGCATCAATTTTGTTATAGTCTAACCAGAAGAGGATGACAAATTAGCCTTCCTAGAAGTCAACTCATACTGACCAGTTTATGGATGTGGACTCTAGCCACCGCTTACAACACAAAAGATCTGTTGTCAGATCTTTTTTAGTCAATCAGGAAACTGAGGAGGAGGACAGGATCAAAGAGTTGAAACACATCAAGCAAGTTTTGAAAGACAAAGGGGCAACATGACATTTGAAGTATTGTTACTTCAGTGTTACTTCTTTCAAACTTGTCTGTTATATGCTTTGTTTGATTTGCTTGAATAAATGATTTTGATTAATTGATTGATTAAAAGTGAATGGTTGCAAACCTTGGATGTTCAACATGACATAGCCCAAGAAAAAGAAGAAGGATAATAATAACTGAAGATCACATGCAATAGGTGACATACCAGTATACCAACCAAACCAGTCAACACACTCAGGTCACTGCTGGTACACCCAACAGACAAGAAAGGATGTGAACAGCATTACATAGAGGAGACAATGGCAGCACTAGGCATATCAGTGAACACGAACAGAACACAGGACATCAGTGAACACAAACAGAACACAGGCCATCAGTGAACAAAAACAGAACACAGGCCACCAGTGAACACAAACAGAACACAGGCCATCAGTGTTCTATGAAGCATGCAAAACTACTAGTTAGACCATGAAGAAAATAAAAAAGCTATAAACATCCATCGATCGAAACTACAGCAGGTTACCCACTGCTATTTCTCCTGACGTAGACACCAGGTGGAAGAGACCAATGATTTTTAGTCTCTTCCCAAAGACACAGGCAAAGTGGGGTGAATAAAATTACCCAAGTTTCAAGAGAGCAGCAGGTGGACTTGAACCCCAGTCCCCTTAATTGACAGTCTGACGGCTTACTACAGTCACCACACCCCTGAATGTGGAAGGCGAGTGTCTTGGCTAAGCCATATGGCTTTGGGATTATGTTGTTTATACCTACAGGTACATTTCTCTTTACTGTGCATTGCAATATTGATTAATCACTCAGTGTGCAGTTGATGACTATAATATATTTTGTACATTGTTGGCTTGAACCAACATGTTTTGGATTTGGTCTGGGATTTTTCTGTATGTAATGCTAGGCGTACATTGCTAAACTTTTGTTGTCAGTCGCACATTTGTCCAGTTTGGTCAATGCACATTACTTGTGATTCGCACATTTGTGCAGTTGGGTCAATACACGTTACTTGTGAGTCGCACATTTGTGCAGTTGGGTCAATACACATTACACAACATCAATTTTCAAATCGGTTCAACATTTTAAAGTAAAATAAACACAAGACTCGCAACAAATGTTGAGTAACGTTATCTTGTATTAGCTTACTGTCACCACATGTTTTATATTAGCTCACTGTCACCATATGCTTTGTATTAGCTTACTGTCACCACATATTTTATATTAGCTCACTGTCACCACATGCTTTGTATTAGCCCACTGTCACCACATGCTTTGTATTAGCTTACTGTCACCACATGCTTTGTATTAGCTTACTGTCACCACATGCTTTGTATTAGCTTACTGTCATCACATGCTTTGTATTAGCTCACTGTCACCACATGCTTTGTATTAGCTTACTGTCATCACATGCTTTGTATTAGCTCACTGTCACCATATGCGTTGTATTAGCTCACTGTCACCACATGCGTTGTATTAGCTTACTGTCACCACATGCGTTGTATTAGCTCACTGTCACCATATGCGTTGTATTAGCTCACTGTCACCACATGCGTTGTATTAGCTCACTGTCACCACATGCGTTGTATTAGCTCACTGTCACCACATGCTTTGTATTAGCTCACTGTCACCACATGCTTTGTATTAGCTCACTGTCATCACATGCTTTGTATTAGCTTACTGTCACCACATGCTTTGTATTAGCTTACTGTCATCACATGCTTTGTATTAGCTCACTGTTACCACATGCTTTGTATTAGCTCACTGTCACCACATGCGTTGTATTAGCTCACTGTTACCACATGCTTTGTATTAGCTCACTGTCACCACATGCGTTGTATTAGCTCACTGTCACCACATGCGTTGTATTAGCTCACTGTCACCACATGCTTTGTATTAGCTCACTGTCACCACATGCTTTGTATTAGCTCACTGTCACCACATGCTTTGTATTAGCTCACTGTCACCACATGCGTTGTATTAGCTTACTGTCATCACATGCTTTGTATTAGCTCACTGTCACCACATGCTTTGGTTTGGAACACGGTTGCTACAACCAAAGGTTGCCCAAATAAAATGTAGCTCAAACAAAATATTGACCTCCCCATAAATGTAATACAGAGTGTATGTGTAGGGTCTCATTCTATCAGAAGCCAATGTTTAGAGTTAGCTGGTAGTAATGTTTAGAGGTAGCTGGTAGTAATGTTTTCTCGACAGAATGTGATGACATTTGTGAGCATTAAGGATCTTGCTTAAGTTGCTTTTGGCTTTTCTAATAATTCTTTAAATGGATATGGCCTATCTTGCAAATAACAATATTTAAAAAAATATTTCCCAAATAAAGGCTATTGTAATATCAACACATTTATAATGCACCATTGAGGCAGAGCATGCTGACGAATGTTAAATTTTAAACTTATGTAAATTTAGATAATTCAAATCTATAAGGTGACCACCGGGGCTTGATCTGCTGGGATTGCTAGGCCTTCAGATCTTTTGAAAGGCCCACAACGTGCTCAGAATACAGGCCTCATTGGACCTTAACACTATGCCCAACTGTTACACAATAGACATTTCTATATGTAACAAAGGCCAAAAATTGTTGAAACAACCCTATTTTAAAGGGCTGTAAAGCTTAAGCCAGTGGTTGGACAAGACCAATCAAAACATCGATACTACCCACAGTTCTCTAAGAAATGTTGCATTTTAAACAGCGTTTTGTGTTGTTTTGTGTTCATTAACTCATTTTTGGAAGGCAAAATTACAGCACTTATAAAATTTAGTAAATATAATTTAGTTTTAAATAAAACAGTATTATTTTAGTATAAATTGAACATTAAAAGTGTTGTTGCTAGATTTGACTGAATTATGGTAGAGAAATATCCACATTTCTCTGTTTGTAGATGCATTGCATTTCACTACAAATAAGTTCATTATCAGTGTACAAAATAATTTTTTTATTTCTGATGCTTTCCACAATTGGTGCCTTAGTGAGTCGACTGCGTTGCGACTGCCATTAATAATGCACATTTTATCCAGCCCGCCTGGACCCACAATAGATTATGGATTTTTGCTTCATTCACTGCTAAATAGAGAGCAATGTTCCCTTTTTGAAGTGTTCATGCAGTAATGTGGCTTAGTACAACAGTTAGGCCAAGAGCATTTAATTGTTTTACGTTAACTTTTGGTAATGCCACTAATGGTTGTGTAGTAAAAATTTTATTTTGTTGAAATTTAATTAGGAATGAAAACATTCAATTGCACAGTAATCACCACAAAGTGAAGTTTGATAGATAAGGTAAGGTTTGTTGAAAAAGAAGAATTGTATTAAAGGTTCTAAAATTATTTATTTATTGATCTTGTGTACACATGCACGTGCACATGCATGCACACACACACACACATACACATGCATGCATGCATGCACACCTACTGTCAGCCTCCTTTAAGCTCTTCAATAAGCCTGCACTATACCCTTCAATCAGCCTCCATCAGACCCTTTAGTCAGCTCAAATCAGACTGTTCAGTCAGCCTCCATCATACCTTTCAATTAACCTCCACCAGGCCCTTCAATCATCCACCATCAGAGCCTTCAGTCAGCCTCCATCAGACCCATCAATCAGCTTCCATCAGATCCTTCAATCATTGAAGGGCTTAATCTTATTAATTCTTTATTTTTTATGTTCAAGTGTTGTTAACATGTAGGAAGCAAATAGGCTGTTTGGTGGGTACTAATATCTTATAAAATATCTGGTTTAGTACATGCGAGATAATTATTAATGTATAAGTATTTCATTTTGTCATTACAATTGTTAAATTGTAATGCTATTTGTAGTCACTAGCAATTGTAATGATGTGATCACATTGTATTTATAGCTGCTTTCAGTCAGCTATAATTAACTCGTCCCAATTAATGGCTGAAGCAGCCCAGTACTCACGATATGAACAATTAGAATCTATATTTACAAATTTAATAAATAATGGGTTAAACATTTATGTTTGATGGAGAATGTAATATAATTGTAGGTGATTGTGCATGTGCATGGATGTGAGTGAAAAATGCAATGTGAGTGAATTACATAACATATATAATTATCATTTACTTATACATTCCTTTGTGTGTATTTGCAGTTGACAAGAAGGAGTTGCAACAATGGTAGGTATGAATTAATTATTATTTGATTTTGATACATGTATCTTCAGTCAGATATTGACCCAAGAATATTAATGACCATAATGCAATTACTTGATTTGGTATGCTTGGTTCAACTAATATTGCCAGAAACTCACATGGTGTGAATCACTCAAGTTAGTCACTTAGTAGCTTCAGGGACATCAAACAAATGATTTCAGTTTCTTGGGCGCCACTCCCCCATATCTTTAATTACTCGATGGAGGACATCTATTTTTATCGAGTCACTCCTAGGCACTCACAGCCAATTGAGTTAAACTGATCATTTTCGCATGCTAACGACATTGCTAAATCAAGCACCGTCCGATGGCCAGGTCAATTTCGGGAGATTGCAGATGTCTTCATCGACGTCGAGTCTGATCAAAATTGAATTGCGCACTGCGCGTGATTGGATTTTCACACACAGTGGCTGACCTGTGGAGAGTGGTGCCAATTTCCAGCCATAATTGCCTGCATCTTCCTCACCAGATTAGTCATGATGACAGCAGTCCTGCATCCAGTGAGCTCAGTCTATAGCCAGCCTGTTAGCCAAATGAGTCATTTCAGAATAAATTATGCTACGTGCACAAATGAAATGTGAACATTTCCAGGAAATATAGCCACTGAACACTACTAAGAAAGTAAGAATCATACAAATTGTGGGACCTGTATTTGGACTTTTTGCACTCCAGATATGATACTGTTGCATCTAAGAAGACATCAAGTTAATGGCTATTTAAAATAATCAGCTAGCAAATTACATTTTCATGATGATACCAAACAAATTTGACTACAGAAGTCAGATAATTATGAATATATAGCTAATATTGACAAGGTTATCATACAGGCAGACTAAGGTATTGTTGACCCCTTGACTTGCACGTGTGCTGTTGATGTGCACATCATGCTACTTGTATGCACGTTGCACCGTTTACATGCACGTGACATCATAAGTAAGAAAGTAAGCACATGGTGCTGTTTACATGTATGTGGTCCCGTTTACGTGCATGTTGTGCTGTTTACACGCATGTTTACATGCATTTGTTGCCACTAACATTCATGTGGTTCAATTTGCATGCAGTTGGTACTGTTTACATGCATCTGATGCTGTTTACATGTATGTGTTGCCACTTACATGCAAGCATTGCCACTTACATGCATGTGGTGCTGTTTACATGCAAGTGGTGCCATTTACATGCATGTGGTGCTGTTTACATGCAAGTGGTGCAATAAGGGTTAACTAAATAGATATAAGTGTTAAGATGTCAAAGCATAGTTCAACAGGTGTTATACCTAAAATCTGGTGCTTAATTAACGCTGGAGTATCTTTGTCTATTTGAGCCTCAAGGCCATGTTATTGTCAGATTCAAAAGGCTGGATGTACACATGTACATGCATAAATAAATTACTGTAATAGTTTAAGTTAGTCTTAGACATTGAATTTGTTTTGTTGATTATGTTAAGGTTACATTTAATTAACTAGCACACAAAATGTTAAGGTTTATCATAAATGAATAGCTGAAGTGAAACAATTATTCTAAATTATCAAAAACTCCAGATTCACAGTAAACAGAATCAGCCGTTTAGCAGAATCAAAATGGCTGGGACAGAATCACTCCCTATTCCAGCTATGTTATAAAGCCACTTAACAGAATCACATCCCCCGCTTAGTAAAACCAGATACCTTGGTACTCAAAAAAATGTAATTTGAAATAATAGGTTTTCCTTGAAACTCTCATAACTTTTTGACTATAGATCAGTTGATGTGAAAAATGATACAGTGTGTAGGTAAAATGGTATAACAGTACATAAACCGGAACACTATTGAATGTAGCAATGCAACGTGTACTAGTCCTCACAAAATTTACATACCGGGGTAATTACTTTGTGACTTTCGTCTAATTAAGAAATTTGTCGTTTGAGAATGCCAATTTATGAAATTTCACAGTTATTATGGCAGTAATTCAATATGCACTAAATAAAGCAAAATTATTTAGATGACCATTCCCTTCCATGTCATTCTGAGTCCAATGTTTTCAGAAATTTGCCTAAGATACTCAACCACTTAACAGAATCAAGGGTTCAGCCTACAGTTACATTTCCCATTGGTGGCCATGTTAGTGTTTTGCAAGATTATAAGAAAACGTGACCTTCAAAAATTCTCAAAGTTTTTATCAGCTGCTGTTATCATCCCAATGACATGCTGGTCGAGTTTTGTCAAAATTAGACATCTCTAAGTATAGTAACGTGCCTGTATGTGAAATACCCATCAATGTTTACCAATGTTTTGTCTAGTGACCAAAAAAATCACAAATATCCTTCCGCCTATTAAAATCATCTAAAAATCCACCGTTTTACTCTCAACAGCTTGCACCAGCAAACCTGGCACTGTCCCTGCTCAAATGCACTTTTATCAGATCATATGAATTTTTTAAAACTTTCTATATCCAAACTTACTATGCCCTACATTTGTCTGTAACACACCAAGAAGTCTGAGGCATGACCCCAATTAGGGAAGCTTTTGTCTGAGAAAGTGTCCAATTTTCTATCAAGTTGCAGCACAATAATATTATATATGTAGACATTATGGAACACTCCTGCTTGTCACATCATTAATATTTGTTTGACAAACTGGTTTCATACCCCTTAATTTAGAAAAAAATTCCATTTTGGCATCCAATCTGTACCAGGCTATTCGTGATTGTTACTGCTGTCTGCCTCTTCCAAGCAAACTTTTCCCATCAACCTGTATCTATGCGTCTGTAACACACCGGAAGTCTAACTGAGACATAACCCCTCAAATTGCTCTGGTCCGAAGTGATTCTGTAGTAGAGTATAGTCCATTGCATGTACAATCATTAGACTGATTCATTTGGAATGTTACCTGGGCCTGTTAAACACAGTGTTTAAAATACTTGTGAGATGCATTGTTGAATGTTTAAGAGACTTCTAAGCTACGATGCAAAGTTTAAGAGATTAAAGTTTAAGAGACTAAAATTGTTTAACTGCAGGTACAAAGACTTCATGAAGGACTGTCCTGATGGAATTCTAAGACAGGAGGTGAGTGCATGTGATGTATTGATTGAAATCAACAACTATAGGATGTAGACACAGCTTCTGTTGGTACAATGTTAACTCTTGAGAAAACATCACAAGTGGTTAATCACATATATTTGTCACATTTAACCAAATTTGTAGTGGACATTTGCTACATTTAACCAAACATGTAGTGGACATTTACCACATTTAACCATACGTGTAGTGGACATTTGCCACATTTAAGCAAAATTGTAGTTGACAGTGGCCGCATTTAAACAAACATGTAGTGGACAATTGCCGCATTTTACCAAATGTAGTGGACAGTTTCCACATTTAATCTAACAAGTAGTGGACAGTGTGTGCGTCCTGAGAAACAGTTAAGTTGACAACATTGGTGTAGTCGGCACCAGTACGCATAACTGATCAGCGTCACTGTTAGGACCAGTGAGGTTGGCGAGATTCAGTTATTGGATTGAATGGTGACCGTGTAACGACGTCATTGTCAAATGCATTCTCCTGCTTAGTGATGCGTGTTTGAGGCGCTCGACACATTATTGCGTTTCCAACACACTAAATGTGTTTGGCTCGAGTGTTCAGTCGATGGGTTCATCTAATGTCAGGGGTGGTCCATCAGGGCAGCTCCGATTAAATTTAATAAAATCATTAGTTGCAAATTTATTTTCTCACAAGGTAACGTACAGAGATCGCGGTGATATTATAAAGACCTCATTGTTGCTGTAATTTGTCGTTACTACCAACTAATGATGCAGCCAGTTTGATCTTCCTATAACTACATCACAGGGTTTGAAGTCCTTGAGTCGAATATTGATTCAGCCGAAACACCATGCTGCAAAACAGGCGTCACGGTTTGAAATAACTACATATACTTTACCTTCACAGGACTTCAAACTGAGGACTGTATATATATATATATATATATATATATATATATATATGTGTGTGTGTGTATATATATATATATATATATATATATACATATATATATATATATATATATATATATATATATATATATATATATATATATATATATATATATATATATATATATAAGCCTTCAGTTTGAAGTTAGCCATATTAAACATGTAAACTTGTAGCAATAGCGCTACATCTCATAGGCTGACTGCTAAAAATCCTGTATGAATTGTTATAGCTACTACATGTATGCAGATGCATATATATATATATATATATATATATAGATATATATATATATATATATCCAGTATACATAGACATGATTTGCCCAGCTCTATGAACATAGTGCTCTGTGATGATGGTGTACTTGTTCTGAAGAATATTTAAAGCTATTTCTCTGAAAGAAAGTATACTTGGTCTGTTTATTACATTAACAAGGAAAGTAATTCAAACCAGATTTTAATAGATTAAAATTGATCAGAAGCCAATAACAGTTACACAATAAAAAATCAAGGTTCTAAAGGAGATGACTTCCTGCATACATGTAGTAGCTGTAACATACATGTAGTAACTGTAACATACATGTAGTAGCTGTAACATACATGTAGTAGCTGTAACATACATGTAGTAGCTGTATCATACATGTAGTAGCTGTAACATACATGTAGTAGCTGTAACATACATGTAGTAGCTGTATCATACATGTAGTAGCTGTAACATAAATGTAGTAGCTGTAACATACATGTAGTAGCTGTATCATACATGTAGTAGCTGTAACATACATGTAGTAGCTGTAACATACATGTAGTAGCTGTAACATACATGTAGTAGCTGTAACATACATGTAGTAGCTGTATCATACATGTAGTAGCTGTAACATACATGTAGTAGCTGTATCATACATGTAGTAGCTGTATCATACATGTAGTAGCTGTAACATACATGTAGTAGCTGTATCATACATGTAGTAGCTGTAACATACATGTAGTAGCTGTAACATACATGTAGTAGCTGTAACATACATGTAGTAGCTGTATCATACATGTAGTAGCTGTATCATACATGTAGTAGCTGTAACATACATGTAGTAGCTGTAACGTACATGTAGTAGCTGTATCATACATGTAGTAGCTGTAACAACAATTCATACAGGATTTTTAGCTGTCTGCCTTTGAGATGTAACGCTATTGCTACATGCTTACTACAGCTAATGTCAACTCTTGTCAAGGCATCACCAGATAGGCTATTTATAGCTTAATGACTAGAATTGACAAGTCACTGAATCCTATTGTTCAGAACATTGAAGTTTGTGACATGTATTGTACTTCGAAATTGTGGATTCAGTGCATTGCATCCTTGGATAATTTTTAAATATACTGTTTTTATTTATATATTTATTTTCTATGGACATTCTGCTTATTGTCTGAAATAAAACCTTATTTTTATTATCACTAGCAAAAACGTTAATAATATTACATTTATTTTACAGAAATATGCATCTATTCCTTGGTACTTGGTGGTGCCAGTCAATATATTGATGGCTTCTGGGAATCTGTCGAAATTGCCTGATACTGGCAATTGCAGTACCATCTAGCGATGCCTTGCCCTTGTATTACTTAAGATAAGATAAGATAAGATACGTTTTATTACCAGGTAGCAAGTACAAGGAATTCGTAGTGTTAGCACAAACATACACGCATGCACCCAGTAACACACGGAACTAAACATTACATATCAAATCGTAATATTAAAAACAGTTAAAAACAAACAAGAGTAATATAATAGATTGCAAAAGTTAAAAAAAATAAAAAATATTTAAATGAATAAAAAAAAATAAAAAAAACGCGACATTGCAACTACCTGCCAGAGGCAAGACATTTATGCTGGCTCTCCGTTTAAAAATATCAGTGCTTGAGGATAGAAACTATTGTTGAATCGCGTCGTTTTAATTTTTATGCAACGGTAGCGCTTACCAGAGGCTGGATGATATGCGTCTTGTACAGTACGTTTGGATTTGTGCAAACTGCAAGATGATGGACAGCATATTTAACCCGATTAGTTAAGAAGCGTTCTTGACGACTGATTCAGTTTGATTAATTTCACTCCGGACAATTTAAAAAATTACGCACAATGTTAACAATTGTATGTAATTCTTCGAATAGCGGTGCAGACACTTGTACATAATAACTACAAAGGATAATTTGATTATTCATAGAAAGGGAATAGCTGGGTGAATTTTTTATAACATTGAGATGAGCCGGCCACGGGACCGTAAAAGAACCCCTGAAAGTTTGGGACCCAGCCTTCAGTTTGGGACCCAGCTCTCAGTGTACATATGTATATGATCAAAGGGACACAGCCTTCAGTGTACACAAACATGATCAAAGTGACCCAACCTCCAGTGTACAGAAATATGATCAAAGGGACCCAGCCTTCAGTGTACACAGACATGATCAAAAGGACCCAACCATCAACGTATTACATGATCAAATGGTGCCAGCCTTCAAACTATAAAAATGTGATCAAAGGGACCCAGCCCTGAGTGTACATAGATATGATCAAAGTGACCCAGCCCTTTGTGTACATCCATATATTCAAAGAGACCCAGTTATCACAAACACAATGAAAGGGATCTAGCCTTCAGTGTACATATACATGATCAAAGGGGACCCAGCCCTCAGTGTACATAGATATGATCAAAGGAGACCTAGTCATCAGTGTACATAGACATGATCAAAGGGGACCCGGCCCTCAGTGTACATAGACATGATCAAAGGCGACCCAGCTCTCAGTGTACATAGATATGATCAAAGGGGACCCAGCTCTCAGTGTACATATATATGATCAAAGGAGATCCAGTCATCAGTGTACATAGACATGATCAAAGGATATCCAGTCATCAGTGTACATAGACATGATCAAAGGGGATCCAGCTCTCAGTGTACATAGATATGATCAAAGGAGATCCAGTCATCAGTGTACATAGACATGGTCAAAGGGGACCCAGCTCTCAGTGTACATAGATATGATCAAAGGAGACCCAGCCCTCAGTGTACATAGACATGGTCAAAGTGGACCCAGATCACAGTATACATAGACATGATCAAAGGGAACCCAGCCCTCAGTGTACATAAACATGATCAAAGGGGACCCGGCCCTCAGTGTATATAGACATGATCAAAGTGGACCCAGCTCACACTGCACATAGACATGATCAAAGGGGACCTAGTTCACAGTGTACATAGATATGATCAAAGGGGACTCAGCTCACAGTGTGCATAGACATGATCAAAGTGAACCCAACTCACAGTGTGCATAGGCATGATCAAAGGGGACCCAACTCACAGTGTACATAGACATGATCAAAGGGGACCCAGCTCTCAGTGTACACAGACATGATCAAAGGGGACCCGGCCCTCAGTGTGCAAAGACATGATCAAAGGGGACCCGGCTGTCAGTGTACATAGACATGATCAAAGGGGACCCAACTCACAGTGTACATAGACATGATCAAAGGGGACCCGGCTGTCAGTGTACATAAACATGATCAAAGGAGACCCGGCCCTCAGTGTACATAGACATGATCAAAGGGGACCCAGCTCACAGTGTGCATGGTCATGATCAAAGGGGACCCAGCTCTTAGTGTACATAGATATGATCAAAGGAGATTCAGTCATCAGTGTACATAGACATGATCAAAGGGGACCCAGCTCACAGTGTGCATAGACATGATCAAAGGGGACCCAACTCACAGTGTACATAGACATGATCAAAGGGGACCCGGCTGTCAGTGTACATAGACATGATCAAAGGGGACCCGGCCCTCAGTGTACATAGACATGATCAAAGGGGACCCAGCTCTCAGTGTACATAGATATGATCAAAGGGGACCCAGCTCTCAGTGTTCATAGATATGATCAAAGGGGACTCAGCTCTCAATGTACATAGATATGATCAAAGGGGACCCAGCTCTCAGTGTTATGTTGTGAGCATGTCATATATTCCCACCAGTGAACCTGTGCAGGTCACTTAACTGGTTGGTTCATGCACTGCCCGGTCAGTCCCATGACAGCCATGTGTAGTGCGGTGTATATAATCCTATCAGTGTAATTATTGATTTTGTCTTTGCCCAGAGCTGTGTTCATTATAATACAGCTGACAGGCTCTTTATGGCTGCTAGTCTGGTGGGCACCACCCACGTTTCTCTAAGCAGTGGTGTTTTAAACCTTATATTTTAGTTTTGTGGAGCACTATTCTTCTTGTGGGGCATGTTTTGTCATACATCGTCCACTACTTTTTCTTCATTTCCATTCAAGTTGATTTTTTGCTCTTCTTAATTAAGCCTGTTTGTTTTCTTCACACTGGTGTCTGCTTGTAAGCTTCCTTCAACTGACTCAAATCTCCTTCACTTTTTACAACGTGTCTCAACAAGCATTTCTCTTTTCCTCCATCAGTTTTCTTCTATTATAACGAGTCAGTTATCTTTACCAATTTTTTCTGCTCAGCTCTTTCGATCCTGATAAAATACAGTCTTCGCCAGCACTTCAGTCATCCCTCTATAATACAGTAATCACTAAGTACTTCAGTTGTATCTCTAAAGTACAGTCATCACCAGCACTTCAGTCATCCTTCTAAAGTACATCCTTCTCCAGCACTTCAGTCATCCCTCTAAAGTACAGTCATCACTAGTACTTCAGTCATATCTCTAAAGTACAGTCGTCTCCAGCACTTCAGTCATCCCTCTAAAGTAGACCTACAGTCATCTCCAGTATGTCAGTCATTCCTCCAAAGTAAAGTCATATCCAACACTTCAGTCATCCCTCCAAAGTACAGTCATCTCCAGCACTGCAATTATCCTTCTAAAGTAAAAGCACTTCAGCCATCCCTAAGTAGTTCAGTCATATCTCTAAAGTACAATCATCACCAGCACTTCAGTCATCCTTCTAAAGTACAGCCTTCTCCAGCACTTCAGTCATCCCTCAAAGGAAAAGTCATCTCCAGCATAAATCATTCCAATAAAATTTGTTTTGTTATCAGGATCACTATTGACCAAACTTATCTCTGTTCTCACTCATGGCCACATATACCTAGGCATCAATAGGCATGTAAAAATTAATAAAACAAATGTTAATCCTGTGAACTCAACATTTACAACATCCACATAAAATTCAGTTAGTAAACCTGGACTCATCAAGCCTTTCCCAGAGCATATTTCAGTTGCGTTTCCCGGAGCATGTTTCAGTTGAGTATAGTGACTAAATCACAAGCACTGTTGTGTAGTATCTTGACCACAAACACTGCTGTGTAGTGACTAGACCACAAGCACTGCTGTGTAGTGGCTACACCACAAACATTGTTGTGTAGTCACTAGACTGCAAGCACTGCAGTGTAGTGACTAAACCACAAGCACTGCTGTGTAGACGCTAGACCACAAGCACTACAGTGTAGTGGCTAGACCACAAACACTGCAGTGTAGTGGCTAGACCACAAACACTGCTGTGTAGTGACTAGACCGCAAGCACTGCAGTGTAGTCACTAGACCACAAGTACTACAGTGTAGTGGCTAGACCACAAACATTGCTGTGTAGTGGCTAGACCACAAACACTGCTGTGTAGTAACTAGACCACAAACACTGCAGTGTAGTGGCTAGACCACAAGCACTGCAGTGTAGTGGCTAGACCACAAGCACTGCAGTGTAGTGGCTAGACCACAAGCACTGCAGTGTAGTGGCTAGACCACAAGCACTGCAGTGTAGTGGCTAGACCACAAGCACTGCAGTGTAGTGGCTAGACCACAAGCACTGCAGTGTAGTGGCTAGACCACAAGCACTGCTGTGTAGTGGCTAGACCACAAGCACTGCAGTGTAGTGGCTAGACCACAAACACTGCAGTGTAGTGGCTAGACCACAAGCACTGCAGTGTAGTGGCTAGACCACAAACACTGCAGCGTAGTGGCTAGACCACAAACACTGCTGTGTAGTGGCTAGACCACAAACACTGCAGCGTAGTGGCTAGACCACAAGCACTGCAGTGTAGTGGCTAGACCACAAACACTGCAGCGTAGTGGCTAGACCACAAGCACTGCAGTGTAGTGGCTAGACCACAAACACTGCAGCGTAGTGGCTAGACCACAAGCACTGCAGTGTAGTGGCTAGACCACAAGCACTGCAGCGTAGTGGCTAGACCACAAGCACTGCAGTGTAGTGGCTAGACCACAAGCACTGCAGCGTAGTGGCTAGACCACAAGCACTGCAGCGTAGTGGCTAGACCACAAGCACTGCAGCGTAGTGGCTAGACCACAAGCACTGCAGCGTAGTGGCTAGACCGCAAGCACTGCAGCGTAGTGGCTAGACCACAAGCACTGCAGCGTAGTGGCTAGACCGCAAGCACTGCAGCGTAGTGGCTAGACCACAAGCACTGCAGCGTAGTGGCTAGACCGCAAGCACTGCAGCGTAGTGGCTAGACCACAAGCACTGCAGCGTAGTGGCTAGACCACAATCACTGCAGCGTAGTGGCTAGACCACAAGCACTGCAGCGTAGTGGCTAGACCGCAAGCACTGCAGCGTAGTGGCTA
Organism: Lamellibrachia satsuma; assembly: GCA_033239005.1. Classification (NCBI taxonomy): domain Eukaryota; kingdom Metazoa; phylum Annelida; class Polychaeta; order Sabellida; family Siboglinidae; genus Lamellibrachia; species Lamellibrachia satsuma. Next base: position 14,969,480 of record BSQZ01000001.1, on the reverse strand, counting down.
GACCACAATCACTGCAGCGTAGTGGCTAGACCACAAGCACTGCAGCGTAGTGGCTAGACCACAAGCACTGCAGCGTAGTGGCTAGACCACAAGCACTGCAGCGTAGTGGCTAGACCGCAAGCACTGCAGCGTAGTGGCTAGACCACAAGCACTGCAGCGTAGTGGCTAGACCGCAAGCACTGCAGCGTAGTGGCTAGACCACAAGCACTGCAGCGTAGTGGCTAGACCGCAAGCACTGCAGCGTAGTGGCTAGACCACAAGCACTGCAGCGTAGTGGCTAGACCGCAAGCACTGCAGCGTAGTGGCTAGACCACAAACACTGCAGCGTAGTGGCTAGACCGCAAGCACTGCAGCGTAGTGGCTAGACCACAAACACTGCAGCGTAGTGGCTAGACCGCAAGCACTGCAGCGTAGTGGCTAGACCACAAACACTGCAGCGTAGTGGCTAGACCGCAAGCACTGCAGCGTAGTGGCTAGACCACAAGCACTGCAGCGTAGTGGCTAGACCGCAAGCACTGCAGCGTAGTGGCTAGACCACAAGCACTGCAGCGTAGTGGCTAGACCGCAAGCACTGCAGCGTAGTGGCTAGACCACAAACACTGCAGCGTAGTGGCTAGACCGCAAGCACTGCAGCGTAGTGGCTAGACCACAAACACTGCAGCGTAGTGGCTAGACCGCAAGCACTGCAGCGTAGTGGCTAGACCACAAACACTGCAGCGTAGTGGCTAGACCACAAGCACTGCAGCGTAGTGGCTAGACCACAAACACTGCAGCGTAGTGGCTAGACCACAAGCACTGCAGCGTAGTGGCTAGACCACAAACACTGCAGCGTAGTGGCTAGACCACAAGCACTGCAGCGTAGTGGCTAGACCACAAACACTGCAGCGTAGTGGCTAGACCACAAGCACTGCAGCGTAGTGGCTAGACCACAAACACTGCAGCGTAGTGGCTAGACCACAAGCACTGCAGCGTAGTGGCTAGACCACAAACACTGCAGCGTAGTGGCTAGACCACAAGCACTGCAGCGTAGTGGCTAGACCACAAACACTGCAGCGTAGTGGCTAGACCACAAGCACTGCAGCGTAGTGGCTAGACCACAAACACTGCAGCGTAGTGGCTAGACCACAAGCACTGCAGCGTAGTGGCTAGACCACAAACACTGCAGCGTAGTGGCTAGACCACAAGCACTGCAGCGTAGTGGCTAGACCACAAACACTGCAGCGTAGTGGCTAGACCACAAGCACTGCAGCGTAGTGGCTAGACCACAAGCACTGCAGCGTAGTGGCTAGACCACAAGCACTGCAGCGTAGTGGCTAGACCACAAACACTGCAGCGTAGTGGCTAGACCACAAGCACTGCAGCGTAGTGGCTAGACCACAAACACTGCAGCGTAGTGGCTAGACCACAAGCACTGCAGCGTAGTGGCTAGACCACAAACACTGCAGCGTAGTGGCTAGACCACAAACACTGCAGCGTAGTGGCTAGACCACAAACACTGCAGCGTAGTGGCTAGACCACAAGCACTGCAGCGTAGTGGCTAGACCACAAACACTGCAGCGTAGTGGCTAGACCACAAGCACTGCAGCGTAGTGGCTAGACCACAAACACTGCAGCGTAGTGGCTAGACCACAAGCACTGCAGCGTAGTGGCTAGACCACAAACACTGCAGCGTAGTGGCTAGACCACAAGCACTGCAGCGTAGTGGCTAGACCACAAACACTGCAGCGTAGTGGCTAGACCACAAGCACTGCAGCGTAGTGGCTAGACCACAAACACTGCAGCGTAGTGGCTAGACCACAAACACTGCAGCGTAGTGGCTAGACCACAAACACTGCAGCGTAGTGGCTAGACCACAAACACTGCAGCGTAGTGGCTAGACCACAAACACTGCAGCGTAGTGGCTAGACCACAAACACTGCAGCGTAGTGGCTAGACCACAAACACTGCAGCGTAGTGGCTAGACCACAAACACTGCAGCGTAGTGGCTAGACCACAAACACTGCAGCGTAGTGGCTAGACCACAAACACTGCAGCGTAGTGGCTAGACCACAAACACTGCAGCGTAGTGGCTAGACCACAAACACTGCAGCGTAGTGGCTAGACCACAAACACTGCAGTGTAGTGGCTAGACCAACACCTAATGTTGTTGTTTGTATCATATCAGACACATATCAACATTACATATAATAAATTTATCAAATTGTTTACAAATTTGTATAACTCAAATTGTCCAGTCAGTAACTGTACACATGATACAGTGAAAAATAAGAGACCCGATAAACCATGGATGACAAATTCATTAAAAAATGCTTGTAAAAAAAAACTTACTATATAGACAATTCTTAAAAAACAGAACACATGAAAAACAAGAAAAATACAAGAAATATAAAAATAAACTGACTGCCATATTGAAATATTCAGAAAAACAGCATTACTCCGACCTTCTAGAATTAAACAAGATGAACAAGAAAGAAACATAGAGAATTTGAAATACTCTAATTAATAAAAGCCAAAAGGATTGGAATATCCTACCCAGTTTAAAGACAATACTAATAAAGTCACTGGCAATGAGAATATCGCAAATGGTTTTAATAAATTCTTTTCAAATATAGGTCCTGCACTAGCCAGGAATATTCCTAAATGCAACTCCAATTTTACACATTACCTGAATAAAAAGGTAGAGGAGACATTATTTCTTAACCCTGTCACTGATGGTGAGATATTAGCACTAGTAAATAATGCTAAAAGCAAAAATTCAAAAGGTCATGATATTGATATGTGCCTAGTTAAGTTGGTAATACCATGTATTCTAAAGCCTCTAAAACACATTTTCAACAATTCGCTGCAAAACGGAGTCTTTCCGGATAGCATGAAAATTGCTCGTTATCCCTATATTCAAAACTGGTGATGCACAAGAATTCTCAAACTACAGGCCAGTATCAATATTACCTCAGTTTTCAAAAATACTAGAAAAGATATTTCATAATAGATTAATGTCTTTTTTGAATGATAAACAAATACTGTACAATGGCCAATTTGGATTTAGAAAAAACCACTCAACATCAATGGCGATATTAGAACTTGTGGAAGAAATGACAACAGCTATGGATAACTCTCAGTCTTCAGTTGCAGTATTTATAGATTTAAAAAAGGCATTTGATACAGTTGACCACAACACACTGCTAAAAAAATTAGAAAATTATGGCATTAGAGGTCTAGCATATAGTTGGATACATAGCTATCTAAACAACAGAAGACAGTATGTCTCTATTAATGGCACAAATTCAACTTGCCTAAATATAGCATATGGTGTACCACAAGGTTCTATATTAGGACTAATTTTATTTATCCTGTATATTAATGACATGTGTAAAGTATCACCTTTGTTGAAATGTATAATATTTGCTGATGACACAAATTTCTTGTACACAGGTGATGATATAGCAGAAATATGCAAAACTGTATCTACAGAATTGGCTAAGTTAAGTACATGGTTTAATGCAAATAAACTGTCTTTAAATGTTTCAAAAACAAATTTTATGGTATTAAGTAGGAAAAAGATAAACAATACTCTCACAGTTAGCATAAATGGTACTAATATTGAAAGAGTATATATTACAAGATTCCTTGGTGTGCTCATTGACCACCAGTTGGATTGGACTGACCATATTAAGAGGATAAAAAATAAAATTGCTAAGAATGTGTCTGTCATGAATAGAGTTAAGCACCTGTTGAATAGTCATGCATTATATTCCTTGTACTGCACTCTTATCATGCTGTATCTGAACTACTGTTGTGAAGCTTGGGGAAATACTTATAAAAGCAGAATACACCCTCTCCATATGCTACAGAAAAAGGCTATACGAATATGTAAACATGAAGGGTACTTGTCACACACAAGACCAATCTTTCTCTACTTTAAAACTCTGTGTGTGTATGATATGCTAGACTACAACAACATGGTGTTCATGTTTAAGGCTCACAACAATTTGCTTCCAGATTGTCTATTGTGTTACTTTAAGAGAGTATGTGATAGTCACAATCACAATACTTGCAACAAAAACAACAATTACAAAATAAAATATAGTAGAATGTCACAAAAAGCTGCTTGTATTAGTATTAAGGGTCCTAAGTTATGGAATGAATTACATCCAGACCTGCAGACATGCAGAACGGTTTATCAGTTTAAAAGTCATTATAAAAGATTGCTCCTATAAAGATATGAACAGTTGGATTATTATTAATCATCAATTTAGTGTTTCTGATGTATTTGTATCTATGTGCATTGTATTACTGATGTATTTGTATCTATGTGCATTGTATTACTTATTGGTTGATGTATGCCTATGTGTACTCTAATATCCAGTATAATTAGCAACTTATAAGTAAATGTTGCTAAACTGAAAACTAGTCAATTGTGATTATTTAATTTAAGAAATAAGATTGTAAATTATTAATAGGGAATGCAAAATATAAGTTTTTATAACTTCATGCATTTCCTTTTAGCATATTTGTAAAATGATTGTTTATATTTTATATATTCACAGCATCCTGATTGATGTGTTTTGGTTCAATAGAGATATCTTACGTATTGCTGCACCTTGTATATGTTTATGTTGAATAAAATTCAATTCAACATACCCCTGGTTTGAAAGTAGTGTCTGCAGAATAATGGTAAATACCAGTTGGGCTTTGAAAAACTAGTTGCATAATAATAAGCATGACGTCTTACAAGAACTAAATAGGCTATTATATTGGTATTAATGGTGACTGCAGCAGACTAATGCTGATAGCTATGAGATTTCCATGAATATGTTCTGTGGCTTTAGAAAATGGGGAGTTTATTGCAACAATCCAAATATGCAGCAATGGTAGCTTGTGTGCACATGGACTAGTCGCCTTGTCTATGTGGGACACAGACAATGATTACAAAGAGCTATATATGATTACTGTAATGTATGATGAGGAATAGACCTGTCTGGAGACAGTTCAACCCCAGTGACATGAGTGAGAGTGAATGGGTGAGTAATTTATCATTAAACTGTTACAAAATCCAGACTACTGATGCATATAAATAAAAAAATTGTCCAATGCCAAAACTATAATCGTGCAATCTTAGATTAATTATGTGATACTGCAGAATATGTTTATGACATTCCATTGAGAATACACTATAATGTGTAACAGTAAGCAAGACACCACCACTCTTGCATGACAGGTAGTTTATTCAGTATGGGAGATATTTATCCCGGATTTATCTCAGTAGGGAAGGGATTTAGCTTGATGAGGGACATATTTATCTCTGTATGGATGGGATTTATTGACCGCTTTATTAATGTTGTTCTATGTTGTTGCTACAAGACCACAAATCTCTATTGAAACATCTTTATGTTCCTCTACTGTTTTAAAAGCAGTGTATTTGTTAAATTATAAAAATTGTGGCTGTCAATTTTGTTTGGTCAGAAGTTTGAATTGTTTATCACTGTTGCTAATCATCATACCTACATAATGGGTCTCAACCAACCAACGACATTGCAGGTTTGATCAACTATTGATGACCTCACTGGGTATGACAAGATGAACTTTGTATCATTGGATTACTATGGACACCAATGGGGGGGTCAGGCACATTCTTTGTCCACTTGCTTGGACACAGTGAGCATCTCTTGAACCAGAACATTAAAGGTCCCTCCACAATTTGATACTTTAAGTCACATAGAGCCTTTCTAGTATCAACTATGACATCCTAGCATGTTTGCACACATTTGTTATTTAGTTTTGGTAAAATCACTGGACAAACTATTCAAATATTTTTTACCAGATCCATTAAAAATTCAGTGTAGAAAGGTCAAAGGTGGTCCAGCTCTATATACTCTCATATAAGGCTATTCACACTTTCATAAGTTACCCGTTCTAATGATCAAATTCAATTATGTTAATGATTAAAAAAGTATGCAATCTTATTTAATCCTTGGAGTGAACAATGATAAATTTCCACGGTGTACACAAATCCATAAGGGTGCTTTTAAAAATCATAACATCGCTAATAATTAATGTGATTGAAGTATCATTTTGTTGCTAAAAAGACCGTTTATTATAATAAAATTATACAAAACTACAGCACATAATGTTATCATGGGGATATTACGTTTTGAATTTCAGCAAAAAAAGAAAGCAATATTTTTTATTTTCACCCTGCTACTAGGTAATTATGTATGTCCCTATGTCCAATTAGAAAAAGTCGCCATACATATTAGCTACAAAATAAAAAAAAATTAATCAGATGTTGACTTTTATTTTTATGATTTTTTTTCCAACACGTCTGGTGTTGGATTGCCGATTCGGATATACCGATTCAGACAGGCCCATCAGTCCTGCGTCGTTTACCATGGTAGTGCAAGCTGTCGAAGCTGGTGGAAATCGCAATGGCAACTTGCTGATATTTACTTCAAAAAAGCCTGCAACATCGTTCTAACTGTTTGAACTAGTATAATAACGTGATTCACTAATGTTGTCATTCAATTTGTTGAAATGTTGATGCTGCATATAGCCCACTCGCGCATTCACATGTATTCGAATATGCCAATCATAGAGCTTTCCAAAGGTATGATGTGTTACATATTTAGGTACTATGAATGGAAACGTAAATTTATTCTGCAGAGCATAGTAAAAGCAGCCAAATATGGGCACCAAATACGTGACGTGGTTTGTAGGCTAGATCGTCATTAGCTGTCATCGACTATGCTCATGAATAAATATGAATTAAAATGAAGAGTGATTCAGCTTTCCAATGATACCATTTGTTCCTGTGTGAAGTACTGGTGACGGAAACGAAAATTGTTCTTACAGTGATGCCAAAATCGGCCCAAAATCGGTCGGAACACTTCGCACTGATCATGCGGGCCCAGTCGTCACTCTCAGGGTTAAACCAACTGCTACAATATTACTAAATATTATTCACATACTACAAATTTTAACATCAATGAACCTGATTCGTGATGGTTAAATCAACTAAGGAGGGAGATTTAACTAATAAATTGTGTACAGCTGCATGCTCATTAAATTAATTACCTATCAGTTGTGTTATATAAAACTCATATTAAGTGCATGGATTACTTTGGATATTATAGCATTCCTTCTGCTCAACTCTCTGTGAAGGTCAGCTTCAGGTTTCTAGCCTCTTGATCATGGCTAATATCATGTAGATATTTCTCTATTTGCAGCTTTCTGCTTAGTTTGTAATTCCGATGTTGATAGCTGTGCATGTTAAATCTTCCAACAATTTTTAGTATATATTTTAATTAATGTGCATAGTGGAATTTACAAATTGCCATTGTTTTATGGCAGGTGATACTCGTGGCTGTAGTGGATGACTGTAGTGCTTCAGACTTCAGTGGCTGTAGAGGATGGCTGTAGTGCTTCAGTGGCTCTAGGGGATGGGTGTAGTGCTTGAGTAGTTTCTAACCAGAAAATGTCCACATCTTTCACACTTGCAGCCTGTTGCTGTAGCGCTGCCAAATGCCAGTTACATGTGACCCCATACTGCTAGCTAAATGTTATCAGGCAGTGGACACTGTGTCTGTGACGCAGGTTCTCATTATCTGCAAGTCGGCATTCAGTGTGCCACCTTGTCAACTAATCATCTCAACACCAGTAATAATTGTAACAAATATTTTTACAAATCCAAGTAAGAATGCATTTATTCATAAAAAGTATCAATATATTTTTAAATAGCAGGGCTTGATGCTTTTTATGACTAATGAATTATAATTTGGATTATAAAATTTAGATATAAAAATATTTTTTTACAATATTATTATTGGTATTAAATGATTAGTTGACAACCACCATTATAAAACTACATAAAAGTATTGTTTTTCTGCATGCAAGCTGAGCTTTTGTGTAGTGTATTTCTGTACTTAATAACTTATATGCTATTTGCTATCTTTTCTGTGTATTTTGTTCTTTATACACTGTTTCTTTGTATGTATTTTGATAAAAATTATTATTTTTATAATAACTTTCATTTCTATGTGAAAGTTCAAAATATTCTTGTCGCTGAGCATTTCTATTCATATTTTGATTTGCAGTTTTTTAACATCAAGTTAGCTGATGATCTCTAATGTCACAAAACGGATTAACAGATGTGATCCTATTGTGTAATAGCTATTTAGGTAGCCTGTTAACACAATCAGTGACCAAGATTAAGTAGTAGTGTGCTGTTTCAATGCACAAGAAAGTCGCATAAAATTTTACACATTTGTTGACCAGTACATGACTACTACAGTGGTCTACACACAGTGGTGCCTCAACATTTGTTGACCAGTACATGACTACTACATTGGTCTACACACAGTGGTGCTTCAACATTTGTTGACCAGTACATGACTGCTACAGTGGTCTACACACAGTGGTGCCTCAACATTTGTTGACCAGTACATGACTACTACAGTGGTCTACACACAGTGGTGCCTCAACATTTGGTGCATGGACTTTCATAATTATGCAGATTTTCAACATTTATATCTGATTAATATGCTTTCAGAACCATCATTTAATGTAAGTTGCCTACAACAATTATAAATGATCACAAGTCAGAAACAAATTAAAAAGTAACACAGCAGAACAATTTTGTATACATGCCTATTTAAACACGAGCTGATAGTGTTGTATGTTGTTCTTGATTCACCCTGGTATGCCACACCCACCCGCAATTACATTTTCTTTAAAATTTTGAGAATGTGATTAAGACATTGGCCTAGGAGTCCTACCTGTTTCAGCCATGGACAGACGCTTGAGGGAATACGACTTCTACCAGTGTGTACCATGCTTGATGTTTGCTCGAAGAACTCTGTTTCAGCATGCAATACTTTCTTAGTTTCTTGCTAATATCACCAGTACAGATTACAATAGAGCTATCCTGTGGTGTTCAGCTGAAATTAAGAGCTAGTTAGAGGCTACCGATTAGTGGTGGGACGCCTTGCATGCAGATTATCCTCGCCTGGGCAGCTGGCATGTAAACAGCATTTGTCTGAGCCAGATCAATGCTTGCTTTCTGTGCGTGAAATTGCTTGAAGCAATGAAGCTCATCAGTGCCTTGTCTCGCCAGGCTCATGTGCTGTCGCATGCTCGTTAACAGATTACCAAACCAATGGCAGTGATTCATATCGACCGGATCTGTGATATGTCTGGATAGTCTACTAGCTTCAGTCTACCACTGTCTTCTCTAGTTGCCATGTCCAAAAATGTGTTTTGTCAGATGGAAAAGAAATTGGAAAAACACACACATGAATGCCTGCAAGCACTTATATGCACACATAGTAAGCTCTTAGCAATTCTGTTTGCTTAGGCTTGTCTTGTAGAGTGCAGCAGATTTGATGACAGACTAAATGCTAATAAAAGTTTTCCTGCCAGAGTTGAGCAGGTCCATCTGTCTCATTTACTCAATCAGTCTTATTACTTGGACATGCACGATCAGTTTCATGGGCAATACTGCAGGGCTGCTAAGTTATTTCTCATTGTAGTATTATTAGTATTGTGATGATGATTAATTTCAGTATAATCTTAAATAAATAAATTTTTTTTAGTATCTAATATAACAATTAAATGTGCCTTTTTGTGTTTAATTAATAACATTTCTGGGAGATTTCCTTCTTTGCGATCATTTCATCAGTTTTTGTAGAGCTCAACTGATCATTTTAAAACAGGTCTCTTTGATAATTATTAAAATGAATGGTGGTAACTTTACTGTAATTAGTTTATCAGCTGTAAATCCACGGACTGCTGTAATAACTCAGGAAATGAGCAAACATGTCCACAAATACCATGTTGTAGGCAAGTATGGCGTGGTTGGCGGCATAGGCTACGTTGCACCAAGTACCATGTGGTAGGCGTACATGTTAAATTCCAGAAATGCAAATGCAGGAGATTTATGCATAAATCGGAGAATTGTGTGTAAATCAGAGGGTTTCAGGGTATAAGAGAATTGTGCGTAAATTGGAGTATTTTACGTCCTTGCCATGCATAAAAATTACACTAGATCAGCTTTAGTTCCCAGTACATTGCATATTTTAATATATTTATATATATACAGTTGTGGCAGTAGAATTAATTATATTAATTAATTATAAAATAACATGTTTACTACCTAAATGGTCTAGGAATAAAAAAATTCTACACCTGAAATTTATTACCATACAACAAAAATGTCCTACCTAACTGGCAGTAGACTACATATTTTATTACATTACACATGCAACTAACATAATATTTAGGAGCAGGGCTAGAACTGAGACATTTTCTTTTCAAAGTTTGTGATTTATGTGATGAAACCATTTGAGATCCTAGGTAATGGAGGTATTTTTTGATTTGTGAAACCTATTTTTAAAATGTTTTTTTCGTTCACAATGTGTTCCAATTGTCACAATTAGCAAACATATATGAATTAAATAGAACTTGTTTAAAGTGGAGATGTATTGATGGGCATTATTTAAATGGATATTTTATGGATTGTACATTGATGAGCAATAATGGGAGATCATTCGTTTAGCACATTATAAACAATGCAACAAGCAAGGCACAAGGATACTGTTTAGTCAAGCCTCCATTGTCCAGTCTGCACAAAACTTAATTGAAATAACCCTTACTGTTGTTGTGGGCATGAGTAAAAGGAGAGATTGATGATTTTTGTTAACTGAAGCCACAAAAAATTTGGGAGATTTGTTCTCCCGTCTGGGAAACTGGGAGATTTGATAGATTTCCGTGAGTTTCCTGGCGATTCCGGGACACTTAACATGTATGGTGGTAGGTGGCATAGGCTACATGGCCACAAATACCATGTGGTAGGTGGCACAGGCTATATGGCACTAAGTATTGTGTGGTTGGCATCATAGGCTATGTGGCACCAATTACTGTGTGGCAGGTGGCACAGGCTATGTGGCACCAATTACCACATGGTAGATGGCATAGGCTATATGGCACCAAGTACTGTGTGGCAGATGGCATAGGCTACAAAGCACCAAGTATCAGAAGGAGGCAGACGGGGTGAAGGGGAGTGGAGACAGAGGGGGTGGAGGGGGAGTGGAGATTCGGGGGTGGAGGGGAAGTGGAGACAGATGGGGTGAAAGGGAGTGGAGAGAGATGGGGTGAAGGGGAGTGGAGACAGATGGGGTGATGGGGAGTGGAGATAGATTGGGGTGGAGGGGGAGTGAAGACAGCCGGGATGGAGGAGGAGTGAAGACAGATGGGGTGCAGGGGAGTGGAGACAGACGAGGTGAAGGGGAGTAAAGACAGACAAGGTAAAAGGGAGTGGAGACAGATGGGGTGAAGGGGAGTGGAGACAGATGAGGTGAAGGGGAGTAAAGACAGACAAGGTAAAAGGGAGTGGAGACAGATGGGGTGAAGGGGAGTGAAGACGGACGAGGTTAAGGGGAGTAAAGACAGACAAGGTAAAAGGGAGTGGAGACAGACGAGGTGAAGGGGAGTGAAGACAGACGAGGTGAAGGGGAGTAAAGACAGACAAGGCAAAAGGGAGTGGAGACAGACGAGGTGAAGGGGACTAAAGACAGACAAGGTAAAAGGGAGTGGAGACAGATGGGGTGAAGGGGAGTGGAGACAGACGAGGTGAAGGGGAGTAAAGACAGACAAGGTAAAAGGGAGTGGAGACAGATGGGGTGAAGGGGAGTGGAGACAGACGAGGTGAAGGGGAGTAAAGACAGACAAGGTAAAAGGGAGTGGAGACAGATGGGGTGAAGGGGAGTGAAGACAGACGAGGTGAAGGGGAGTGGAGACAGACGATGTGAAGGGGAGTGGAGACAGATGGGGAGGAGGGGGCGTGGAGACAGATGAGGTGAAGGGGAGTGGAGACAGATGAGTTGAAGGGGAGTGGAGACAGATGGGGTAAAGGGGAGTGAAGACAGACGAGGTGAAGGGGAGTGGAGACAGACGGAGTGAAGGGGGAGTGGAGACAGACGAGGTGAAGGGGAGTAAAGACAGACGAGGTGAAGGGGAGTGGAGACAGACGAGGTGAAGGGGAGTGAAGACAGATGAGGTGATGGGGAGTGGAGACAGATGATGTGAAGGGGAGTGGAGACAGATTGGGAGGAGGGGGAGGGGAGACAGACAAGGTGAAGGGGAGTGGAAACAGACATGGTGAAGGGGAGTGGATACAGACGGGGTGAAGGGGAGTGGAGACAGATGGGGTGGAGGGGAGTGAAGACAGAAAAGGTAAAGGGGAGTGGAGACAGAGGGGGTGAAGGGGAGTGGAGACACATGGTGAAGGGCAGTGGAGACAAACGGGGTGGAGGGGGAGTGGAGACAGACTGGATGGAAGGGGAGTGGAGACAGGCAGGGTTGGATGGCTAGTGTTGGATAATTGAGAGAGTCGCGAGAAGGTATGGAGGTCATCACTGTGTATCTGAGGTCACTCCAGACTTATTCATTCAGACATTTATTGGTGATGAACCAGTAACATCTCACATGTCATTTGTCTTCATACATTTGTTGGTTACTATCAATCAATGGCTCTGACCGAGTCCCCCACTGATGGCGAACACTACACAGTGGATGTCTGACCTTTGGGTAACACAATCATACAGATTACTTCCTCCCTGGCAGGCCTGCAGCAGGTCTACAGCTGTCTTTGACCTCGCTGCATTGTCAAGATGTCCGTGGGATGTCTTGCTTTCCAGGCAGCACTCTAATTGCCATGTGTCATTCAACAATAACAACAAAATATGTGTGGAATGTTTGCATGTAAATCTAAGATGTATCTAACTGTTATTGCTTTGTCTTGAAGTACCTTGACAGGAGTTTCAAGGCAGAATGATTAGTTACTGGAGATCATGTGTAAGATTGTTGATTGTCTCATACATTTGATTGTCTCATATACACATTAAAAAAATTTTTTATCATTGACACTAACTTGTATGTTAGGTATCTTGGTGCAGTTTGTCTGCTAGAAGTAAAATGTTCTTACTCCTTTCTATATATATATATATATATATATATATATATATGCACGTATATATATATATATATATTTGTAAATGAACGTATATATATATATATGCATGTATATATATATACACACATATACGTATATATATATATATATAAAATTTATATATATATATATATATATATTTTTATGCAAAATAAAAACACAAGTCCAGCGTAGATTGAAATAGGCCAAGGAATGACATTTAGATTTATTAATTAAGGAGCATGAAATTAGGCAAGCATACACCATCAAAATAAGATACATCCAATAATCTCAGCAAGCATGCCGGCCCCCAAAAGGTGTTTACACATAATTAGTAAATCATGCCTATCAGCTACCCACTACCAGTACTATCTGTACCACTACTGACTTATATACAATTCACATGGTATCGGTGGGGGTCACTCCGCCGTGAATTAACCACCCAACATTCGTGAACAAATCATAATGAAAATTGTGGAAACACAACGCACAATGTATAAAGGTATTACATATCTAGACATTAGTCAACCAATAACTACTAACACATCAGACGGAGAGGTAGGGCCAAACAGCCACACAAATGTACTCGTAAAAAGTACTCGCACTAAAAACCCTGTGTACACTACTGAAAACTTAGTGGAGGGAAAAGCATTAATGCGAAACCTCGTGTACCAAACTATAACAGGGAAAAGCGTCAAAAAAATTCAAAAACTTTGTGAACTACCTCTCTGTCTTCAGTGTTCCAGTGTATCCCTACATAATGCACCACTTGATTTATTAGATAACACTGGGTAACAACTGTTAACACAATATTAGGGAGGGAGGGTGGGATTTTTCAAACGGATTGGAATAAACCGAACAAAACTGATCTGGCAATAAAATCAACAAATTCAGCGATAACGAATAATCGGTAACAATAGAACTTCGGAAATATTTGCAGCGCAAAGGTCTCACCATGACACAAGCTAACTTGGAAATCGAGAGAGGCTGGCTCTAGGTCACGTGGTTGGTGTATCCATACGCGTGAGCGAGTAATTAGGCCAATACTCTCTCTACCATAAAAGGTCTAACCTCAAATCGCCTTCATTGCCCTGTCATCTCGCATAAAATCCTTTATGCGCCGCTGTCACATAAATTCATTTATGCAAAATAACAACACAAGTCCAGCGTAGATTGAAATAGGCCAAAGAATGAAATTAGGCAAGCATACACCATTAAAATAAGATACATCCAATAATCTCATCAAGCATGCCGGCCCCCAAAAGGTGTTTACACATAATTAGTAAATCATGCCTATCAGCTACCCACTACCAGTACTATCTGTACCACTACTGACTTATATACAATTCACATGGTATCGGTGGGGGTCACTCCGCCACTAGGTCACCCTCTGTGTCCGACCCCCGGTCATGCTTGCTGAGATTATTGGATGTATCTTATTTTGATGGTGTATGCTTGCCTAATTTCATGCTCCTTAATTAATAAATCTAAATGTCATTCTTTGGCCTATTTCAATCTACGCTGGACTTGTGTTGTTATTTTGCATAAATGAATTTATGTGACAGCGGCGCATAAAGGATTTTATGCGAGATGACAGGGCAATGAAGGCGATTTGAGGTTAGACCTTTTATGGTAGAGAGAGTATTGGCCTAATTACTCGCTCACGCCTATGGATACACCAACCACGTGACCTAGAGCCAGCCTCTCTCGATTTCCAAGTTAGCTTGTGTCGTTGTGAGACCTTTGCGCTGCAAATATTTCCGAATTTCTATTGTTACTGATTATTCGTTATCGCTGAATTTGTTGATTTTATTGCAAGATCAGTTTTGTTGTTCGGTTTATTCCGATCCGTTTGAAAAATCCCACCCTCCCTCCCTAATATTGTGTTAACAGTTGTTACCCAGTGTTATCTAATACATCAAGTGGTGCATTATGTAGGGATACACTGGAACACTGAAGACAGAGGTAGTTCACAAAGTTTTTGATTTTTTTGATGCTTTTCCCTGTTATAGTTTGGTACACGAGGTTTTGCATTAACACTTTTCCCTCCACTAAGTTTTCAGTAGTGTACACAGGGTTTTTAGTGCAGGTACTTTTTACGAGTACATTTGTGTGGCTGTTTGGCCCTACCTCTCGGTCTGATGTGTTAGTAGTTATTGGTTGACTAATGTCTAGATATGTAACACCTTTATACATTGTGTGTTGTGTTTCCATAATGTTCATTATGAATTGTTCAAGAATGTTGGGTGGTTAGCCTACTTTTTTCATTTACCAAGTTTGGCTGGGGGATCGAGTACCCCAGCCTTTCTGTTTGTACATATATGTGTATGGTTAATTCACGGCGGAGTGACCCCCACCGATACCATGTGAATTGTATATAAGTCAGTAGTGGTACAGGTAGTACTGGTAGTGGGTAGCTGATAGGCATGATTTACTAATTATGTGATATATATGCACGTAAATTCTAGTTAGCATTTTTATGTTAGATGTCAGTTTTAGCAGAAAAGTGTTTGCTAATTTCTTACATAACTACGTTTTATGCCTGTTTGAACCCTGCGAAGTGACAAGACCAGTGTGCTGAACCTTGGAAACAGTCCATATAGTGACATATGAAAACAAGACCAGTGTGCTGAACCTTGGAAACAGTCCATACATTGTGCTGAACCTTGGAAAAAGTCCATACAGTGATGTTCAAAGACAAGAACAGCGTGCTGAACCTTGGAAACAAATCATACAGTGACATATCAAGACGAGCAATGTGCTGAACCTGGGAAACAGTCCATACAGTGATGTACGAAGGCAAGAGCATTAATAGTTGTCCTTGGAAACAGTCCATACAGTGTTGTACCAGGACAAGAGCAGTGTGCTGAACCTTGGAAACAGTTCATACATTGACATACCAGGACAAGAATAGTGTGCTGAACCTTGCAAGCAGTCTACACAATGACATACAAAAACAAGAACAGTGTGCTGAACCTTGGAAACAGTCCATACTGTGATGTACTAAGACAACAGCAGTGTGCTGAACTTTGGAAACAGTCCATACAGTGATGTTGCAAGACAAGAGCAGTATGCTGAACCTTGGAAACAGTCCATACAGTGACATTGTAAGACAACAGTTTTGTGCTGAACCTTGGAAAAAGTGCATATAGTGATGTTGCAAGACAAGAGTGGTGAGCTGAACTTTAGAAACAGTCTATATAGTGACGTACCAAGACAACAGCAGTGTACTGAACCTTGGAAACAGTTCATACAGTGATATTGCAAGACCATGTTGTATACCTGATCATCAAACAGGATGGCTTCTGCATCAATCATGGGAAGCTGAGCTCATTAGAGCAGTTGACCACATGGCCCAGTGTCCCTATCGCGATCATGCCTCAGTTACACTTCCTGGTGTGTTACACATGAATGTCCCGTTTTCTTACAATCGTGCAAAACATCAACATGGTCGCCAATGTGAAACGTAACAGTAGGCTGAACCCAATCATAAGGCTGGCAGATCAAGTTTACCCTTTGAAGAGCCTTCTTTTTAGCCAGTGTAGAATAACCTGGTCTCCTGTCACAGGTGCACCAGTTTATAATAACCAATTAAAATGTGATATAATTAAACCAATGCACATGTAAACCAGCATAACACCACTGCTGGGCTTAGTAATCTCATCGATTCTCAGCCTAATCACACCCTCATTCCATAGATATCTGCAGCTATATAGACAGATGGAAGAATATGAATAAGGACAGAACGATTAATAATTCACACCACATGTTTATTATTTTAAAATGTTATCATTTGACATAATTCAGCAACAGTTATAAGATCATTCCTTTGTGGAAGCTGTTCTTGATTTGTCTGGTTCTGTTTGTACCCTTCATGTTATGTCATGTCATGTCATGTCAAGTCATGTCATGTCATGTCATGCTGGTTCTAAACATGGATGTTGTCCTCTGGGATACAGTGGTGGTTCATTCCACTAGAGCTCTCGCTGACAACACAGTTATAGTGTTGACTTAAATGACCAATGCATTCAGTGAAACAACTCACTGAGAACCATTACAAGACCCTTTGCTTTTCAAAAATCCAACAAATGTACAAACGTTTTACTTTCACTGGTTTCCTTGCAGGAGTTCCACAACATCTACCGACAGTTCTTTCCACATGGGGATCCTACAAAGTTCGCAAACTTTGTCTTCAATGTCTTTGATGCAAACAAGGTAAAGTTGATCAAGTGCATTACACTACCCAAGTCCAGGCATCAGGAAACATATTATTTATACTAATTACTTGCATAGGTAAGCCTACATTTCCCTCAAAATATTTCTATTCTGTACCCATTAACTATTACTGTTCCTTGTATCAGTAGCTGTTGTATGGGTCTCACCTAATGGTGAGATTGTAAATTAATCTACCATACCACCGATGCAACATGAGACATTACAATATATTCCAGTGATACTTTTCCAGTGTGCTATGTGGTGCCATATGTATTAATTTAATGTAAAACCCAGTCATTTAAGCAGATCAAGCCAGTAAATGCAGCATGTATAAACATGTATGTAGGATGCATTTTTCTTGAAAGCAAATAAGGTAGCAGAAGTCACATTTGTTCACATCATTGACTTACTATCCTGAATAATATTTCAGAAATATGATATTGGATAATTACATGTTTTTGTGCTTCTGAAAATAATTTTAGAAATACTGACACTACAATAAAGTAGTATTTTAATATGATTAACAGTATGGGGTAATTTATCAGCACTCTTTCTGAACTGCAGGACGGCTCGATTTCATTCAAAGAGTTTATCTCTGCTCTCTCCATAACGTCTCGGGGTTCACTTGATGAGAAACTTGACTGTAAGTTGCTGCATGTTTTCGTTACTATTCTGTTGTGAAATAAGCATAATCTTACTGGTTGCTTTTTCACAAGGGATGAGTTTACCATAAGTACCAAGATACAAGCTCAGACATGTTAGTTTCCAGGAGCACGGGTAAAATGGATGCTGCATATCTGTCATGCTGTTTGCCTCCATCACTACTGCTAACTTTATTCCAATGATTGATCCATGCGTAATTGTAAACATCTGGTAACCACAAATGGTTGACATGTATGTCTCCAACTTGGAGTGACATGCTTGCTCAACAAACGCCATAAGAAAACAGTATTTATGAGACAGCGTTTTGTCATCTGGTGTGGAATAGTTTGAAAAGTGGTGCCTTCTGGTGTGAAATTTCCCTCGTCTTGAGAAACAAAACTTGGGATGTGGGTATGCTCATTAGAACAGATTTCGTGAAATTTTTTCGCATATCAACTTTTTTATGCATACTGTACATTTAATAAGCTGCATAGGATACATGTATGATGATATCAGAGTAAATATTAGTATAACTTTAGTCCGTAAGACTTACTGCTGCATGCAATATGTCTTTGCAGTGGCATTGAGTCTGTAAGACTTACTGCTGCATGCAGTATGTCTTTGCAGGGGCATTGAGTCTGTAAGACTTACTGCTGCATGCAGTATGTCTTTGCAGGGGCATTGAGTCTGTAAGACTTACTGCTGCATGCAGTATGTCTTTGCAAGGGCATTGAGTCTGTAAGACTTACTGCTGCATGCAGTATATCTTTGCAAGGGCATTGAGTCTGTAAGACTTACTGCTGCATGCAGTATGTCTTTGCAAGGGCATTGAGTCTGTAAGACTTACTGCTGCATGCAGTATGTCTTTGCAAGGGCATTGAGTCCGTAAGACTTACTGCTGCATGCAATATGTCTTTGCAGGGGCATTGAGTCTGTAAGACTTACTGCTGCATGCAGTATGTCTTTGCAGGGGCATTGAGTCTGTAAGACTTACTGCTGCATGCAGTATGTCTTTGCAGGGGCATTGAGTCCGTAAGACTTACTGCTGCATGCAGTATGTCTTTGCAAGGGCATTGAGTCTGTAAGACTTTGCAGGGGCATTGAGTCCATAAGACTTACTGCTGCATGCAGTATGTCTTTGCAAGGGCATTGAGTCCGTAAGACTTACTGCAGTGCTGCATGCAATATGTCTTTGCAGGGGCATTTTGTCTGTAGGACTTACTGCTGCATGCAATGTCTTGGCAGAGGCATCCAGTATGTAGGACTTACTGCTGCATGCCACATGTCCTTGCAGGGGCACTCAGTCTGTAGAACTTACTACTGCATGCAACATGTCCTATGCAGGGCATTTAGTCTGTAGGACTTACTACTACATGCAATATGTCTTTGTAGGGGAATTTAGTCTGTAGGACTTACTGCTGCATACAATGTCTTTGCAGGGGCATTTAGTCTGTATGACCTCGACAATGATGGCTACGTGACACGAAATGAGATGGTCGACATTGTTGATGCAATCTACAGCATGATTGGTGACATGATTGACCTTCCTGAGGACGAGGACACGCCAGAGAAACGTGTTAACAAGATCTTCATGCAGATGGACACAGTGAGTTGACGGCATGTCACAAATGGTGGAGAGCCAGTGAAAAGTTGACAAGAGGTGTAGTAGGAACCTGTCTGACCGAAAACTATGACCAACACATGGCTGTCTGTATTTGTATCAACTCAACATCTCTATCATGGAACGTAATTGGTAGCAAAGTGCAAAATACAAAACACTGATGTTCAACTATTTCAAAGTAGTGTATCTAGTAATATTAATTAAGTATAATTAAACTTTGCATTAAAGGAAGTTTAGCTACCTTTCAGAGTCACACATATGTGATGCTACATGCCAAAACCAGGCTCTTCTTAACAATTTGACAAAACCATTTTATTACAGATTCAAATAGAGGAGATATACAGCTTTAAAACCAACATGAACAGTGTACCTTACTCCTGGGCAAAGATATTAAACTTAATGTACACATTCATGGAATAACGGTTTTGAGAAAATCAGCTTTAAAAGAACGGCATTGAAAAATTGCTTCTTCCATAGAAACCATGCACTTATAATGCTCCAAATGGTATGAACTTTTGTATATTCCTCCAGAAGGTGTGTATAAAGATTCAAAAGTATAAAATGAAAAAATGCAATATTTATTGAATACCACCTCATTTACTACAAGGTTTGGTATTCCCGGAGATTGCGAGCACTGGTAGCCGAACCCCTAAAATAAACCCCTGAAATATCTGAAAATAAAACATTATTCACACATTAAATACATAATAACACTACACAATGTCAGTTCCACTCCCGCTGAGCCAACCAATGCTAGCTCAGTGTGGTTTTCCCCTTCCCCTGCTGGGGCGACATCCACGGGCTCGACACGGTCTTCCAAGTAATCTTCAATCACGGCAGCTAAATTGCTTTCCTCGAGATTGCACCCCCTCGCACGATCCATCTCGGTAGCTAAATAAGCTTCTTTCGATGCCACAGTGCAAATCTTTAACGAACTGAAGATAAAAACATTGGGCGAAAATGGTGAACAAAGAAGAAAGGAAAGTGTAAACAAGCGCTTACGTTTTCGACCAATCAGCGAGCGTTTCGCTACTTCCATAGCATTCCCAATCACACGTGTAGTTGACGTCATAAGCTTTCCAGCCATGTATAACGTGGGGTTTCCTGCTTGTAAGCGGGTGAAGACAGTCGATCAAAAATGTGTAAAAATGGCTTTGTCTCACACTTCTCAACCGCGATGCTAATCAGGGGCTTCAATATGTGCTAAACATTACTAATTTAAACAATCTTTCAACTGATATAAATGGATGTATGGAAAGAGGGATAATTTTGTTGATCAATTCCGTCGTTAACCCATTTTTGACAATTCGAAGGTACACCATGCATTTTAGGCTCCTGCGCCGAACAAAATCTAGCGAGAAGCGTCCGGTTTTGGCGTGGCGTTTAACATATTTGCTCAATGTAACTCCACTGAGCAAACAATTGTGTTTCTAAAAGTAACTAAACGTCCTTTAATATGAATTTCAGTCTTGTAAAAATGTACATGCTGATAACTGAGGGTCTGCTTGATTAATGTAAAGCCCTCATCCCTTCTTGAACATGGGCTAACATGTTTTGTAAAAAGGCTGAACAAATGTGTTAATAAAGTTTCATACTAGTAAACATTTTAATTACAAATCTTGTAAAGTTTATTGATATTTATTGTATGTCAATGTAAAATAAACATATAATTTGGCATGCCTAGGAAAATATTAGTTAGCAGAATGTGTGACGTTTAATGTGGCATTCAGTGAGGTATAGCCTGGTCTGCCAAAAGTCTCAATGTATTGGTTGTAGTAATGACATTGAGCTGTGTCTTGTAGAATCGTGACGGTCGCCTCACGAAGGACGAGTTCATTGAAGGCACCAAGTGTGACCCGTGGATTGTCCAGGCCCTGTCTCTGGATGTGCCCTCCCGAAGGAAGAGACTCATCTAGATGTGGATTATACAGGCCCTGTCTCTCGAAGTGTCTCGATGTGCCCTCCCACAGGAAAAGACTCAATTAGCTGTGGATTGTCCAGGCCCTGTCTCTAGATGTGCCCTCCCGCAAGAAGGTAGTCATCTGGCAGCAGCAGAAGTGATACTACAATGAAGAGAAGACACAGGAAGCCTAAGACTGGGATGTGTTGGAAGAGTTACTCCACTTTAACTTAACAACAGCTTATGGCTGTATATAACATTTGCATGAAAGATGCTATTAATGGCTTATCACTATATCATGTCATTCTCGGCATTGTTTGGCATTGATGCTATGAGCAACTGAAGTGTATTTAATGAGGAAAATTGGACCAGGACCAGGACCAGCAGACGGTCTGTTGTGTCAAGAATTTGTTGTGTCCGGGACCAACAGAGGGTCCGTTGTGTCCGGGACCAACAGAGGGTCCGTTGTGTCCGGGACCAACAGAGGGTTTGTTGTGTCTGGGACCAACAGAGGGTCCGTTGTGTCCAGGACCAACAGAGGGTTTGTTGTGTCCGGGACCAACAGAGGGTTTGTTGTACACCATTCCAACATGGTAGACAACACTGCAAAGGAATCCACACCACACCAAAACGGTAGACAACACTGCAAAAAAATCCTCACCATACCAACACAGTAAACAACACTGCAAAAGAATCTACACCATACCAACACGGTAGACAACACTGAAAAAAAGAATCCACACCATGCCAATATGGTAGACAACACTGCAAAAGAATCCACACCATACCAACACGTTAGACAACACTGCAAAATAATCCACACAATACCAACACGGTACACAACACTGCAAAAGAATCCACACCATGCCAATATAGTACACAACACTGCAGAAGAATCCACACCATACCAACCCGTTAGACAACACTGGAAAAGAATCATAATGTACCATATCATGTTCAAATTCATAATTATAATTGCTGGCAGTTTATAAGATATGAAAACATTTATATATATATATATATATATATATATATATATATATATATATATTAGTTATAGGGGGCCCTGATAGTCATAATTTTCACTCACTTTTATGGGAAATATAGTAGTTTAAAAAAATGTGATAAGAAAATAATTAAAGCCAATGTGAACTTGTAAAACGTTCTACATAACTATAGGTTATGTATGCTTAGATTTTAAAGTGTTATGTATTAATTATGTTTATTTACTGTTTCGGATCATGAGTTTAACCAAGTTGTGATAGTTACCTTATGTATCAACAAAGTAACTAAATGTTTTATTTTTATGCAAAACAGTGATATTCTTTTGCTATAACTATTAGATATGACAATTTATAATTGCTAAATTTTGTCAATCTTGTTCTTGGTCTGTAGAAATATTTATTAAGAGTATTTAACTATTAATTTTTCAACACCCACCAGTGCCATATAATTTATTAAAATACTCTCCAGTCAATCAGTTTATTCTTGTATATTAGCACTATGAGAAAATGATGAGTCTGACACAGCCTCCACTGACACAGGAGACATTGATGAGTCTGACACAGCCTCCACTGACACAGGAGACATTGATGAGTCTGACACAGCCTCCACTGACACAGGAGACATTGATGAATCTGACACAGCCTCCACTGACACAGGAGACATTGATGAGTCTGACGCAGGAGACATTGTTTCTGGAGACAAGTCACGATATAGCGCACCATTACTTAACTGCACCAATGGTTTCCTCTGGAAATATAAATAATCCACACTATGGAAAATGATTCTCTACCAGTTATTTTTGTTCACAGATTATAGCAACACTTACTTAAATACTGGCAGGAATAGAGTACTAGCAAACAAGTGATATATGTACATAATGATATATCGATGGTTGCTATAATGAGAAACAAGTATGTATATATGAAGCATGAACTATGAAAGGGTAAATAGGATTGCAATATGTAGTTGATGAATAATATATATTCACTGCAGTGATCAAAATGTTTTGTTTAATGAAACATTACATATAGTTTGTTTAAATCTCTAACAGTTAGTGACCATCAAAGTGATAAGAATGTTTAGTTGTACTGTAACAAGTGTGATGTGTGATGGTGCAACTTATGTAGAGGCAAACAAATCATTGATGTTTCGCTAATAAAATGTTATTTCCTCTCACCTGAGTGTTGTCCTGTGTCAGCTAGAAAGAGGAAGCACAATTAATGTAACAAACGATACGATACAATACTCGTTAATTTAGAGCCATCATCATTTGCACTTTACAAATATACTGGGATACATCAACAGCATTGTCATATAATTTACATATATAAACAATGCATTTATTTGAGAATGTAAAAATAAAAAGTACGACATATATTGCATTAATTGGGTAAAATATATGCTGACATGTAATAATCAAATTCAAGAAAAACAACTTAATATTCCTTGTGAATCCCTCTAAACTGCAAGTTTGTATTTTGCTTTTTATTGACTCGGGGAGTGTTGTATACCAGAAGTGGTAGTTTATATCTTATAAATTTTTTTGCAAGTTCGTTTGCTATTCTGTTTATGTGTATGTTGTTGCTGCCACGGGTGTTGTGATGTATGTTGTTGCTGCCACGGGTGTTGTGATGTATGTTGTTGCTGCCATGGGTGTTGTGATGTATGTTGTTGCTGCCATGGGTGTTGTGATGTATGTTGTTGCTGCCATGGGTGTTGTGATGTATGTTGTTGCTGCCATGGGTGTTGTGATGTATGTTGTTGCTGCCACGGGTGTTGTGATGTATGTTGTTGCTGCCACGGGTGTTGTGATGTATGTTATTTCTGCAATGCGACTTGTCTGGAAAGATGTTGCTGCCATGGGTGTTGTGATGTATGGTGTTGCTGCCATGGGTGTTGTGATGTATGGTGTTGCTGCCACGGGTGTTGTGATGTATGTTGTTGCTGCCACGGGTGTTGTGATGTATGTTGTTGCTGCCATGGGTGTTGTGATGTATGTTGTTGCTGCCATGGGTGTTGTGATGTATGTTGTTGCTGCCACGGGTGTTGTGATGTATGTTGTTGCTGCCATGGGTGTTGTGATGTATGTTGTTGCTGCCATGGGTGTTGTGATGTATGTTGTTGCTGCCACGGGTGTTGTGATGTATGTTGTTGCTGCCACGGGTGTTGTGATGTATGTTGTTGCTGCCACGGGTGTTGTGATGTATGTTGTTGCTGCCATGGGTGTTGTGATATATGCTGTTGCTGCCACGGGTGTTGTGATGTATTGTGTTGCTGCCATGGGTGTTGTGATGTATGTTGTTGCTGCCACGGGTGTTGTGATGTATGTTGTTGCTGCCACTGGTGTTGTGATATATGCTGTTGCTGCCACGGGTGTTGTGATGTACGTTATTGCTGCCACGGTTGTTGTGATGGTGAATGCTTGTATTTGTTTGCAACAGTGTCTTGTAAATATGCAGGTTATTTAAGGTGCTTGAATTTGTAATAAAATTTTTTTCTTGAGTATGTAGTATGTCATTTACTTTTAGAATTTTTTAATAAGGGGGTCCATACGTGCATTGTATTTTCTTAAATTTATTAATCGAAGAGCTCTCTTGGATTTTAGCCCTGTGCTAGTATACAATAGCTTATGTGTGGAAGGATTAATGAGTTTTACAATATTAATTGTGTGTTGGTAAATTGTTTTTATTGATGACATTTCCATTTTAAACTTTCATTTACGGTCAGGCCTAGAAAATTAAAATGTTCGACTATTTCAATCGGTATGCCATTAATTTTGATTTTTACCAGATTAAGTTTCTTGTGGACATTGCTATGCAAACTATATTTAGATTTCTTAGATTTAGTCTTCCACTCTTTCATTAAGATCAGATAAGTCAGTTGACCGAAGGGTAGTTGACAGGGTTGTATCGTCTGCATATATTACGCAGTTAAATAGTTCACTGGCTTTTGGTAAATCATTAATGTAAATTATAAAAAGTAGTGGATCAAGGATTGAGCCTTGTGGTACTCCTGTGGTTATATTAAGGGTGTATATAAAGGATTTTAACATATTGGTACCTTCTCAATAAATTTAGCACTATGTCTCTTATTCCATAGTGATTTAGTTTGTTTAGGAGAATATTATGATCTAAAGTATCAAAAGCCTTTGAAAAGTCCAAGAATATACTGATTGGTGTTTCATGATTATCTAATGCCGTTGTTGTCCTGTCCAGTATTTCTAATACTGCGAGCTTTGTTGAGTGTTGTGATCTGAAACCATATTGGTATGTAAAGAAGAGTTCATGTTGCTCAAAGTAATCATAGATATGATTATATATAACTTTAAAAAAAATTTTTGTAATGACTGGTAGTAGGGATATTAGTCTGTAATTGCTGAAATTTGTTTTGTCATCTTTTTTGAATATTTTTTAAGTGACATTCATAAGTAGCAAGATCAACATGTGTGGCTCAAACAGGTCAACAGTCCTGTAGCATTCGGACAGGTGTAGCACATCTAACACACACTAACCTATTTGGTCCAACCAATCTATTTATCTCTCTTCTTCACACAGCCTCATTGTCTTTTCCCAGCCACATTTCATGCTTTCCTTTTTGACTGGCTATTCTTCCTTGTACAACAAAGTCCTGTCTGAAGACACCTGTTCCTGGTACAACCGATTTGTGGCCTTATGCACTAACAAAGGTGTGAAGAGAATAAGTAAGTACAACCTATTTGTACTGGATAAGTAAGTACAACCTATTTGTACTGGATAAGTAAGTACAACCTATTCCTACTGGAAAAGTAAGTACAACCTATTCCTACTGGATAAGTAAGTACAACCTATTAGTACTGGATAACTAAGTACAACCTATTTGTACTGGATAAGTAAGTACAACCTATTTGTACAGGATAAGTAAGTACAACCTATTCCCACTTGATAACTAAGTACAACCTATTTGTACTGGATAAGTAAGTACAACCTATTCCTACTATTTGTTCTGGATAACTGAGTACAACCTATTTGTACTGGATAAGTAAGTACAACCTATTCATACTGGATAAGTACAACCTATTTGTACTGGATAAGTAAGTACAACTTATTTCTACTGGATAAGTACAACCTATTTGTACTGGATAAGTAAGTACAACCTATTTGTACTGAACAAGTAAGTACAACCTATTTGTGCTGGATAAGTTAGTACAACCTATTCCTACTGGATAAGTACAACCTATTTGTACTGGATAAGAAAGTACAACCTAGTCCTACTGGATAAGCAAGTACAACCTATTCCTACTGGATAAGCAAGTACAACCTATTCCTACTGGATGAGAAAGTACAATATATTCCTATTGGATAAGCAAGTACAACCTATTGTTACTGGATAAGTAAGTACAACCTATTCCTACTGGATGAGAAAGTACAATATATTCCTATTGGATAAGCAAGTACAACCTATTGTTACTGGATAAGTAAGTACAACCTATTCCTACTGGATGAGAAAGTACAATATATTCCTATTGGATAAGCAAGTACAACCTATCGTTACTGGATAAGCAAGTACAACCTATTCCTATTGGATGAGAAAGTACAATATATTCCTATTGGATAAGCAAGTACAATCTATTGTTACTGGATAAGTAAGTACAACCTATTCCTACTTAATCCATCCAATTCCTACCTGAAAGAAATCCTTCCTTGTAAATTCTTATTCCACCTACATATATGTTGGGGGTGAACCGTAGGTAAGTATCACACTTCTGTTCATTCCATTTCCACCAACACTTTGTTGTTTATTTTATTGTTTACATATTGCAAATGGTGTTGTATTTTGTAATAATCAAAGTTGCACTGTTGCCTGTTGGTGTATGGAACTGATTGATTGACATCTACCTACATACCAACCCAGTGCCAACTACTGTCAGTGTTGGAGTTGTACATATGAAGTAGTACATCATTTATTAATATGGAATCCCTTCTTGGTCAGTGCATTAGGTGTTGTAAATAAATCCAGTAGGTTGTTCTGTCAATTGTAATGACTGAAACAAAACACACTTTGCACACAATGCCTTTATTAAAACAGCAGAAGAAGCTGAAGGTTTCAAATCCCTGAATAAGCATGATGATTACAGACAATAAAGTTAGTTAGCACAAACAAATGTAGATGGAAAACATCTATTGGAAAAAAACATCAATTGGACAAACCTTTGATATATTCTGGCATATTAAAAAAGGTAGAAATATATTATTCTTCAGCACATATACAGGGAACTTGTGATATGAATACCAACATTAAGGCAGAGAACATTGTAAGTATATCCAATATACTGCAAAACAATTTGATAACTTGTCCCAAAATATACACACATATTATTCACCAAGATAACATAGTTCTTCTGTCCTTGAACAAATGCATCTTTGGTAATATGCCCATAACATAAACATTGGCATTTAAAATTGCTTTTTTCAGCAGTAATATATATATATATAATGGTGCTATGAAATGCTTTTAAATACCATTTTAAAGCTAGTATAAAGTAAAGGTATCTATATGCCCATAAGATCTCGCATAAACAATCTTAGAGAGATACTTACAATACTGATACTGCTATTATTGTTTTGCTGGCTAAAAATCCATTGTCAAACCACACCATGAATAACATCAAAGTATAGAAAAGTGAACAAATGTAGCTGTGTAATAACGAGCAATTAAAAGTGCCACAAACACCAAGTTCTGGATTAAAGAAACATGCTATGTGAACTGTCAGGCCAATGGCCAAATATCACCTGGATAATACAATACTTTGAAGAAAGCAAAGGCCAAATGACCACTTGGATAATACAATACTTTGAAATAAGCAAAGGTCAAATGACCACTTGGATAATACAAAGCTCTGTAGAATGCAACAACAAATAGCTGTTGCAGAGACAATGTAATGTGTCCAATGTGGAAGAATGTATCAACAAATGCCGAAATCACTGATGTTGTTCTTCCTCAATTTCTCATAATACATCTCATAATACATGGATGGAGTAGTTTCTTGCAATTACAGTATATACGTATCTAATAATAGTTACAAAAATATCAGAGTTAAGAATTCATGTTTTTCAGTAAGATGACAAGTAACACTCAAGCGAATGACGTATGTAAGCATCCAATTACACTTACTTCAGACCCATGACACAATACAACTAAATAATAACATGTCAGATTAAACAATATTTTAGTGGATGCACCAGTAACTTCAAATAAATCATTGGTATCTAAATCACTGACAAATTTTAAAATAAGACAGTAAAACGTTCATTTCAACTGATTAATCAGAATAAAAGTATGTTAATAAAACAAGTTGAAACTGCCACCCATCTTGTAAGATGAGATAAGTTTGTACAAACAAAGTTCCAGGAATATCACAAGTTCTGGTGGATGGAAATGTGATATATGATAAGTATAATATATAAAGGTGGTGCAGTGGTGGAATGTATTGGTGGCTGAAACTGCCAATTACATTAATTGCAACAAACTTACCAAGTCAAGCTGTCTACAGTTACCATGGCCGCAACCATTATACTGATAACCTCTTTATGCATGCACATGTACGTAGCCTTGGCTAAGCATGCTCATAAGATGAGTCTTGGTTCCAGGCTGGTCATTCTACAAGAGTAGGTGTTTAACTAGGCAAATGCAAGTGGTTGGCATGCAATGTAAAAATGTTCTGCACCTTACTGGTCTTAGATGAACAGATTGATTGTAGCTAGTGTTCCAATTTGGTAGATCCAACATCCCTCAGACACACACATGCATTCACTACAAACGCATCAAACATTCACCAATATACAGCTTTCTAATAATTAACTCAAGTGTGGCTCGGACTCAAATCATGGCACAAATATGTATAACAAATGGTGAGTGCTGAGATAGAATCCTTCTTCTGACAGACACTCGTCAGTCACACAACTCAACACAATGGCAATAGTAAGAATCAGATCAACTTTCACAACTGCGATTCAACACTAGAATGATATGTCAAGAGATATTTGTGTTTGTAAGCCATAGATTAGTGCATGTAAACTCACTCAAGGCACACATTCATGCATAAAAGCACATGCAATACTGATGAACCTATTACATATGATTCATCATCTAAAAAGCAATCACAAGTGGTTCGTCATCCGAGAAGCCACAGATCATTGGTTGCTCCTCTAGGCAATCACAAGTGGTTCATCATCCGAGAAGCCACAGATCATTGGTTGCTCCTCTAGGCAATCACAAGTGGTTCATCATCCGAGAAGCCACAGATCATTGGTTGCTCCTCTAGGCAATCACAAGTGGTTCTTCATCCGAGAATCCACAGATCATTGGCTGATCTTCTAGGCAATCACAAGTGGTTCATCATCAGAGAAACCACGGATCATTGGCTGTTCCTCTTCTTCTACAACACACATACTCAGGGCTTAAAGTTTATGTAAGGCACTGCACATGTGTGCATGTATTGATATGAACAGAAATAGTACACATACTTTATACATACATACGCACGCACATTCTTTTTGTACAAATTCACACATGTTCATACTCACACAAATTTGTCCACAAATATCACTGTTATAGCTAACATTGTAAATTACAAACACCAGACAGGTTTTAACATGAACACTCTCAGAGGCTGATTAGACTCATGAACAGCACACATGTCAAGCTGATAAAACAGAACATTTTGGGGTCAAAAGGTAAATTTTACACTATAGCTATGTGGTTAGTATCAATTTAAAGCTTATGGTCATCTTATGAACACAGGTGGCTAAAATAACCGTTTGGTCCATTTTTGATGTAATGCTCATGGACTACCAGAGTCGCATCAAAATAAGAGTTAGTCAATCTCGAAATCGTTAAGTAATATTAAGGTGAGATACGGCAGCTCGGTGGGATTTTTAAAATTTATTTGCATAGTTAGTGAAATTTTTTCAGGCCAATTTGTAGAGTGGGTCATGCTGAGTAAAAACTAACTTTTTTCTGCCAGACCCCCCGTTTCCATGGTAACAAACAAAATGGCTGCCATTCTGAACAAATATTGGCAAATTTGGAATCAATGCCATGTTTTATTGAACAAAGATATCATTATAATTCTTGCAGAATCAAATTCAGTATGCAGTCTATTACACAGCCACCAGAAAATATAATTAAAACAAAAAGAGAAGAATAAGCTGGATACAACATTCCAAACCTTATGGAGCTAGCATAATTACTTCCAGAGATATCCTTCTTCCAAATGTGAAAAACATGGTTTCAAGAAAACGACCGTAACATTTTTTTTTGTAATGAAAACTGTTGTAACTTCAAAGTACCGGTATTTGTTTTTTAGAATTTTCTTTTGGCAAGTTTGTAGATATAATTATGTTGCATACAACAATCAAACTATTATGATGATGGCATGATTACTTCCTGAGACATATTTCATGCAAGTGTAACACAAGAAACATACTAAATGGTCGCCATTTTGAACAAACATAGGCAAATTGAAAATCAATGCCATTTTTTATTGAACAAAGATACACAACCAACTTCAGTATACACTCTGTTACACAGATTTTTCTGTTGAACCCCATGTTTCCATGGCAACAAACAAAATGGCCACCACATTACTGAATTGTGGCTTATCTGAAAAGTTACAACACTCAAAAGGTAATAGACATTTTAGCAAACTGTTTTCACAATTATCATTGGTGTACTTTCCTCTAAAAGTTCACAACATTTTTTTTATTATACTAATTTTTTTTTATTTTATTTTAAAAATTATTGCTACTGAAAAAAAAATGGCTCGTTTGCTTACACAACATCCAAGATATTGAAAAAAAAACTATTTTGGTGAGTTTTTAGAGTATACAAGGCTGAACATAGTAATGCCAACCAGATGACCATAGCGTGTTTACTTCCAGAGTGTTGTAGCTTTTCGTTGTCAAAACGACAGCTCTGAGAAAACAGCCATCAAAGTCATTTTTATGTTTTTCGCACATTGAATGTCTCAGATGATCAATATTCTGATACCTTGAACATATTTGTACAGTATGTGCATGTTGTTTGGAGTAATATGATGAACAGTGACAAAATAATGTTATCTTCTACCCCATTCCAGAGTGATGCAAATTTTCGTTGCCAAGAACGCGATTTTGATCAAATGGCTTTCAACAATTGTAATACAGCAATAAATAACTGAATAAATGAACAACAGCAAAATGTTCATATTTACACTATTTACAAAGGTTTATAGAGCTAACTAGAAACCGCCAGCCACATAAGATGGTCATTCCCTTCATACAAATTATTTTAATAAAATTATGAACATTGTAATTATGATGAGTAAATGACTATACACAATTGACTTACCAACTTCTAACTTCAGATAGATAAGATAAAACTAATTGTACATAATTATGTAAACAATAGTTGGTATGTAGAAGTCTAAAAAATGTACTGTTCTCTACTTCAAGAATTCCTCAGTCAGTTGGTAAGAGTACAATGTCCTTATTGAACAACTGGTTGTAACATAGGACTAGCAAGCAAATAAAACACAACTGACCACCAGTACTGTCAGTGACACTGGCAGTGGAGCCGTCATCTCTGACTGCTACATCCTGATCAATCAAGCCTGGTTCATTGGCACCACGCATTAGTGCCAGCTTTGTATGCAACGCACAGCTGGGCATAGCTGCAGTCTCTGTAGCTACCACAGCCACATTGTCACTAGTAGTAGCACTGGCACTTGCCTGACAGTCGGCCATGGACGTGGAAGTAGAAGCAACTGACACAGCGACATCACTGTCGCCAGTGAGTGTCGGGCGAAGACGCCGAAGCTGGCACAGACTGTGACCGGCGTTTCTCACGTGCCTGAGCTGCCAGTAACTGCAGTTTTTGTTTTTAGTTGCAAGTCTACCAACTCTAACTCTTTCGTCACATGTATTCACCATATCTACTTCTAAACTCTCGTTTCCATCAAAATTTATCGATCGCATGTGGTCGTTAGAAGCCATTTTATATAAACAACACAAGCAAACAACATACTGCATGCTGGGAACAATCTACTTGCACATGGCCCGCGAGGTCACGGTACTTGTCGAAGCTGCCCTTAAGCCAATGAATGACGCCTATGCGCTTGCCGAATGCCAAATAAGGAGATACTCGGTGAATGAGAGGTTGCATTGATTACGATGTAGGCCGAATGCCAGCAAGAGGGCGGGAATACCGACTGGCCTGATTGACAAGATCTTGGCGGTTATTTTGATACCAAGATGGCGATAGTCAAAGGAAAGATCGCGTTGTCAAGGTGTAAACATCGACAAATGTCAGCCGATTTCGCTTCTCACGAACAACAGTGGATATACGATTGTGACAGGGGTGCTGTTTATTACTGAATAAAATTCATTTAGTATGTTTGGGTCAAAACGTGAAGTGTACTTATAGTAAAAATACTAATTAACCGAAAACAGCCAAAAAATATTTTTTTAAATGTTTTTGTGAAAAACCGTCATTTCAGCTGCGGTGTCTCCCCTTAAAGTTATCAACAGATGGATGGATGCACCAGGGAGCTAAGGAGGGTGAGCAGGGAGCTAAGGAGGGTGAGCAGGGAGCTAAGGAGGGTGAGCACGGAGCTAAGGAGGGTGAGCTGGGACCTAAGGAGGATGAGCAGGGAGCTAAGAAGGGTGAGCAGGGAGCTGAGGAGGGTAAGCAGGAAGCTGAGGAGGGTGAGCAGAAAGCTGAGGAGGGTGAGCAGGAAGCTGAGGAGGGTGAGCAGGAAGCTAAGGAGGGTGAGCAGGAAGCTAAGGAGGGTGAGCAGGAAGCTAAGGAGGGTGAGCAGGAAGCTAAGGAGGGTGAGCAGGAAGCTAAGCAGGGTGAGCAGGAAGCTAAGGAGGGTGAGCAGGAAGCTAAGGAGGGTGAGCATGGCTAAAAAGATAAGTCTTCAAAGACAGTGAAATGGTATGTTTTCTACTGACCTACCACTAAGAGGGAGCGAATTCCAAAGGGAAAGCCCTAGTTCCAATGTTAGTTATCTCAAAAAAAGATGTGATTTCCCACATGCAAAGATACCCACCAAGGTCATCACCCGAGCTGAAGGTCGCAGTGCCGGAGCGCGTGTCGTAGTGACTGTTGGCGAAGGAGCGGAAGCTGTTCTGTAGACGGATGTGGCGTACAACGAAGACAACCAACAGGACGATGAGCACCAACACGACCAGTAGACTCGGCACAATGATGGCTGCTAGAGTTTTACTGCCCAGGTGGTGAGATGTGTGCACAGCCACATCTACGAACACAACACAAACTGTCTCAGTATCCGGGTCAATGTTATGGACACATTTAAAGTGACACTAGTGCATTTAGACCTTGTCCAAATGAAGGTTTCTTATTTACGTTTCCGTAACTGGATGAGCTGGGCGATGTTTTAGAGTGATGTACAGTGTGAGCACTGTCTCTAGTGCACCCACCAGGTTTTAGAGTGTACACTGTCTCTAGAACATCTACCCGGTTTTAGAGTGAGCACTGTATCTAGTGTACCTACCCGGTTTTAGAGTGAGCACCGTTTCTTGTTGGCTGAAGTCACTAGGGTAGCCATTCACTTCTGGGACGCGCACCTTGAAAGTGTGGTCACGGCCAGGGTGCATGGCAGGTGTCATGTAGTGTAGGTCAGTGGTGTTTGCAAGTCGTGTGAAGTTCTTTGCCGCCCTCTGATCATCCACCATGTCAGAGGAATGGTAGATCTCATATTTCTGAAAGTCAGGTTATTGTGATCCTACGTACACTTCACAATATACTGTTGACATAACAACAACCACGTGCAATCATGCAATGTTCATGAAGAGTTCTCAGTCTAAGAAACGTTTTGAAATATCAAGATTACTCCTACCAACTACTGCAGAATAATAACACTAATAATAAATATTTTTTAACATATGACAAACCTAATGAAATATACATTTTAACTTCCTTGGTGAGGTTTAAAAACATAAATATAGAGATAAATATAGTAATGATTAAATTAACTAATTACATAAGAGTATACTGCAAAATGCAACAAAGATATTAATAAACCTGAAATTAAAAACAAATATACAGATAAATATAGTAATGATTAAATTAACTAATTACAGAACAGAGTATATTGCACAATGAAAAAAAAATATTAATAAACCTGAAATTTAATGACATTCTAAATGTGCTAAGTACTGTAGGGCCGGAATGACACACCGGTGCACCGTGATACACACCGCACGGTACACAATATCTGTATCGCGGAACACTACAACATGCGATAGGCAAAACATTATTCGTGTCACCTTTGTGAAGCAATAAATGTTTAATGCAAACCACACCTGCCTGTGTATCGATAAAATAGCGAAATATAACATGTAGTACGTTTCCCACATGTATTTCTAACTATAATCTATGTAAAATCTTTACACTATTACTTTTGTTCAATGCACACGTGCAATTTGGACCTCGTGTGAGTGACAACGTGACAACTGCTGTTGCGCTGCCTTGTCCACGTGATAAATAAACACGTTTTACTGTTGTATCATTCTAGTAAGTGAAGTCTGTATCGCGATATATATCATATCGTGACCTCTGTATCGCGATATGTATCGTAATTTGAAGTAGTGTATTGTTCCGGCCCTACTGTGGAGTCATCTCTTAAGAATATGTCAAATGCCTGGTGACATGGCACAGGTGTGTGACAGATTGAAGGTGACATGGCATAGGTGTGTGAGATTAAAGGTTAAATGCCACAGGAGTGTGAGATTGAAGGTTACATGGCACAAGTGTGTGAGATTGAAGGTTACATGGCACAGGTGTGTGAGAGATTGAAGGCTACATGGCACAGGTGTGCGAGAGATTGAAGGTTACATGGCACAGGTGTGTGAGAGATTGAAGGTTACATGGCACAGGTGTGTGAGAGATTGAAGGTTACATGGCACAGGTGTGTGAGAGATTGAAGGTTACATGGCACAGGTGTGTGAGATTGAAGGTTACATAGCACAGGTGTGTGAGATTGAAGGTTACATAGCACAGGTGTGTGAGAATGAAGGTTACATGGCACAGGTGTGTGAGAGATTGAAAGTTACATACGGCACCAATGAGATGACCAGGCAGTATCACTTTGTCCCATGTGAGAAGGTATGATGTGTTTCTCATATCAATCACCTTGAAGTCAGCTGGTGCTGGATAGGGTGCTAACAAACATACACACAGCTACATACATGTACACACAGAGCTACAGTGATATAGAACAGCTAATAACCACACTTTGACAGCTTCTAGGAGATGACATGTGATGAGAGCTTGCTGTAGAAATGTGACATGTGAAGAGAGCTTGCTGTAGAAATGTGATGTGTGATGAAAGCTTGTTGTAGAAATGTGACGTGTGATGAGAGCTTGATGTAGAAATGTGACATGTGATGAGAGCTTGATGTAGAAACATGACGTGTGATGAGAGCTTGATGTAGAAACATGACGTGTGATGAGAGCTTGTTGTAGAAATGTGATGTGTGATGAGAGCTTGTTGTAGAAGTGTGACGTGTGATGGGAGCTCATTGTAGAAAAGTGACATGTGATGAGAGCTCGTTATAGAAATGTGATGTGTGATGAGAGCATGTTGTAGAAATGTGACGTGTGATGAGAGCTTGATGTAGAAACATGACGTGTGATGAGAGCTTGATGTAGAAACATGACGTGTGATGAGAGCTTGATGTAGAAACATGACGTGTGATGAGAGCTTGTTGTAGAAATGTGATGTGTGATGAGAGCTTGTTGTAGAAGTGTGACGTGTGATGGGAGCTCATTGTAGAAAAGTGACAAGTGATGAGAGCTCGTTATAGAAATGTGATGTGTGATGAGAGCATGTTGTAGAAATGTGACGTGTGATGAGAGCTTGTTGTAGAAATGTGACATGTGATGAGAGCTCGTTGTAGAAATGTGATGTGTGATGAGAGCTTGATGTAGAAATGTGACGTGTGATGAGAGCTTGTTGTAGAAATGTGACGTGTGATGAGAGCTTGTTGTAGAAGTGTGACGTGTGATGGGAGCTCATTGTAGAAATGTGACATGTGATGAGAGCTCGTTGTAGAAATGTGATGTGTGATGAGAACTTGTTGTAGAAATGTGACGAGAGCTTGCTGTAGAAATGTGATGTGTGATGAAAGCTTGATGTAGAAATGTGATGTGTGATGAAAGCTTGTTGTAGAAATGTGATGTATGATGAGAGCTTGTTGTAAAAAATGTGACATGTGATGAGAGCTCGTTGTAGAAATGTGATGTGTGATGAGAACTTGCTATAGAAATGTGATGTGTGATGAAAGCTTGCTGTAGAAATGTGACGTGTGATGAGAGCTTGCTGTAGAAATGTGACGTGTGATGAAAGCTTGTAGAAATGTGACATGTGACAAGACTTTGTTATAGAAATGCGACAGTGACAATGAAGTGCAGTACATAACCACCACTGTCAACTCAGTGTATATGCAATGACCACTGTGTGAGGTGTGTGACCTCACTCAGTGGCTGGCCATGTGGCAGACTGTGTGAAGATATGTACAATGTGAGACGAGTTCATAGTAGCACTCATCTATAAACGTAGCGGCTGATTAAACAGTTGATATGAGTGTCACAGGGTGGTCACTCACCCACTGTGATAATGACAGGCTTGGAGTACACTGGAGCAGACATGTCAACTGATACACTGACATGATAGGTGGCACCACGCTCCAAGTTTGACACGGTACTGCTGAGGCGTGACACGTCTTTTGTAAGTGGCACCCTAAAGCCATTAACGAAGCTTGTCTTCACTTCAACCACTTTGATGAGGTAGCGCTGTAAACACCACAATAAACAGCTGTTAAACATAGGCAAGTTCTGCACTACAAGATGCTGCTGCTACACCGCAAGAAATGCACGCACGCTAATTCTAGAAAAGGTAACTCTAAAATAAACCCTTGGGGCAATAGCCTGAAAAGGACCTTGCTGGGTAATTATCCAGATGCATACACACATAGATTTTACTCCAGTAACATGTTGGAAATTAGTCATGTGACATGCTGGAGCCGTCACTCACCAAAGGAATGACTTTGATGTCACACGGTGCATCCCACGTGACTGTCATGCTAGCACTGGACCGTTCCTTTGATGGCTTTGCAGTCACACGCACATTCTTTGGAGGTGCCTTATTGCCTGAAAAGCAGATGAAAGAGCTTACATTGACACATCAGCCAGCAGTGACCACCTTCTCCTTCAAGAGGCCCGCTGCTATCTATCTCAAACAACCACAAACAGGCATCATTTCTATGCATAGTATTGTTCTTCAAGTTGTCTCACACCAAATCATAGGGCATCCAGTTCACAAACAAGTTCTGAAGCCCATTCCTTCATACCTTACACAACTGATTGTTGTCAGCAACTTACAATACTTACAGCTAAGCTACAGGGTTTTTGTTAACCATTTCAGTAGGATGTAGCATCAATGAATGATAAGCAGAAGGACAATGTGTGCACGAAAATAAAAACATATAATCGCTTTAATTTCCCAGAGTGATTTCAGCAGCCTGTGGTTAATTGTTGTGTCCATTTTGCTATCATACGTTGTCACGGATACTGGTAATAACCTCTTGGTTCACTAGGAATTTATTTACCATACTTTAAGAATAATACAGACTAAAATTTGGCTTTTCCGATATTTTACGAAATTTCAACACCCAAAATGAGAATGTGGGACAAGTTCTATGATAAAGATTTTTGCAAGTTGTGCACATTCTTTATTAGGTAAACAACATATTAAAATTTCAGGAGATTAGTTTATATAGCAATAGAAAATTACTGTTTTGCCTATTTGCGTTTTCCTCCCAAATAGGCCAATAATTTCCATACATATGTTCATGACCACGTAACAAATGAATGAAAATATTACGAATTATCGCACAGCAACAAATAGCAAAGATTACTAATAGTACCTTGTTGACATGAACACTGGAAATGGTCATGTGTCCGAACTTCGTGCTTTTTCAAATTGAAAAAAAAACACAAAAACTTAATAATTGTTAAAATGTACATCGTTTGCCACAATTGGTCACATAATTGTCCTGCTATGGTGTTTGTTAAGGGGGTTATTCAAGGTTGATTTGATAGCACTTGTTTCTTTGTCATACTTTTTTTAAAAGGAAGCAAGTGACACTAAGTTACCAAATAATCAACGTCATAAACAGTATAGAATCATTGCGTCGAGCCAGTCGCTATACGTAATATAATATGCCGTTTAAAAAAAATCAGAAGAAACCTTTGCCTAAGAAACGTATATTTTAACTCACTAACAATTATGTCATCGCTGCAGTGCAAACAAATTGTTAGAAAAAATTGTTTTTAATGAAAAAAATACGATTATCGAATTACACAAATTATATTATGCACTAGTCTATGACCTAGTTCTAGGGCCCAGGCTATAGCGAATGCCATGGTGCAGCAATCAGTATACAATTTTTTATAAATACACGAAATCAAATAGTCCATAGAATTGTGGATAATTACTGTGCCGTAATATACACAAAGCAATACCATGTTTTTTCCAATATCTCAAAAACGCCTCATCGTCTCTTGATGCCTTTTGCTATTTCATGGCAGTATAATACCAGACTAGGTCACTAGTAGGGGTTCAGTACGCATAAGCAGCGTACACTGACCAGTTCCGTAAAACTCTGGCAATAATGGAATGTTCAGACGCTATTTAAGGATAATGTTGGCCAAGTTCAGTGATTTTAACATTTCGGGATATGTTTTAACAAATGTTACCTTTTATTACAAGTTTGCTTAAAAAATGCCCTACTGACGACTGTCTCTTAGACATCTTATTTTGCTGATCTAGCTCCGCTACGGCATACACTATGGCATGGTTGCCGATCTGTCCGCTACGCGTGACGTGGTTGGCGGACTGTCTACTAACTACGAACCACAGGTAACGCTACGAATTGTGGG
Organism: Lamellibrachia satsuma; assembly: GCA_033239005.1. Classification (NCBI taxonomy): domain Eukaryota; kingdom Metazoa; phylum Annelida; class Polychaeta; order Sabellida; family Siboglinidae; genus Lamellibrachia; species Lamellibrachia satsuma. The sequence goes on along the minus strand of BSQZ01000001.1, from coordinate 14,930,132 downwards.
AAGTAAATATGCTTTGGTGACGCGTATAATGTCTGTGCGAATGATTTAAAAACTGCGATTTATTAACGCAAAATGACATTCGTTTTGCTGCCACATGTTGTGATCAGCAACGATAGCTGACCTGTCCGTGGGACATCGACGCTGCAATGTTAGCCGACGCAAGGAATAATAAAAATCAACCTTCCTCTACGATAGCCGGGTACATGGACCGCCATAGCCGGGTAAATTACCCGGGTCCCGGCTATTAACGACAACCCTGAAGTTACCAAACAAAGATACGCTAGCCTGTTTTGATTAACTGATTACTCAACATACAAAATAAAATTGAAATGACATCATACATTAATACATACACAGTAGTTTTACCTTTGATCAACCAAATCAAACCATTAAAACTTTGATCCTTGGATGAGCATCAAGAACTAATGCCTGTTTCCTCACTTCACAGTAAAATGTCAGGTAAGTAAATGCTGTGTAAAGAAAAAGCTGTGTGAGTAATAATAATAATTAACTTCTATGGCACCTATATCCTCAGGAACCTGAGCTCAGAGGCACAACAAAACAGAATCATTAAGCATAATCGCAAACAGGGATGCACAAAAGTCATTATCAGAATGAGGAACAACCGAAGATTTATGGTAGAAATCCGATTTGGAATAAATGTCTTCTTTTGTAGTTTTTTTCCGGAAGATAGCTATAGTTTCAGGTGTTTTCAAACTAATGAGAAGTTCATCCCAGACCCAGGTGCAGCGACAGAGAAAGCACTTTTGCCATAGTTAAGTTTTGTTTTAGGTACAATACGTTGTTGTGAAATTGATGATCTGAGCTGTCTAGGGATATTTGAAAGATGCAGGAGACTAGCTAAGTAGGGTGATTATTGTGTAGATAGAGCATAATATGTAAGATTGGACAGCTTAAAATTAATTTGGTAAGTAACAGGAAGCCAATGTAACTGCTTAAGTAGTGGTAGTGATGGTGAAAACCGAGGCGCCCTTAGTACCACACTTGCCAGACAATTTTGTACTCATTGGAGTTTAACCAAGTCTCTTTTAGTAATGTTATTTAGAAGTGAATTACAACAGTCAAGGCGGCTACTACTTAGTGTTGTTGATATTGTTTTAGCAGTAGATATAGATACGTGATGCTGAATTTGACAGAGATCATGTATCTGATAGAAACTAGATTTGCATACTTGAGAAATGTGCTGGTGAAAGTGTAAGTCACTATCAAAGACAACACCTGGATTATGAACAGTATCTGATGGGAATGTATCACTGCCAAGCAGTTTAACTGGGAAATGGGTCATGACCCTATTTTATTGTTGCTCAGTGTCAATAATAATAAGGTATGTTTTATTTGGATTAAGCTTTAGCTTAATTGATTCCATCCAATACAAGATGTCAATGAGACAATCAATTAACATCCAATACAAGATGTCAATGAGACAATCAGTTAACATCCAATACAAGATGTCAATGAGACAATCAATTAACATCGAAACATATTCTTGTGCATTTGATTGTGAAAGTGATATGTAAACCTGTGTGTCATCAGCATACAGGTGATAACTGACATTATGATTAGTAATGACTTGGCTGAGAGACATACTATATAAGCTAAACAGAACAGGGCCAAGGACGGATCCTTGAAGCACTCTGAATGGAAGGTGTTGTGGGCAAGACAGTGTGCCAAATATATTAATGCTTTGATGTCTGTTTGAAAAACATGAAACCATGAAGAGCCAGAAATGCCAAAATGTCTATGAAGGCATTGTAAAAGGGTTGAATGATCAATCGTATCGAAAGCAGCCGAGAGATCTAGTAAAGTGAGTGCTGTGACTTTGTTATTGTCCATGTTGTCAAATATATGTGACCCACCGTAACAAAATGAGTCGGATGTCAGCAAACATGAAACTTCGCAAATGCCGTTTTTATCAAAAACTGGCTAATCCAACGATTTTGAGATTTTCCCTGAAAATGGTTCCTTAGTATTCATTTTAATGAATACCACAATTTATACTGTATATTTAGTTATGTTTAATGTATTTTAGTGTTATCTTTGAAGAGCTGTTCGATGTGTTCCGCTTGACTTCCGTAAAACAAAGCTGAAAATGTTGATAATTAATCGCTTTTTTCGTCCGTAATTTTTGGATGGTCCCTCACAAATGTGGCATCATTGCAAAGCTTTGCATCTCATCTTTCCAGATATGGTCATCGAATTAACATATATTACGGATGTGTTGAATAGGAGGGCTTGAGGGGTAGGCACTGTTTGTCCAGCTGTGTAAAGAAATCCGGCTTGTTACTATCACGTGATCCAGAAAAATTATTTTATTGGCGCAGTGACAAAGTCATTTAAATAATGCCCATGGATGCATGCCCACTATGCAGTTCCACCGGGTCAAACACCTGACCGACATGTCGAGTAGAAAATGACGTTCAATGTAGCGGGTTTGCTGATATCCTGCCCGAAGTTATCGCGACTAGATCAACACTTTGTTAGACAAGTATTTACTAGAGAAAGACCAGCAGGACAGTTAGCAAGACAGTATAGTAATTTTGCGAGGCATGGGGTGAGGTCATCAAGTCCGCAAGACATGTCCGACTGTGCTCGAGACTGTCCCCATTGCTGGGCCGTCCGACCAGCAGTACAGATTATTTCTTGGAAGATGCATGCTTTACCCACAAATAAAAGTGATTTAGACGTATGTAATTGCCACTGAAATGAACGGTATGAATGCAATGCTTTCAAAATAGGGTGGACACATTTTGAATAAAATTTTTTAAAATCCATTTGCCGAATCTCCCCTTAGGCTGAATAAATTATTATTTTTTAAATAAAAAAAATCAAGTAAATTCTTACTGCCCCAACTTTGCTTTACAAAAGAAGGCCATTAGTAACCATTATCTCAACTAAAATGTGTCACATTATGACACTGGTGGCATATTGGTGCTACTTTTGAGATTCCTTAACAATGGCGGTAATTACAAGGTAATTAAGTGTGTCCGTATTTTTTTCTGACAAAGATCATGCTATTTTATATTAGTAGAATGTCATGAGGATGCGTTTATCTTCAAGCGGTCCAAATATCTGCCAGATATATGCATAGTAACTAAGGTAGCTTTATTAAGAAACATGCTAAACTTTAATGGCTGATTTCTCAGTTTGAAGATTTCTACCCCATACATGTTTAGCGAAACGTAGCTTTGGTTAGAATCGAAATATCTGGATGTTTGATGCATCATGTGAAAGCTGAGATGCTGCTCTTTTCAATGATACTAATAACTCTACATGTTCAAATTGGGACAAGTGACTCATTTTGTTAAGGTGGGTCACATATCATTGTGTATCTTGAGAAGAGCCATTTCGTTAGAGTGGAATCATTTATATGCAGACTGTAGATCATTTGATAAGTGATGTTTATAAATATGTTCATGAAGGCAATTAGCAACTACTTTTTCCAATACTTTTGACAGAAAACTGAGATTGGAAATAGGATGATAATTCTTTAGGTAATTTTTACACAAGATATTGATGATGATGTTTTGCTACAACTATTTCTTGGTGACGGAGGGCAAACTTGTACACTGTTAGTTTTTTAGGGGCATGTTTATCCAGGAGTTTACTTAATGTTTCATGGTATTGATTAATGAGCTCACATAATGTAGATTTAGGTTGGATCAAAAGATCTGAATTTGCAAGATCATCATGAAGGGTATTTATATTATTTATTGGTCGAAATGTGATAAATTTTTTTCTAGGTCTTGACCCAACTTGTAATCACAAATCAATAATGACACAATGGTGATCTGATAAACCTTGATGTTAATGCAAGTAGACTTGTAAGTAAACGTCTTGTGAGTAAATGCCTTGAGAGCAAATGTCTTGTGAACATATGCCTTGTGGACAAACATCCTGAGTAAATGCCATGATTAAGTATCCTACAAGCCACAGTGAACGTGTAAAGATGACCTACTGTTGCCGGTGCTTCCAACCATGCGGTGACTGACGACGCTGTGCAAGGGGGCTGTGACTTGTACAAAGAAGAAGTACTCCTCACAGGCATTCAAACCACTCAACAACACCTTGTTTGTGTTGTGTTGTATCTTCTTGGTTTTCATTTGCAGTTGGTATGAATTGATGATTGCATGTTCCTCTATGTAGTCGTAGTATAGGGTGCACTCCTGCAACATACACAGCATACCTCTCACATCTAAACTGCCACAACCAAACCATGTAACACCGATACCAATGATCAAGGATGCACTTCACCCAGTTTTTAGTTTGTGACAAACAAAGTTGGCATATTTTAACATGAAATAGCTTCTGTTGGTTGCAGCAAGATTACTACAGGAGTGAAAGAAATGGCAAAACCATTAGAGCAACTTGCTCTGACTTGAGCTCACATCTATTCTTCGTGATTTGGTGAGCCACAGTGATTTAATAAAAACAGGTATGTTCTTAAATAGCAGGGTATCCAGTCCATAGGACTGTTCACAGTACTCTACACTTCTTTACAGTGCTGGTGGAGCACTACAGGTCTTAGCACTGATCTTAGGATTGACCTGATGTAAAACATATGGAAAATTAACAAACTGATAAAGAATTGTAACACAACCTTAGACAACAAGATGGACGGCTGATATTTATTATCTATGTCTAAACAAAGAAACACTGATTGATAATCTATAACTTGCCATTGTGAACTTGAATGAGTACGTACAATGTTTGCTGCTGCATGTTTAGTTCTGTTCCATGACACCATCAATGTTGTGCTGTCTCCGTACTGGTCAATGTGCATGATGACTGGGGCTGCGACAGGCTGACCTGTGTACAGGGACACGACCACAACACTATCTACACATAACCAATATCTTCCAATTATACCACTGTCAACCTACACTTAACTGACATGTCACTGGCGCACTGAGGAAGAATGAATGTCAAACTACACTTAACTGACGTGTCACTGGTTCACTGAGAAAGAATGAATGTCAACCTACACTTAACTGACATGTCACTGGCGCACTGAGGAAGAATGAATGTCAACCTATACTTAACTGACATGTCACTGGTGCACTGAGAAAGAATGAATATCAACTTACACTTAACTGACATGTCACTGGTGCACTGAGAAAGAATGGATGTCAACCTACACTTAACTGACATGTCACTGGTGCACTGAGAAAGAATGGATGTCAACCTACACTTAACTCACACGTCACTGGTGCTCTGAGAAAGAATGGATGTCAACCTACACTTAACTCACACGTCACTGGTGCTCTGAGAAAGAATGGGTATCGACCTACACTTAACTCACACGTCACTGGTGCTCTGAGAAAGAATGGATGTCAACCTACACTTAATTCAAACGTCACAGGTGCACTGAGGAAGAATTAATGTCAACCTACACTTAACTCACACGTCAAAGGTGCACTGAGGAAGAATTAATGTTAACCTACACTTAACTGACATGTCACTGGTGCACTGAGGTAGAATGAATGTCAACCTACACAGGCTACACTTAAATGACATTTCACTGGTGCACTGAGGAAGATTGAATGTTGACATAGCCTTAAATGACATCACTGGGCTATTGAGAAAGAATGAATGTTGACCTACACTTAAGAAGAATGAATGTTGACCTACACTTAAATGACCATCACGGGTGCATTGAGGAAGAATGAATGTTGATCTACACTTAAGAAGAATGAATGTTGACCTATACTTAAATGACGTCACTGGTGCAGTGTGGAAGAATGAATGTTGACCTACACTTAAACGACATCACTGGTGTACATAACGTGTTACAGTTGAAATATATAATGGCAAATACAGACAACTCACCTTTGGTCTTTACAGTATGGATGTTACCAGTACAAGGTCCAGTCAGTTCACGGCTATCAGAATCCTGGCGTTTCACAAATACGTCATAGACAACAGAGGGTGACAGGCCCTTAACTACAACACAATCATGTATCAAAGCTACAGAAGCAATCGACCATTGCATAGCAGTACTGGGGCCCTCATATACTGTTGCAGTACTTGGATGCACATTGAGAGTATCACTATCAGTGGATGACAGATGAGCTGTCTACTTGGATGCGTACACTGCGCACTGAGAGTATCAGTGGATGACAGATGAGCTGTCTACTTGGATATGTACACTGCACATTAAGAGTATCAGTGGATGGCTGATGAGCTGTCTACTTGAATATGTACAGTGCATGTTGAGAGTATCAGTGGATGACAGATGAGCTGTCTACTTGGATACGTACAGTGCATGTTGACAGTATCAGTGGATGACAGATGAGCTGTCTACCTGGATATGTACACTGAGCATTGAGAGTATCAGTGGATGACAGATGAGCTGTCTACCCAGTACTTGGATATGAACACTGCATGTTGAGAGAATCTGTGGATGACAGAGGAGCTGTCTACTTGGATAGATACACTGCGCGGTGAGCGTATCAGTGGATGGCAGATGGGCTGTCTACTTGGATATATACAGTGCACATTGAGAGTATCAGTGGATGACAGATGTTTACAGGTAGTAGTGTTGTGTGTATCAAAAGATATCCTACCTGTGCTACTGTACTTTGTCCCCTGTTTTTTTGCAGGGACCCTCGCCGTCTTAAATTCAAGGGTTTGTCGTGATGCCACTGTCACCACATAGAGTTTAGCACTGTCAGTTGCAGTGTCCTCCCAACCGACGGTCACTTCATTACTGGTGCTTGACAACTTCCGATACTTCATGCATTTCATTTTCTTGTTAAAATGAATGATGACAGTGTTGGAAGCTTTACTTTCTTGGTGTGTCCACACAGTCACCTGGAGAGAGAGAGAGCCATAAGTCAGTCACATGGTTGTCACATGATCCGTTCACATCATGGCTACTTGGTGAGTAGTATTGTTACAGCACAATATGACAAGTTAGCTCACTATTCAATGTTTAGAACAGCTAAATTGAGGCAAACAAGACACACCAGACTACAACATGAAACTAAAATGCATACACACATAATCAATTTCTTATACAGTGCCCCCTCCAAATAATTGTTCTGGCATGCCGTGAATGTATGTGACGTGTCGTGTTGGTTTGGATCATAAAGTACACTTGCTCATTGGGAGGAAAAGCCACAAAAAAGGAGTGAAAGGATCTATTTTTGGATCTTTGGAATTTTAATAACCAATCTACTAACATTTTGAATTAAACAATTTGTAAACCATATACTTAAAAAAGTTCTTTAATATGATGGCCATATCTATATAATGCTATACTGTACTTTACGGTCCAAACCAACACAACGTGTCACATATATCGGCATACATCACTCATGCATGCATGTCATTTCAACAACAGTCATCCCAGGTCAGCCAAAGTTGTTCCATGTCTCCTAATGTCTACCTTATGCACCAACTGAATGTGTACACATCACTGCACTCACAAAAACAAGAGTTTGTTGAAGGCACTCCATATTTTACATGACAGGTGTCTGTGTGGAGAGACTCACTTATGTTTGATCAGTATTGATCTCACCTGTACTCATTACTCACCCATATCTGATAGAGGTCTCCTGGAATGAGCCCACCCAGCAGTGTCTGCCCATCCCTGGAGGTTGGAGAGCCCAGGTGGACCACTTTATGTTGCTCATATTCCTCCTTGGTTGACTTGTCAATGAAATGTATCTACAGCAGTGAACAGACCACTGACCAGCTATGGCTACAGCAGTGAACAGATCACTGACCAGTTATGGCTACAGCAGTGAACAGACCACTGACCAGCTATGGCTACAGCAGTGAACAGATCACTGACCAGTTATGGCTACAGCAGTGAACAGATCACTGACCAGCTATGGCTACAGCAGTGAACAGATCACTGACCAGCTGTGGCTACAGCAGTGAACAGATCACTGACCAGCTATGGCTACAGCAGTGAACAGATCACCGACCAGCTGTGGCCACAGCAGTGAACAGATCACTGACTAGCTGTGGTTACAGCAGTGAACAGATCACCGACCAGCTGTGGCCACAGCAGTGAACAGATCACCGACCAGCTGTGGCTACAGCAGTGAACAGATCACAGACCAGCTGTCGCCACAGCAGTGGACAGATCACCGACCAGCTGTGGCTACAGCAGTGAACAGATCACCGACCAGCTGTGGCTACAGCAGTGGACAGATCACCGACCAGCTGTGGCTACAGCAGTGAACAGATCACTGACCAGCTGTGGCTACAGCAGTAAACAGATCACCAACTAGCTGTGGCTACAGCAGTGAACAGATCACTGACCAGTTGTGGTTACAGCAGAGAACATGTCACTGACAGCTGTGGCAACAGCAGTAAACAGATTACTGATGATGCCACACAGCTGTCAATCACAGTCAGGCCCCCCACACGTGCTCCAGGATGGTGGCTGTGTTCTACATGTGAAGTGACACAGCTGTCAATCACAGTCAGGCCCCCACACGTGCTCCATGATGGTGGCTGTGTTCTACAAGTGACGTCACACAGATGTCAATCACAGTCAGGCCCCCACATGTGCTCCAGGACTGTGGCTGTGTTCTACACGTGAAGTGACACAGCTGTCAATCACAGTCAGGCCCCCACACGTGCTCCATGATGGTGGCTGTGTTCTACACGTGAAGTGACACAGCTGTCAATCACAGTCAGGCCCCCACACATGCTCCATGATGGTGGCTGTGTTCTACAAGTGACGTCACACAGCTGTCAATCACAGTCAGGCAACCACATGTACTCCAGGATTGTGGCTGTGTTCTACACGTGACATCACACAGCTGGCACAAATCTAGTGTTTGTATCGCTCGGCACGTTCCGCGAGGTGGCAAATTTAAAAGCTCTTTTATGTTGTATGCTCTTATTCAGTACATAACATATCTGGCAACACCATCTTTTGAAAGGGCATCAATAATTTGTCAATAAGGAACATTGCACATTTAATCCCAGGATACGGCATTTAAGGACAGACAACACTGTTCATAGTGGTAAGGGATGGACATCTATGGCCATTTGTCAATGTGGTACTCACAGTAGTAGGAGTTTATGTTACTCACCACATATTTACGCAATGTGCTGTGGATGGCATGAGGAGCGTGCCATGTGACATTCACAAAGTGGTTGTCTTTGGTGATGGACGCTTTCACACCCCATGGACTGTCAGGCACGCCACCTGTATACAACACCAGCACCAGGTACAATCAGAACAGCCACAAGGCAACTGTATAACATCAGCACCAGGTACAATCAGAACAACCACAAGGCAACTGCCGTTTGTGAGAAGTACCTTCCATCTGAGACGTATCAAATCCATCAGGCCCTACACCACGAAGAGTGTCTGTCACTCATTGGTCATTGTTCTGGTTGTTTGGAGCAATGCCCTCCTGCTGGACCTACCAAAATATCACCTGACATGCCTCCAGAAGATACACAATAGGGCAGCCCGCCTGGTTGTTCTTACACCTATCTCTGTACATATCACTCCAGTTCTGTGGATCTGCATTGGTGGCCTGTCAGGCAATGCATCAAATTCAAAGTACTGGCATATATATATATATATATATATATATATATATATATATATATATATATATAGCACCTGCTTATCTTTCTGAGCTGCTGAATCAAAGAACTAGAAATCCTCGGTTACGACAGCTATACGACCATCTGCAGCTACCGTCCAGACATGGTTTTGGAACAAATGGCCCTGCACTTTGGAAGACACTACCACTTTCCCTCTGTGACACACCTTCATTGACACTATTTAAGCTCACACTAAAGACTCGTCTCTTCCAATGTGCATATGGCTATGTGTGAAATACTGTTTCTATGAACTATAACCACTGTCGTTGAGGACTGTTATGCTTTTCTGTGATGACGGTTTAATTAATTAATTTATTTATATATTTTAATGAACTTTTAATTTTAATTGCCAGTCACATAGGACATTAAATTTGGAGATCACAGTTCATAATTATACAACAATTATACAAACGTTTATGACTTGACAAGATTACCAGGACAAATAATTTGCAATGTACGTTAACCCATTTCATACAAACAAGTCCAGCATTCATGTCTATTATAACAGAATACACTACAACTGGAATTGAAGTTGGTTTAAGATGGTTAATAGTTTGAAAATGTAATTAAATACAGCGTATTATTGCCAAAGTTTAATTACAAGCAAACTTGATTAAATCCAACAGATTACAACAGAACATTTAACTTGTGTGAAGGCAATGTATCCTAGCAGAAAAATGTATATGATACTATAAATGAAGGTAACCTTACCTATGGAGCAGTTTTTTTCATCACGCCCGTCAAGACAGTCCTTGACTCCGTCACAAACGTATGCGTGGTCAATGCACCTGTCTCGTCCACAGTAAAACTGATGTAAATTGCAGACAATTGTAGGTGCCGTGCCTACAACACGTGATCAGTGGTCCGTGCAGTCCACGGAGGGGATAACAGGAGAGAATGAGGGAGGGTATTAGAGGCAGAGAGGACGGAGAGAGGGTGCTAGGGGCAGAGAGAGGGTGCAAGAACTAGACAGAGATGAACAGAGAGGGAGGGTGCTAGAGGCAGAGAGGGGTGGAGGGAGGGTGCTAGACGCAGAGATGGACAGAGGGTACTAGAGGCAGAGATGGACAGAGGGTGCTAGAGGCAGAGATGGACAGAGGGTAGTAGAGGCAGAGAGGAACAGAGGGAGGGTGCTAGAGGCAGAGAGGGGAGGTGGGAGGGTGCTACAGTCAGAGATGGACTGAGGGAGGATGCTAGAGGAAGGGAGGGGTGGAGGGAGGGTGCTGGAGGCAGAGATGGACAAAGGGAGGGTGCTAGAGGAAGGGAGGAGTGGAAGGAGGGTGTTAGAGGCAGAGATCGACAGAGGGAAGGCGCTATATGCAGAGATGGACAGAGGGAGGGTGCTAGAAGGGAGGAGTGGAAGGAGGGTGCTAGAGGCAGAGATGGACAGAGGGAAGGCCAGAGATGGACAGAGGGAGGGTGCTAGAAGGGAAGGGCAGAGGGACGGTGATAGAGGCAGAGATGGACAGAGGGAAGGCGATAGAGGCTGAGAGAGACAGAGGGAAGGTGCTAGAGGCATAGAGAGACAACTAAGCTTGGCCCCCCTTTCTTTGTGCCCCCACCTTTCCTTGTGCTCCCATTTCTTTGTGGCTCCCCTTTCCGAGATTCTAAATATTTGTCATCACTGTTTGTATATAATTTGTGTATATAAAAAGTTTTAAAAACTATTTACAAAAATCTATAACCGAATGACACTGAAATGATGATGGGAGAAGCTGAGCATGAATCTCACCTTGTCCGTGGCAGTCCTTTTCATCTGTTTGGTCAACGCAGTCATCATGGCCATCACACACCCGGGCAGCAGGAATACACCCCTCACTGAACATACACTTGAACTGACCATGGCCACATTTAGTGTCTGAAACACACACACTTCATACATTCTCAACATGCTCCAAACACCAGAGTTTACATCTGCTTTAGACAGTTCATTTTACGTGCAATATACTACATATAATTTACAATGTGAAGGACAGTATTTTAAAACTGGTGGATAAATTGATATAAAACTGTCGGTGGTGACACTTTATCTAATTACAATTTCAAAGCGCTCAATTTCAGCAAAATAGTACAGTTCAATTTATACTATTTAAAATGTACAACCACAGAAACAATGCTGATACAATAATAATTCTTAAGATAGCTGGGGTGGCTATTATATGCTAGTCTTGAATTGAATAAGTTCAGTAGAAATTGTTAAGATAAATTAATGACTGAAAATTTTGGTTAACATAAACGAACTATATGTGCTACACCACCATGAATAAGTTCGACACAAACCCTTCACCAATCGTAATTCTAATTTGTGTAATGTTGTCTACATGTAAGATGCATTCATACGCCAAATTGCAGCGTTTTAAGTGTGACGTTTTTCACTGGTGTTTTACGTATTGTTGACAAAACATAACAGCCATTACTAATATTGAGGTCCCCTTAATTTGCCGAAACAATGGCCCTTGAATCTGTTTTTATAACGTGTTGTCATCTATGATATCAAGTTATGCCAGCCACCTGACAAACATGTGGCAGGGCATGTTTATGACCATTTTGATTGGCCCATTATCCGCGGGGTCACCAGGTCACATTTATGGGCCATTTCCGTTATAGTTTTCAAAGGATATTTGCTGGTTTAACCCATTACCACTCACCATTATATTTTAAGAGAGTCCCTGCTTCCTCATAAAATTAGGCTTAGATTTCGAAAAAATGGTGTGTTATTTTTTTGGGGTGTATCTGTTTTATTCTTCATTTTGTATCATTGCAAGTGTTATTTTGAAGAGCACTGAATTATCTACACAATGGTACGTTGAACACTGTTAAATGAATGAAATATGTTGACCGCTGAACTTAGCAAATGGACATTTTGATAATGAATCACCATTTGAGAATGACTGTCATTGCCTGCAGTGTAACAGTGTAACAGTGTAATGTTTTTATACTTCACTTTCTACTCCTACAAGTTCATTTAAAAGATTATTCAATTACCTATCCAATGATAACCCAAGTTGTAGTGTTTGATATATATATATATATATATATATATATATATATATATATATATATATATATATATATATATATATATATATATATATATATATATATATATATATATATATATATATATATATATATATATATATATATATATATATATATATATATATATATATATATATATATATATATATATATATATATATATATATATATATATATATATATATATATATATATATGCACATGAGGGCCGTGATACAAAACACACTGTCGACAGTCCATAAAATAAGTACATGTGTCAGTACTCAGTAGAAGTGTAACTTTCGTGTACTACTGCACTCATGCATTTTGTAGTGCCATAAATGATATGATGGCAGGCCCTATTGAATCCCCTACACATTTGTGCCAGATAGGCCATTGTCACTAAAATTCATCGACATTTGTTCACAACAATAAACAGAACAGTAGCGGAACACTGATTTTGTGTTGGGCATACCTTGTTTGGTATTGTAACATTTTTCATGTCAATATTTTACTGCTCCAAATTACTCGCTCCAAAGACCAATGAAATATCTACCCAGTGATACAAAATATGTTACATTATGATGGCTAGAATTACACTTATACATAAACTATTATAGTAGCATCACTATGCAGTAAAGAAACCCTACGTATGTAATAAAATATGATATGCATAGTTCTTAGCTATATCTCCTAAACAATCTCATGTCATGATGGCAGGTTGTACATATTTCATAGCTAACACAATTATATATTTCACAATACCAGTACCATGCAAAAAGTATAATTTGCATTTGATCAAACAGGAGAACTACAAATAATGTTGAAATACAGTAAACATGGTTTGACATATTTATTGGCACACATAAATAACAACTGAAATGAGCTGAGGCCCAGCAGATTACACCAACACACCACCATTTATGCATGGTGCTCCAGGTGCCCTCCTTGCAAAGATGCACATTGTAAGTTAGGCACCCAAAACAAGTTTTGACAGATCGCCCAGATTTTGTTTTCCAGCCACTCATTTGTGTCCGGCAAGCTGCACAAGTGGGTGCCCTTCAACGGCATCCTCGGACACTGTGTACACAGCTTCTGGCTGTTCTGCTGGAGGTGCCACATGTCAGTCTTCAGAAAAGCATTACGGTTTGTAGCCTCTGCTACACTCAAGAAGAAATCATCCTCAAGAATCTGCAGAAGGGAGGTGATTGCTGAAGTGTTTGGAGGAAGAATCTCTGTTGGCACACAAGTCTGTGTGAATGGACGAACATCTGGTGGCGCAACATCTTCTGTCTTCTGCCAGCCCTCGGCTATGGCTTCCATGGCCCCAACCACGCCCACAGCCCCGACCACATGCTGGAGCTTGCCTGGTGTCATCAGGGTAGTCAGTGTCATCATTGTCACTGCTGTCATCAGTGTTTATTGCAGCTGTACTCCAGTCTTAATTAACTTGGACAGATGAGCCATCATCACTTGTCTCCTGAAATTACACGAGGCAGGAATATAACTATTGTTCACAATACACAAACATTTTTATCAAGTCAATAAAATTACAAATGTAATTAAATATGCAAAAATGTGTAATGACTTTCAATACATTTACCAAAGAATACATATTACTGGCATGCAAATTTCAAATGTGTAAACTCAGAGATTCTTACCTCTACTTCTATGTCAGATAGCGTATCAAATTCATCCAACATGTCGACAACTTCTTCGGCAGTATAGTGCTGTGACTGCTGCGAAGATGCCATGTTTAAAAACACAAAAATGTAAACAAAGCGCTGCTAAAAATCGCAAATACTCGAACATTTTCAATACAATTGTAAATGGATGTTTCTTTTACCCACAATTCACAGCTATGACATCAGTGGTTATAGTGTTGAAATCTCAGAACTATCCAGCAGATAGTGCCACAAGTACACACAAATATGTACAACGGGCGGTGTCAGGCAGCACAAGGAGTAAACGATCAGTCACGGGCAGTGGAGGTCTAATGAGGACATGATTTAGTTAGGTAGATACAATACTGATGTGTACTGGAATCATAGTAACCAGACGATATGTTCCATGTTCACAGTGAACGAATCAAGCTGGTTCGAAGATCGGAGCACATGCAGTTGTTACTATGGAAACATCTTTCATCGTTTCTATGTCAGGGGGATTTCCAAAAAGGTTTTTTAAAGGATGGATTGGCAAAATATGAGGTTAGTGCCAGGTGATTATTTGTGGTATCGACGTTCAGTTCAATATTTCATCTGACACATTAGCCCCCAGCTACCTTAATAGCAATTGTGGAATCATTGTGTATATCATTATATACACACCTGTAATAAAATATTTTCCTAACCCCTTGTATATAATCATGTATATATCTGCGTAGCATTAGCCTAAGCCATGTACACAACAGTTTGCACACAATGTCACACACATGAATCACATCAGTCTGAATTGTGTGCAACAATACGGACACAGAATGAACCATGTGTACAACAGTACATACAATATAATACAAAAAGACACTAACCTTAACCATGTGTACACAAGTATATACAAATGTGAATGATATTAACCTGTGTCTTGTGTACATCACTATATACACAAGTATAACATTAGCCCAAACCATAATGATAATAATAAATATGACTTGTCTGCCAGGGAACATATTTGGCACTCCTCCAGTCAGCAATTGTTCAGGTTCGGCGGCACAGTTCACTAGACATTCGGCAATATGGCGGTTGATGTGCGCTAGCAGTGAGTCGGGGTTGTATGGCAGGCGTTGCGGGAATATTGCTAGCACAGTACAGTGCACGAGGCAATCTTCGCTCAATCTCATAATGTGGCCGAGCCAACTACATTTCCGTGTCTACGGCTTCCATGTATACAACAGTATGTACACATATGTATGACATTAGCTTGAGCAATGTGTACAACAAGACATACACATACGTACAGTACATACATGTATGTCATCAGTTGTAATGACGACCCCTTACCATTGTGACAGTGCAGTTCGTCCTCCCCTCCGCGGCACTCAGGGCTCCCATCACACACCCAAGACCAGTAGATACATTGACCATCATCGCAGCGGAACTCTTCGCTTCCACACCTTTTTGGTTCTGGCGTAGTCACCCCTACACACAACACATGATAACTGCATCACAAGTTAAGGGATTATGTCCAAATAACACTTGACACTAATGTTGTTTGTCAAGAAAAAGTCATGTCACTTGATATCAGCAATGATGGAAATGATGTGAAAACAGTGATGCTGGTGGTGGCAGTAACGTGAAAACAGATTCATCCACAGCAATGGTGGATGTGATGTGAAAAAATTGATGCACCACACACAGAGACACAGGAAGTGATGTAAAAACAGTGATGCATCACACACAGTGACGGTGGTAGCCATGTGAAAAAAGTGACGCATCACACATTGATGGTGGAATGATGTGAAAACAGTGATGCACCACACATTGATGGTCAGGGTTGAAAAAAATCCTGATTTAAAAATAAATCGGATTTTTTATTTAAATCGGATTTTTTTTATTTATTTGATTTTTTGGAAATTTTATATATAAGGGTCTCTAACCAGAATACAAACTGGTACAGTATTAAACAACTGAGTCAACATACTGAATTGATAACAACTAGCACAAGCTCTAAGTGGACTTTAACTCAGGGCTTCTGACTTGAAAAGATACTTCCTCTGGAAGACAAGTTTGTGTGGCTTCACTGCATTCAGAAAGGGAATAGCTCAAACATACACAATGTCATAAACTATTTGACTATCAGGCTATCTGGTGTCAATACAGCTACACAAGTGTGCACACTTTATGTTTTGTGTTAAAAAACATACAAAACTTTGTTGATCTCGATCCTTAAACAATTATTTGTGTTAAATTCATATAAATCAGCGAATAAAAAACTGAAGTCAAAAAAATCATAAATCAATTATTTTTTGGGAGTAATTTAAATCAATGATTTAAATCAAATGATTTAAATCAAACAACCCTGTTGATGGTGGAGTGATGTGAAAAAAGTGATGCGCCACACACAGTGACAGTGGAAGTGATGTGAAAACAGTGATGCATCACATACAGTGACGACAGAAGTGATGTGAACGGTAGTGAATCTTTTGTTGAAGCACATTGGTGTCTGGTTGTAGTGTACATTATTTGGATATTGGCACTGTGACGAATAACAATGACCATTTCTGTCATAATTATTCATTAGTACTAACACTGACCATGCATGGTGCATTTATTCTAGTTAGTGCAAACTTCTCGTACAATGCTCTATGCTATCATGGGAATACTATGCCTGTCTCAAGAGAGTCTATTACAGTCAGCAGGCAGTTGTGGGGTGTCAAGTGTCGTGTCTCAAGTTAGTCTACTACAGTTACCAGTCAGTAGTGGGATGTCACGTGTCTGTGTCAAGTGAGTCTACTACAGTCACCAGTCAGTAGTGGGGTGTCACATGTCTGTGTCAAGTGAGTACATTACAGTCACTAGGCAGTAGTAGTGGGGTGTCAAATGTGTGTCAAGTGAGTCTATTACAGTCACCAGGCTGTAGTGGGGTGTCACATGTCTGTATCAAGTGAGTATATTACAGTCACTAGGCAGTAGTGGGGTGTCAAATGTGTGTCAAGTGAGTCTATTACGGTCACCAGGCAGTAGTGTGGTGTCACATGTCTGTGTCAAGTGAGTATATTACAGTCACTAGGCAGTAGTAGGGTGTCAAATGTGTGTCAAGTGAGTATATTACAGTCACTAGGCAGTAGTAGGGTGTCAAATGTGTGTCAAGTGAGTCTATTACAGTCACCAGGCAGTAGTGGTGTGTCATATGTCTGTGTCAAGTGAGTATATTACAGTCACTAGGCAGTAGTGGGGTGTCAAATGTATGTGTCAAGTGAGTCTACTACAGTCACCAGGCAGTAGTGGGGTGTCACATGTCTGTGTCAAGTGAGTCTATTACAGTCACCAGGCAGTAGTGGGGTGTCAAGTGTCTGTGTCAAGTGAGTCTACTACGGTCACCAGGCAGTAGTGGGGTGTCAACTGTCTGTGTCAAGTGAGCCTACTACGGTCACCAGGCAGTAGTGGGGTGTCAAGTGTCTGTGTCAAGTGAGCCTATTACAGTCACCAGGCAGTAGTGGGGTGTCACATGCCTGTGTCAAGTGAGCCTATTACAGTCACCAGGCAGTAGTGGGGTGTCACATGTCTGTGTCAAGTGAGTCTATTACAGTCACTAGGCAGTAGTGGGGTGTCACATGCCTGTGTCAAGTGAGTCTATTACAGTCACTAGGCAGTAGTGGGGGTCACATGTCTGTGTCAAGAGAGTCTGCTATGGTCACCAGGCAGTAGTGGGGTGTCAAGTGGCTGTGTCAAGTGAGTCTATTACAGTCACCAGGCAGTAGTGGGGTGTCACATGTCTGTGTCAAGTGAGTCTATTACAGTCACTAGGCAGTAGTGGGGGGTCACATGTCTGTGTCAAGAGAGTCTGCTATGGTCACCAGGCAGTAGTGGGGTGTCAAGTGGCTGTGTCAAGTGAGTCTATTACAGTCACCAGGCAGTAGTGGGGTGTCACATGTCTGTGTCAAGTGAGTCTATTACAGTCACTAGGCAGTAGTGGGGTGTCACATGTCTGTGTCAAGTGAGTCTATTACAGTCACCAGGCAGTAGTGGGGTGTCAAGTGTCTGTGTCAAGCGAGTCTACTACGGTCACCAGGCAGTAGTGGGGTGTCACATGTCTGTGTCAAGTGAGTCTATTACAGTCACCAGGCAGTAGTGGGGTGTCAAGTGAGTCTACTACGGTCACCAGGCAGTAGTGGGGTGTCAAGTGTCTGTGTCAAGTGAGTCTATTACAGTCACCAGGCAGTAGTGGGGTGTCAAGTGTCTGTGTCAAGTGAGTCTATTATGGTCTCCAGGCAGTAGTGGTGTGTCAAGTGTCTGTGTCAAGTGAGTCTATTACAGTCACCAGGCAGTAGTGGGGTGTCACATGTCTGTGTCAAGTGAGTCTATTACAGTCACTACGCAGTAGTGGGGTGTCACGTCTGTGTCAAGTGAGTCAATTACAGTCACTAGGCAGTAGTGGGGTGTCACATATCTGTGTCAAGTGAGTCTATTACAGTCACCAGGCAGTAGTGGGGTGTCAAGTGTCTGTCAAGTGAGTCCATTACAGTCAACAGGCAATAGATTTAACAAGACAAGATTGCCATCCAACCCAGATGGCAAGTGGACATGGAAGCCATTGGGTTATTGAAAGTCCAACATGTTTAATCTATATGTAATCCGCCCTCCTGAGATATGTGTCAACCTTGTTTTTAAACATATTCATGCTGTGAGCAGTTACACAATCAGTAGATAATTTGTTCCATTCACTGATTGTCCTCTGTGAGAACGAATACTTCCTGATATCCAATCTACACTGATCCTTCACTAATGTTACCTCATGTCCTCTAGTTCTATTACCTTTCTTGAGTGAGAATATTCAATATTTTCATACCCATTTAATACCTTAAAAACTTCAATTTGACCTCCTCTTAACCACCTTGTCTATAGGGTTGTTAAACCACATTCTTTCAGTTGCTCTTCATAACTAAAGTCTCTCAGTTCTGGAATCATTTTAGTCGCTCTCCTTTGTATTCTTTCAATCATATCTGTATCCTTCTTACGATATGGTCTCCAAGCTTGTATACAGTATTCTAAATGAGGCCTAACAATTGCTTTATACAGAGGTATAATTATCTTTTTTCCTTGTATGTTATATTTCTCCTAATCAACCCAAGAATTTGATTGCCCTTTGAGGCTGCATGCAATGCCACACTGCTCTGAAACTTTCATATCAACACTTATTGTAACTCCTAAGTCCTTTTCTTTTACAGTAGTTCCTAGAACAGTATCTCCCATTTTATAGGTTACATACAAGTTCCCATGTCCTGTATGTTGGCATTTACAATTCCCCAAATTGAAAAACATCTGCCATTTCTCAGACTATTTAACTAATCTGTCTAGATCATTTTGCAAATGTTGTTTATCACCATCATTGTTAACCCTTCTAAACACCTTTGTGTCATCTGCAAATGTCAGTACGTTGCTTGTTAAATTATCATCAAAGTCATTGATATATATTAAGAATAATAAAGGTCCTAATACTGATCTTTGTCTTACCTCATTCAAAAATGATTTCCAATTTGAAACCTCCCCATCTACTACAACACGCTGTCTTCTGTCAGTCAGCCATTGTTCTATCCAGTTGATTATGTCATCCCGATACCATGATCTTTTAATTTAAGTAGTAATCTTTGATGTAGCACTTTGTCAAAAGCCTTCTGAAAATCTAAGTATATAATATTTCCGGCTACTTGGACTTGGTGCAGCGACTTGAATTTGGTGTAGATCATTTACAGAAATACGCGGAATATCAAATAGAATAAGTATTACTATTGCATATATATTATACACAAACGTATTGTAGACATATATTAGGAAACAGGTTTTGTTAATTATTAGCCAGAGGGAGTATTTTAGAGTAAGTTAGTTTCGGATTTTGTCAGGGAATTCAGCGAGCGTTAATAGGGGTGTTTACAATTCGAAAATTGAGATAACATAGTGAATAGTCAGTAACATTGAATATTGGTTAGAATAAGTATTAGTATTATACATATATTGTTCACCAACGTCTTGTAGACATATATTAAGAAACCGTTTTTGTTAACAGAGGTAGTATTTTTTTTCCCGGATTCAAACTCAACGAGTGATAAAAGGGAGTTTGTTTACAGGTCATTCAACCAGTGCATCGAGCTATCGTTTACATTGGCTAATATATATATAAGATAAAGTGATTTATTTACTTAAATTACATACATAAGGTAATATCTGACATAGTGGTAGTAAACGTTTTTGGTAAAAAGGAATTAACAGCAGGATTTTAGCTTAAATTAGTACACACTGACTTCGTTGTTTTGTTACACAGTGTTCTCCGTATTCGCTAGGTGGCAGGATTTTTTTTCTCACGCGAGGTTAATAGAAGACACAGTTAACAAGTATATTAGCCTAAAGTGTTCTTTTGATCACAAAAACAGCCTTATTCAAGGCTAACGTAGCAAACTAATTAAAACTAAATTGTATGATGGCGCCGTGCAAACGGCAGTTAAAGGCGACAAGGCACTTAATTTGTGGCAGTTGCAGTAACTGGGTGGACTTCGTCAAGTCTGGGTGCGAGAAGTCCTGGGCTGAGGTCCAGGCAGATAGTTTTAGTTTTGAGTGTAGGGGATGCGCGAAGATGAAGGAACTAGAGGTGGAGTTGGAAGAGCTGAGGCTGCTCGTTGTGGCAATGGTGGGAAGGGAACAGGGGAGTTGTGCCAGTATTCCGGTGGGGGAACAGTAGAAGATAAAGTGGGGAAAGACACAAGAGATGCTAGGGAGAGCTCACCTCAGCCTGGGAGGAAGCTGAGAGGAAGGAAGGTGACAGGTCATAGGGAGACAGGACGTAAGGAGACGGGAAGGAAAGGAACGGGAGGGAAGACAACCGGAGTGAAGGAGAGGGGAGTAGGGGAGACAGGAGGGAAGGAGAAGGGGGTGGGGGAGACGGGAGGGAAGACAACCGGAGTGAAGGAGAGGGGAGTAGCGGAGACAGGAGGGAAGGAGAAGGGAGTGAGGGAGACAGGAGGGAAAACAACCGGAGTGAAGGAGAGGGGAGTAGGGGAGACAGGAGGGAAGGAGAAAGGAGTGGGGGAGACGGAAGGGAAAACAACCGGAGTGAAGGAGAGGGGAGTGGGAGAGACAAGAGCAAAGGAGTGGGAAGTGGGGGAGACAGTAGGGAAGGGGTAAGGACAGAATGTGATGGAGGGGATCGAAAGGAAGAGTTATTCTGCAGCAGTGACAGAGGGGGTGAGGAAGAGTGCGAGGGTGTTTGTGGGGGATTCGATAGTTAGGAAGACCGACAGAGTCTTAAACAAGGGAGATGATGTGGTGGTCTGCTTGCCTGGAGCCAAAATAGAGGCGATAACTGAGAGGGTAAAAAACATCGTAGGCTCGGGTAAGGGTGGATCTGTTTTAGCACACGTAGGGACAAATAACGTAGAGAGGGAGGGTACAACTGCCATAGTTAGGAAATATAGGCAGTTGGTCAGAACACTAAAACAGACGCGGGTTGAGCAGGTAATACTGTCAGGGATTTTACCTGTAATGGGCAGGAGGGGTCACAAATATCGAAATTGTCGGGGGATGGCAATTAACATGTTAGTCCAGAGGCTGTGTAGGGAAGAGGAAGTTGGATTTGTGGATTTATGGGGAAGTTTTGTTGGGAGGGCTGATATGTACATGAAGGATGGGCTTCATTTAAGTGGAAAGGGGGCGGCAGTATTCGCGGACAAACTTTCAGCAGCAGTAGATAGCGACTTGGGTACAATGACAAATATTTTTGGAAGTAAACATTCTTTAAACTAGAAGTGCAGTGGGGTTACCTAGAGGTGTCTCAAGCAGAACAAGAGGCCACTAGCACAGATAAACCAATATCAAATCATCCGAAAAACATCTCTGAAAAAGGTTATAGATGCATATGTTTAAATGCAAGGAGCATAGTAAATAAGAAAAACGAATTAAACATTATGGTAGAAGATATTGACCCTCACATAATTGGTATAACTGAATCATGGGCCAACATAGATATAACAGATGCTGAATTAGGACTGACAGGATACGTAACGTTTAGGAAAGATCGAATAGGAAGAGGGGCGGGGGAGTTATTTTATATGTTAAAGAATCTATTCAGGCTTATGAAATAAAACTAGAAAGGGAAGCAGATTGCGATGAAGCTGTTTGCTGCAAAATTGTTTCAGGAAATTCAAAATTAACTATTGGATTAGTTTACCGAAGTCCAAACATAAACGAAGAGGACAACACAAAAATAAAAAACGCTATAAAGGAAGTTAGTAAAGGGGAATGTATCATAATGGGAGATTTTAACCATGGACACATACAATGGAATTCTCTAGAGAGCACAGGGATTGAGGATCAACAATTTCTATGTTTAATCCAGGATAGCTTTCTTACTCAGCACGTACTAGAACCAACCAGGGGAGAAAATGTATTAGATATAGTTTTGTCATCACAAAAAGAATTAGTGGACAATGTAAAAATATTTGAACCATTGGGTAATAGTGACCATAATCAAATACATTTTGACATCAATGTAAAATCAGAAAGTAAAATAAGAAAACAGAAACTTCCACAAAGGTAACTACAAAGATATGAGAAAATACTTAGCAAAGCTAGATTGGAATAATATGCCGATGAATAAGACCGCAATTGAATGTTGGAATATTCTAAAATATGAAATTGAGAGTATCATCGATAAATTTGTTCCCTTCCAAAAACAAGGAAAACGGTGTAGAAAGAAACATTTGTCAAAAGAGGCAATTAGAAAAATAATGCTAAAACAAACTATGTGGAGGGTTTATAGGCGTACCAGAAAGGAAGAAGACTATGCAAAATACAAAGAGGCACTTAATGCAGCTACAACTGAAATCAGACAATCTAAAAGAAGCTATGAGCAAAAACTGGCATGTAACATAAAAAATGACAGCAAGAGTTTTTATGCATATGTCAGGAGTAAACAAAACGTACAAGACAAGGTTGGACCTCTAGAAGACAGTGCTGGAAATATAATATCACAGGGGTTTTTAATGGCGGAAGACCTAAATGGTTACTTCAGTTCAGTGTTTACCAAAGAAGATATTAGTTCATTACCAGTTGCTGATGCTAAATTTCAGGGGGCTAAATCTGACTATTTAGGACCGTTAGTTGTAACTCCAGAATTGGTAGCTAAAAAATAAAGGCAATGAAGGATAACAAATCACCGGGAGTGGATGGGATTCCTCCAAAATTACTAATGGAAACAGTAGATCAAATCAGTATACCACTTGCAAGAATTCAACTTGTCATTAAAAGAGGGAGTTGTTCTGTTTGAATGGAAAGAAGCAAACATCATACCATTATTTAAAAAGGGTTCGAGAAATAAGTCAGAGAATTACAGACCAGTGAGTTTAACGTCAGTGATTTGTAAATTATTAGAAAGGTTAATTAAAGACCATGTGGTGGCCTTCCTCGTTAAGCATAAATTATTAAATTCATCTCAACATGGATTCCTTAAAGCGAGGTCATTCTTAACAAATATGTTATGTTTTTTGGAAGAAATCACTAAGTGGATAGACGTGGGATCGCCAGTAGATATTATCTACTTAGATTTTCAGAAAGCTTTTGACAAAGTGCCACATCAAAGATTACTACTTAAATTAAAAGCCCATGGTATCGGGGATAGCATAACTGACTGGATAGAACAATGGCTGACTGACAGAAGACAACGAGTTGTAGTAGATGGAGAAGTTTCAAATTGGAAATCGGTTTTGAGTGGGGTACCTCAAGGATCAGTATTAGGACCTATATTATTCTTAATTTATATCAATGACTTGGACGACAGTATAACAAGTAACGTACCGAAATTTGCGGATGACACAAAACTTTTTAGAAAGGTTAATACTGATGGTGATAAATAACATTTACAAAACGATTTAGACAGATTAGTCAAATGGTCTGAGAAATGGCAGATGCTGTTCAATTTTGGGAAATGTAAATGCCTACATACAGGACATGGGAACTTGAATGTAAACTATAAAATGGGAGATACTGTTCTGGGTACTACTGTAAAAGAAAAGGACTTAGGACTTACAATAAGCGCTGATATGAAAGTTTCAGAGCAGTGTGGTATTGCAGCTTCAAAGGGTAATCAAATTCTTGGATTGATTAGAAGAAACATAACATACAAGGGAAAAAAGTTAATTATACCTCTTTATAAAGCAATAGTTAGACCTCATTTAGAATACTGTATACAAGCATGGAGACCATATCGTAAGAAGGATATAAATACGCTTGAATGCATACAAAGGAGAGCAACTAAAATGATTCCAGAACTTAGAGACCTTAGTTATGAAGAACGCCTGAAAGAATGTGGTTTAACAACTCTAGAGACAAGGAGGTTAAGAGGAGATCAGATTGAAGTTTTTAAGATATTGAATGGGTATGAAAATATTGATAGAAATATGTTTTTCTCACTCAAGAAGGATAGCAGAACTAGAGGACATGAGGTAAAATTAGTAAAGGATCAATGTAGATTGGACATCAGGAAGCACTCGTTCTCACAGAGGACAATAAATGAATGGAACAAATTGTCTACAGATTGTGTAACTGCTAGCAGCGTGAATATGTTTAAAAACAAGGTTGACACATATCTCAGGAGGGCGGGTTATAAGTAGGTGAACACTGTTGGACTCTCGATAAGCCAATGGCTTCCTTGTCCACTTGCCATCTGGGCCTTTGGCTTGGATGGCAAATCTTGTTAAAGTTAGCTGGACAGTTTAAGAAATCAGAGCGGCCAATCAGAGACAAAAATGGGAGCGTCCTGATGGGGGCAGACAAACAGCTTAACAGATGGGCAGAGCATTTTGAAGAGCTGCTCAACAGACCAGCACCTCAGAATCAACCAGACATCCAACCAGCTGAGACAGATCTCCCAACAGACTGTAATAAACCCACTAGAGAAGAGATAAAAAAAGGCAATCGCACATATAAAAAATGGGAAAGTAGCAGGCCCTGATGGTATCCCTGCAGAAGCACTAAAGTAAATACTTCAGTAGAAATGCTGTACAGTCTTTTTGAGGAGATCTGGGAAAAGAAGAAATTCCAGCAGAATGGATTCTAGTCATAAACTGGGTCATGAAAACAGCAACAAAGGAGAAATGAAATGCAATCCAGTGGACGATGCTGACCCAATAACCTGGACTTTGCGGATGACCTTGCACTCCTGTCTCACAGCCATAGGCAGATGCAGGACAAAACAACAGAACTAGCATTGATTTCAGCGCGGATTGGGTTGAAAATCAACAAAAGGAAAACAAAGATCCTAAGAACAAATGCTACTTGCGAAACACCAATCATGCTTGAGGACACTGGAAGAGGTTAAAGATTTCAGATATGTAGGCAGCATAGTGGATACGCATGGAGGGACAGAGGCTGACGTAAAGAAAAGGATCAGCAAAGCAAGTGTAGCTTTCCACCTGTTGAGAAATGTGTGGAAGTCAAAGGTAATTGGAGAAACCACAAAAATACGCTTGTTTAACATAAATGTAAAGTCCGTGTTGCTGTACGGAGCGGAAACATGGCGAATAAACAAGACCACGCTGATAAGGATCCAGACAATTGTCAACTATTGCCTGCGAAGAATTCTGTGAATACACTGGATGGACAGGTTGAACAACAAAGACCTCTGAGATAGAACACACCAAGCCAAAATAGAGATAGAGATGCTTAAGAGGAGATGGGGATGGCTTGGCCACACCTTGAGAAAGGCAAGCACAAACATAACCAGACAGGTCCTGATGTGGAACCCCCAAGGCAAGAGAAAGAGGGGGAGACCAAAAAACACCTGGCAGCATGACCTCGAGGCAGACTTCAAGCAAACAGGGAATGGCTGGCAACAACTGGAGAGGATTGCCCAAGACAGGAGGTGCTGGAGAAATGTTGTGGATGGCCTATGCTCCAGGAGGAGTTGAGGGCCTAAGTAAGTAAGTAATGACCTCGCTTTTAGGAATCCACATTGAAATGGATTTAATAATTTATGCCTAACAAGGAAGTCGGCCATATGGTCTTTGATTAACCTTTCTAATAACTTACAAATCACTGATGTTAAACTCACTGGTCTGTAATTATCTGACTTATTTCTCGAACCCTTTTTAAATAATGGTATGCTTCTTTCCATTCAGAAGGAACCACTCCCTCTTTTAATGACAAGTTGAACACTCTTGCAAGTGGTATACTAACTTGTTCTACTATTTCCATTAGTAGTTTTGGAGGAATTCCATCCACTCCAGGTGATTTATTGTCCTTCATTGCCTTTATTTTCTTAGCTACCATTTCTGGAGGTAATGAACTAATATCCTCTCAGTTAAACACTGAACTGATGTATCCATTTAAGTCTTCCGCCATTAAAAACCTTGCGATATTATGTTTTCAGCACTGTTTTTAGTGGTCCAACCTTGTCTCGTACGTTTTGTTTACTCCTATTACATGGATAAAAACTACTGCTGTAATTTTTTATGTAACATGCTAATTTCTGTTCATAGCTTCTTTTAGATTGTCTAATTTCATCCGTAACTGCATTAAGTGCCTCTTTGTAACCTGTAGTATTATTTCAGGTACGCCTATAAACCCTCTACATAATTTGCTTGTATGTTATTTTTTCTAATAGCTTCTTTTGACAAGTGTTTCTTTCTATACCGTTTTCCTTGTTTTTTCAAGGGAACGAATTTATCAATGATACTCTCAATTACATTTTTTAGAATGTTCCAACATTCAGTTGTGGTCTTATTCATGTTATCTAGTTTTTCTAAGTATTTTCTCATATCTTTACCTTTACCTATATTTAGCTGTGTGGAAGTTTCTCCTGTATTTTTTTATTTGTACTTTGTGATTTTAATTTGATATCAAAATGTATTTTTATATTGTCTACTAATTCATTTTGTGAAGGCAAAACTAAATCTAATACATTCTCTTCCCTGGTTGGTTCTAGCACATGTTGAATAAAGAAGCTATCCTGAATTAAAAGTACAAACTGTACTCTCTAGAGATATCCATTGTATGTGTCTCTAGAGATATCCATTGTATGTGTCTCTAGAGATATCCATTGTATGTGACTCTAGAGATATCCATTGTATGTGTCTCTAGAGATATCCATTGTATGTGTCTCTAGAGATATCCATTGTATGTGATTCTAGAGATATCCACTGTATGTGTCCATGGTTAAAATCTCTCATTATACATTTTTGGTCTTTAGACTGAAAAGTGCTTTTGTGTGCAGGTGCAGAAAGCCCCTAGCAGCTAGCTGGGGGGCTATTTTATGACAACCTGTCACCCCTCTCTTCCTGGAAATTGGTATCACGCGTAATTAGACTGGCCGGGAGGCGTTCAAAGCATCCCATTGGTCAGCGGCGCCTGCGGGGGAAATTTGCGGGAAGATAGTAGAGGCACAGGTTTGCAGATTACTTTTCTGCACTGCGCCAAACTAGCAACACTGTTTTTAAAATATTGAATTGAGCATAAATTTTGATTCGATCCTGAGAGAATTTTGGTTTGTTTCCCATTCAGCATCTACCAGAAAGACTGCCGAGCCAGCCGTGAAACCGAGGCAACACCGGTGAGTTTGGTGCAGAATGTGCTAATTGCTGGTCATAGCTATCATTAGCCGTTTGTGGAGGTTCATGGCAAAAACCAACAGACAGAAGTTCAATGCAGGATGCACTAAGTGCTATTTCTCGCGTAAGGATGGCGCGACCATACCGAAACTTGGCTGTAATGGCTTGTTCGACCAACTAGCAGAGCATCGTCCATGTTTATTCATCCTCGAAATAGGCACGAATGACTTAGATTTGTCAATGGCCGACCCCGCAAAACTGGCTCGTGACCCGTTTTCAGTTGGCGAGGCGCTGCGGTTGTGATTACGGGGTAAACACCAGTAATGTTTGGTGCAGTTCTTCCCAGGGGAACCAGGTGTTTTTGGACTAAGACGGTAAAATTTGTAGCAAAAGCTGAACTGTTTAATGTCTCCCTAAATCGTTTGTGCGCGACCAAAAATAACATACATGTGATCAAGTATCAGCGAATCTCGTCCAAACTACCGTCATTGCTGCCAGATGGGGTACACCTCTGGCGGTACGCCTAAGGTTTATGATGCAGGGTTCCAGATCATGTCGAAACAATTGACGGCGCAGTGGCGGGTCAAGAAGCCTGATAAGAGCGCTCCAGGTGGTACGTCTGATGAACAAGCGCCAGCGGTCCGTACCCCTGACACACCCAATATGGAGGTTCTCCTGGCCACCGTGTTGGCGAAGATCGATGGAAATTCAAAGCTTTGCGCAGCGAACAGTCAGCTCCTGCTCCTGTCACAGCTGGTCCATCTTCACAGCCAGACAACAGCTTGTGAGTCGTCATCGTGCAGCGAAACGACGACGCAGATTGCCATCACTCGACCGAGTGGTCAACTCATCTGACTCCGAGTACACGGAGAGCGACTCTCCAGCCGAGGAGATTAAAATGCGTACACACAGGAAGGCAAAGCGGCACGGATCAACATCAGGTAATACCGCTTCTGACATGGGTTGGGCTCAGTTAGGCGATGAAGTAACAGACAAACTTCTGACATGGGTTGGGCTCAGTTAGGCAATGAAGTAACAGACAAACTTCTGACATGGGTTGGGCTCAGTTAGGCGTTGAAGTAACAGACAAACTCAGACAGCGCATATATAGCATCGAGTACTTTCCCCAGCGCATTCTGCACACAGATTATGATCTTGACCCCCAGGAGGATCCTGCCACTCCCACCTTGGACAGAAAACGAGCAGTCATCCCTGTCAATCAAATTGGTGAATGGCTGCACCTCTTTATGTCTTATGCAGCCATTAGGGCTGAAAGGTATCCTGAGGAGGGCAGCCAGTTGATGACTTACATGGATCACATCCTGACCATGCATGGGTATGGTTGGATTATGATTACCGTTTCCGTGTGAGGAGGGAGAGGACGGATACTCCTTGGAATCTTTTTAACTACCCCCTCTACTCCAGCGTTAAAGCAAAGTGTAACGCAAAAGCAGCAAACACATCTGTCTCGGCCCAGCCCTTTCGTGAATATGCTTCCGGAAGCACCCGACAATGCCCTTCCCATTTCTGTTTTGCTTTTAACAAGGGAAATTGTCAAAGTTGACCCCTCAAAACAGGTTGAGACAACCACATGGGCCAGCAATGATCTATTGAATCAAGACAGCTTTACAAAGAGCGGTACCGTGATATCAACACCAGTAAAACCTAACTTCTTAAAATTTCTGTTGCAGGGATATGACACAAATATAACTAAAGCATTAGTTACAGGTTTCACTGACGGTTTTCGGATCCCTTCAATGATTACATCAGATCCACCTAAGCATCATATTGAAAATCACAAGTCAGTCAGGGATAACCAGGGAATAGGGCAATGGAAGTTGAGCAAAGAAAAGGCAAAACACAGGATTGCAGGCCCTTTCTCATCAGATCCCTTCACAAACATGGTCTACTCGCCATTAGGCTTAGTCCCAAAGAAAGAGTTCGTAAAAATTACGGCTGGTGTTCAATTCATACAAACACAGTGCTGGCTGTCCTTTCAGCTTGGATGTCCTCCCCACAATGAAAACAGCTTGCCCATACTGGATGGTAGACTATATCCAGCTCAGGGGACATGAATTGGGCCCTCTTTTTCGCTATGCTAATAAGTTGCCAGTTAAAAAAACTGCATTTGCTAAGTATTTAAAGGCAGTCATTGTTCGCACCGAGTTAGCAGACAAGAAAATTTTTTTCTCTCTGTCGGCGGAGGGTGGGTAACTAAGCTTTTTCCTTCTGTTGGCAGAGGTCATGGGGTGACTTATCCCTCTGTTGGCAGAGGTCATGGGGTGACTTATCCCTCTGTTGGCAGAGGGCTGTTGTAGTCGGGACCAATTGTGCCAGCCAGCTCAGAATGCATGGATTACTCTGTCGTTGACCCCCATTTGGGGGTTTTAATTGGGCCATGGCCATCATTTTATGTGAATCATAACCTAAACCACTACAATATTCGGTATAAAGTATTGATTCTCCTTTGCTCTGGCTTTGGCCAATAGGCGTGCAGCCCTTTAGCTGGGGGTGGGGTACCAATCAGCAAGCAGATAGGGCCTTGGGGGATTACTTACACCCTGCTTTTGTGTGTAGTGAATTTTTAAATAGTCTAGCTGGTACTGTGCTTGTGCAGTCTTAGTTAAGTATCGTTTTCCCTCGTAAATCGTTATGCTGGAACATTATATAACAGTGACAAGGGTTTTTTGGTCACACTTATTGTTAACATGTACCAGTTTGTCTTCTACACTGATGTAATTATCCAGAAAGACTATTTATTCTGACTGTGCACCCTGTGCTGCAGGCATCTTACATTTAATGCGGTGTGCACAGTGGCAATTACATCGAAATTCACCCTCCACAATAAAGTGGACGAATTACCCATTTTCAACCTACATAGTAGTTGGGTATTTTTTGCACACAAACTTAGAAAGGGCTGCACGCCCCGTCATTAACCAAATACACATACACCAGGGATTTATGGGTAATGGAACTGCTTAGGCACACGAAATGATACATTCCACTTTACTCATTTCCTTTATAGCGTTCTTCAAACCAATTCAATAGTTAATGCTGAATTTCCTGTAACGATATTGCACCTAACAGCTTCATTGCAATTTGCTTCCCTTTCTAATTTTATTTTATAAGCCTGAATAGATTCTTTAATACAGTATATAAAATGACTTCCCTTCTTCCTATTTGATCTCTCCTAAACATTAAGTATCCTGTCAGTCCTAATTCAGCATCTGATACATCTTTATTGGTCGGTGATTCGGTTATACCAATTATCTTCTACCATAATGTTGTTTTTTATTTACTATGCTCCTTGCATATAAACATACGCATACAAAACCAGCTTCAGAAATGTTTTCCGGACATTTTGTTACTGGTTTATATATACTAGTGGCCTGTTGTCCTGTTTGAGGCACCTCTAAGTAATCCCCCTGTGCTTCTAGTTTAAACAATGTTTGCTACCAAACAAAACAAAACATCCCCACAAATCCAACATCTTCCCTACATAGCTATTGAATTTCTCCTTCCCTCCCGTCATCTTCCCTCCCATTTCCTTCGGCCCTATCTCCTTTCGTCCTGTTTCCTTTCATCCTAGGCTGAGGTGAGCTTTCCCTAGCATCTCTGTCATCACTTTCCCCCACTATATCATCCACTGTCCCCCCACCAGAACCACTGGCACAACCCACCTATTCCTTTCCCACCCATGCCACAACAAGCTGCCTCAGCTGTTCCATCTCCATCTCTAGTCCCTTCATCTTTGCACATCCCCTACACTCAAAACTAAAACTATCCGCCTGAACCTCAGCCCAGGACTTCTCACATCCGGACTTGATGAAGTCTACCCAGTTGCTACAACTCATACACACTAAATGCCTGGTGGCCTTTACCTGCATGCCGTTTGGATGGTGCCATCACAGATTTATGGTGGTTTCACCTTGCTACATTGGTCTTGAATAAGGCTGTTTTTGTGTTCATAAAGAACTCTTTATTATTAAATAATTAAATAACTGGATTAGTTAAGTTTTAATTTAATTTTCACAATAATATACTTGCTAACTGTGTTCTATTTACTAAGCTCACATGAGCCAAAAAATCCTGAACACTGTATCAACAAAACAATAGGACTTGGTGTATACCAACTTACACCAAAATCCTGCTGTTAGTTCCTTTTACTTGAAAACATTTACTACAACTATGTCAGATATGAATTTATGCAACTCACCAGGTGCATAACAATTTTTATGAGATAACCAAGACAGGTCGTCGTTAAACTTGCCCTGGTTGTCCGAGACTACAAAGGAAATATTTGGCCAAATAAATTGTATTACTCCGCGCTAGCCAGCCAATCACGGCTTAGCGGAAACCAGTCCAAACCGGAGCCAGTAGCTTGAACCTTTCGCTCCTGCTTCAGTCTCTGCATTGTGAAGTTGTGACTAAAATTTATTTCTCGAAATATTTTGTTTTTACCAACCGTTTTCAAATACGTTTTGAGAGTCCACACTTCGATCTGCGTCTACTGACTTGCAGGAGGAAGATCGCCTCAACACTCGTTTCAGCTGAGTATCGTTTCATTTGTTATTACTTCGTCGGTTGCCTCGTGGTTAATTTGTTCTTGTTTCGTTTTATGTTTAAACTTCCCGCAATCGGCCATTCAATATGTCGGCGGCGAAATCGGATCTACATGTACTTGTGCTTGGGCATAGCCATGCCCATGCATATTGGTTGGGCGCGTTCATAGAATCCGCGGGTCTACTTGACGACTTCCAAAGACTAGGTCTTACGTGCACAGTTCGTTTTATGGGTCGAAGGGGAGCGTCCATTAGAACTTTCCGAGAACCGGCGACCATGACCCGGATTTCTGCCCGTGTCCCCGACATTGTCATTACCCTCCTTGGGGGCAACGATCTAGATGGGGAGTTTCCCCCACCTCCAGAAACAGTGGGGTCGCTACTAGGTAGATTAGGCGATGAATCGTTTAGGTGTCCGTCAGGTATGTCTTTGCTAAATCGAGCGTCGCAAGAAATGGCGCCATTTCGATTATGATACGGGTGCGACTCGTGTTGCTTCCACTAATGCTGCGTTACAGTCAGCATGTGAGGGGCGCCGTGGTCTGTTTTACTGGAGCCATAAGTACCTTTGGAACAGCCCGGCGAAGGTTTTCCGCCAAGGTGGCGTGCATTTAACCGATACAGGAAATTTCCGATTTTTCCGCAGCATTCGGGGGGCAATTTTCAGAGCAGTTAGTCGGATTGTCCAACAGCTGACTGGCGCCTAAGTCATCACACTATTCGCTAACCCCACGGAACTCAGACCAAGTTGTTTTTCGTTTCACCCTCACTAGTTCGGGTATTTAACTTAAAAATTATCGACTTTTGTTAAATCACTAATATCCTGTGCACCAGGTAAGCACTGCCCCCCCCCGGTTACTTTAATTAACATGCAAATTTTGCCACATTCAAGATACGTTTCATTGTCGAGCGCTAATTGCTGGTAAGGTATTCATAATTAAGGGGTTATTATTACATGTTTTAGCCTTATTACAGTCTGAACAGCATTCGCCTCAGTACCAATCATAACTCAATAATCACGATGACTCTTCGTTATTTTATATGTCATTCGTGGACATCGTTCCACTTTTTGTATGTCACCATGGGTGAGGGTCCCATATATATATATATATATATTTTTTTTTTGACATTGACACGCACCCAGTTATGCGTCTCCATGGGCGGTGATCCTATAACAGTCCACGATGACGCGTTCGCGGGCTCTCCCCCCCAATGTTGGTGGTGACGATGTAGCGTTTATGTCGCTGTACCCGTTGTTCTTCCAACTGAAGATGATTCCAAATTTGTGCCACCAGGTTCATTGTTCGATTTCATAATATTGTTGTCATTTAGTGTTGCTATTTTTAACAGTGACACAACGTCTCACTGTGATGACACTTTATTTACTATCGTGGTTGGTGACACCCTAATTAACTGTGTTTGCAATTCTTGCATTGACATACTAGCGTGGGCGGTGACCCCCTACTTAACTACGTTTGCAATTCTTACATTGATGTACTATCGTGGGCGGTGTCCCCTAACTAACTATGATTACAATTTTGCATTGATGTACTATCGTGGGCGGTGTCCCCTAACTAACTGTCATCATAATGTTGCATTGAGGTACTATCGTGGGCGGTGTCCCCTAACTAACTGTCATTATAATATTGCATTGAGGTACTATCGTGGGCGGTGTCCCCTAACTAACTATGATTATAATTTTGCACTGATCTACTATCGTGGGCGGTGACCCCTAACTAACTGTCATTATAATTTTGCACTGATCTACTATCGTGGGCGGTGACCCCTAACTAACTGTCATTATAATTTTGCACTGATCTACTATCGTGGGCGGTGACCCCATACTTAACTGCGTTGCAATTCTTGCATTGACGCACTATGATGGGCGGTGACCCCTAACCAACTGTGATTATAATTTTGCATTAATCTGCTATCGCGGGCGGTGTCCCCTAACTAACGGTGATTATAATTTTGTATTTATCTACTATCGTAGGCGGTGTCCCCTAACTAACTGTGATTTTAATTTCGCTTTGATCTACTATTGTGGACGGTGACCCCACAACTAACTGCGATTCCATTTTCTGGTGATCCATCGTAAGCGGTGATCCCTGTAATCCCATTTAGTGCTGCTATTATTAACAGTGACACAACGTCAACTGCGATGACACTTTATTTGCTATCGTGGGAGGTGACCCCCAACTTCTGGCACTGTCATGGGCGGTGACCCCTTACCTAAATGTGATCCCATTTTGTGTTGATCTATCGTGGGCAGGTGACCCCACAACTAACTGCGATTCCATTTTCTGGTGATCAATCGTGGCGGTGACCCCTGTAATCCCATTTAGTGTTGCTATTATTAACAGTGACACAACGTCAACTGCAATGACACTTTATTTGCTATCGTGGGAGGTGACCCCCAACTTCTGGCACTTTTGCGTTGCTGTTTTATCGGGGGCGGTGTCCCCCTACTTAACTGACTGCAATTCTTGCATTGATGTTCTATCGCTGGCGGCGACCCCCTAATTAACTGTGATTACAACAGTGCATTGATCTACTATTGTGGGCGGTGTCCCCCTAACTAACTATGCTTTACAATTTTGTGTTGATCTACTACCGTGGGCGGTGACCCCTTCAATTTTACGTTGATGTACTACCGTGGGCGGTGACCCCTTCAATTTTACGTTGATGTACTACCGTGGGCGGTGACCCCTTCAATTTTACATTGTTGTACTACCGTGGGCGGTGACCCCTTCAATTTTGTGTTGATCTACTACCGTGGGCGGTGACCCCTTCAATTTTGCGTTGATCTACTACCATGGGCGGTGACCCCTTCAATTTTGCGTTGATCTACTACCGTGGGCGGTGACCCCTTAACTAACTGTGATTCCACTTTGTGGTGGTCGGTCATGGGCGGTGACTCCCTAAATAACTGTGATTACAACTTTGCATTGATCTACTATCGTGGGCAGTGACCCTCTAACTAACTGTGATTACAATTGTGCGTTGATCTATTATCGGGGGCGGTGACCCCTTAACTAACTGTGATTCCACTTTGTGGTGGTCGGTCATGGGCGGTGACCCCCTAAATAACTGTGATTACAACTTTACATTGATCTACTATCGTGGGCAGTGACCCTCTAAATAACTGTGATTACAATTTTGCGTTGATCTACTATCGGGGGCAGTGACCCCTTAACTAACTGTGATTCCACTTTGTGGTGATCTATCATGGGCGGTGACCCCCTAAATAACTGTGATTACAACTTTGCATTGATCTACTATCGTGGGCAGTGACCCTCTAACTAACTGTGATTACAATTTTGCGTTGATCTACTATCGGGGGCGGTGACCCCTTAACTAACTGTGATTCCACTTTGTGGTGATCTATCGTGGGAGGTGACTCCCTAAATAACTGTGATTACAATCTTGCATTGATCTACTATCGTAGGCGGTGACCCACTAATTACTTGGTTACTGTCTTTGTATTGATGAGTTATCATGGGCGGTGACCCCCGCCCCCAATACAGTGCTTTTAACAGTAATGTGGTGGCAGTTTCCAAGCGTTTAGCCGTTCACTCAGTACTGGCTCTTCCACAATGTGTTGCAGGATGGCTCCATCTAAGAACGTTCGTCGTGGACGACCTCTGCGCCACAGCCCGGTGGCAACAAGGTCGCGAGCGGCGGCTAGCCGCACTTCCTTTGCACGATGGGCAATGGGCCATGTCGTGCAGCACCTTGACGACGAGCCGGCTCACCAGCAGACCGTTCGTCCAGTAGCGGGCGCAGCCGCGGGTCGAAGAGGTACAATGGAGGAGCGCTTGTCGAGTATGGAGCGCCGGCTTGAAGCTTCTGACAAGATGTTGCAGGAAGTCCACGCAATGGTGCATGGTCTGCAACAACTGCCTGCGACCAACGCCCTACCTGCACCGCCTCCAATAGCGGTCCCTGTGGCAATGTCGGAGTCTGCTGGGGGGGAGCCCATCGCTCCGCCCTTGGCTAACCTTTGTCTATGGCCGCAGGGCGGCCATACATCAAGTCGGGCATCATATGCGGCAGGCGCTCCACCAAGCCCCATTCCAACATCAAGGTCAGCCCTGTGGCCAGAGGCCATATCTTCAGGTATCCATACAGGTAATGAAGTACACACGCTCCCCAGGGCATCCCAAGTTCTAGTAGCCTCGTTTGCAACTTCAGCCCTATCCCGCCATTCCCGTGTGTCTGACAAGCTCAAAGCCCAGATTTGGTCCGGGGACTATGTTAGTATTTCCTCATTGTTGCATGACTCCTCACCACAAAGCTATTCTGTGTCAGTTAGGCCAGGCAGTGACGATGAGACCCCATGTTCTGTGTCGCCCCTAGGGCAAGGAGCAGCACTGTGTCATTTGACCAATGGCTGCAGGGTTTCGAAATTTACATGTCTGTCTTTCTACTTCAGCCGCAACACATGGCAGAATCACACAACATGCTCATGTACATCCAGACAATTTGTTCTTTATATGAGAAGGGTGCAGACTGGCGGTTGTATGACGAGGCATTCCGGTCGCTTCGTCAGGCTAACAACTGGGGGTGGGAATCGGTTTGCTGGTACCTGTGGATGAATGCATCCGAGAGTCACCCAGCTGCCACACCCAGTGGGGCCCCCTTTCGTAGCACAGGTAAGGCCAGCTGGGGTAATGCTAAGTGGCCATCCACCAAAACCTGCTTCGCATACGAACAAAACCTGTTTCCTAATATATGTCTATAATAAGTTTATGTATAATATATATATATATATATATATATATATATATATATATATATATTCCACGCTTTTTCTGACAATTCATTGCACCAAATTCAAAACACTGCTGCATCAAGATTCTCCCGCCAAG
This sequence comes from Lamellibrachia satsuma, assembly GCA_033239005.1. NCBI lineage: Eukaryota > Metazoa > Annelida > Polychaeta > Sabellida > Siboglinidae > Lamellibrachia > Lamellibrachia satsuma. The sequence continues at coordinate 14,892,831 of BSQZ01000001.1, read as the reverse complement.
ATGTGGGGTGTCAAGTGTCTGTGCCAAGTGAGTCTATTACAGTCACCAGGCAGTTGTGGGGTGTCAAGTGTCTGTGCCAAGTGAGTCTCTTACAGTCACCAGGCAGTAGTGGGAAGTCACGTCTGTGTTAAGTGAGCCTACTTACAGTCAGAGCAGAGATATTCATCGTCTCCATCAGGACATTGGCGTCTGCCGTCACATTGCTGGGATGATGGGATACAGTTCCCACGGCGACACCTGAACTGGTCATATCTGCACTGGTGTGCTGCAACATTTGACAATCCAGTGCCAATGTAATGATTCAAAATTTTCTAATATATGTGCACAAAACTTTAAAATATGGCACTAATTTAGGCCTTGCAAACTGTCTGCCCTGGAGCACTCTCTCTAAAGCACTGCTGACACCACATTAGTGACACCAAGACCTACTTACCACATTCTCTTTCATCCGAGTAGTCACCGCAGTCATTGATACCATCACATCGGGCCTGCCAGGCAACACACCGGCCGTTTACACAGGTATAATCCCTGGGTGAACACGTGCCATTGCTGGGAGGACTTGGCCAGGCTGGTGTGGTCCACACAGCTGCTAAACAAAGGTCAGCTACATCAGTATGGTAGATGATGGATCACGCATGCAAGCACGCATGCACGCACACACACAAGCATGCAACCACACATGCACACAAGCTCTGGATTTGTGCACAAATTTGATAAACTGTGACCTAGAAACAACACTTCACTAGGGACTAGAATGATAAGTACTGCTGCGCAGAGACAACAGTTCACTAGGGACTAGAATGATAAGTACTGCTGCCCAGACAACATTTCAATAGGAACTAGAATGATAAGCAGTGCTGCCCAGAGACAACACTTCACTAAGGACTAGAATGATGAACACTGCTGCCCAGAGACAACACTTCAATAGGGACTAGAATGATAAGCAGTGCTGCCCAGAGAGAACACTTCACTAGGGACTAGAACTATAAGTACTGCTGCCCAGAGACAAAACTTCACTAAGGACTAGAATGATGAACACTGCTGCCCAGAGACAACACTTCAATATGGACTAGAATGATAAGTACTGCTGCCCAGAGACAACACTTCAATGGGGACTAGAATGATAAGTACTGCTGCCCAGAGAGAACACTTCAACAGGGACTAGAATGGTAAGTACTGCTGCCCAGAGACAACACTTCACTAGGGACTAGAATGATAAGTACTGTTGCCCAGAGACAACACTTCTATATGTACTAGAATGATAAGTACTGCTGCCCAGAGACAACACTTCACTAGGGACTAGAATAATAAGTACTGCTGCCCAGAGACAACACTTCAATAGCTAGGGACTAGAATGATGAACACTGCTGCCCAGAGACAACACTTCAATGGGGACTAGAATAATAAGTACTGCTGCCCACAGACAACACTTCAATGTGGACTAGAATGGTAAGTACTGCTGCCCAGAGACAACACTTCGATAGGGACTAGAATGATAAGCAGTGCTGCCCAGAGACAACACTTCAATAGGGACTAGAATGGTAAGTACTGCTGCCCAGAGACAACACTTCAATAGGGACTAGCATGATAAGTACTGCTGCCCAGAGACAACACTTCACTAAGGACTAGAATGATGAACACTGCTGCCCAGAGAGAACACTTCACTAGGGACTAGAACTATAAGTACTGCTGCCCAGAGACAACACTTCACTAAGGACTAGAATGATGAACACTGCTGCCCAGAGAGAACACTTCACTAGGGACTAGAATGATGAACATTGTAATCTACTGACGTGTTGTTGAGCAGTTGTCTTCATCCTCTCCATTCAGACAGTCGCGGTCGCCATCACATAGCCACTGTTGTATGATACAGTGGTTGTTGCTACAGCGGAACTCGTGCGAACTACATGTACTATTACTTTGACAATCCATTTCGTCACTGTTGTCACCACAGTCATTGCCACCATCACACTTCCAACTGAGGTTAATGCACAGATTGTTGTCGCATTGGAATCCTTTGCAGGTGGGCCCCGCTGTTGTTAGGCCTACAACATACGAACAGTGTAAGAAATGATGATAAAAATGTTTTAAACTTACATCAAATTTGTGACATCTCGACATTTCCCCCTCGGATTAAACAAAACAACACAACTCCTAATCACTGTATCAGTGTGTGTGCGTGCATGCGTGCGTGCATGCATGACTGTGCAAGCGTGCATGCAAGTGTGCATGACTGTGTGTGTGTGTGCATGGCGCATGTGCAACTGTGTGTGACTGTATGTGCATGGGTGACTGTGTACGTACGTGCGTGCGTGGGTGCATGCGTGCGTGCGTGCGTGCGTGCGTGCGTGCGTGCGTGCGTGCGTGCGTGTCTATCTGTCCAAAGTGTACAAAAGAATATTATAATTTGTATAAAGTGCCACCACACATTGACAAACATCAACTGCTAACCATTCACGGAATATTTCATTTCATTATTTGTGTTCATGTATGTTACCAGAATTTTGTAAACTGAAGAAATAAGTGACTGTAAGTGAATCTGTATGTGAACCGGTGCTTACTCATACATAAACATCTTACATAAGTAGACACATGCACACATGTGTGTCATTCACATTTATCACAATTCAGTTGACAATTTCAATATCTGGCAATATCTCACTGTATATGTGCCCTGGAATCAGTACATTTACTCAGATATTATTAATATTGGGAGATGCATCACGTTTGACCAATGCCACCAAGCAGCATGGTCAGGAAGTGGCAGCTGATGTTACACTTTGGTTTCATGCTAGATTAGAAAGCAATGGCATGGCGAATGGATCTAAGTTAGCTTGCCACTCATGGTAATTGTAACCAAAATATGATCTATGCATTAGAAAATATCTAACTACTTTCTAAGCTAATCGGTTGGGATTTCCATTGAGACAAGCAAACTATTTAATTTTTTTGAAATATGCTGTCTACTTCTATGTTATTAAAGTTGAGGCCAAGTGTGTTCTAGTATAAGACATACAAGTTGAGGCCAACATGTTCTAGTATAAGACAAACAAGTTGAGGCCAACATGTTCTAGTATAAGACAAACAAGTTGAGGCTAACATGTTCTAGTATAAGACATACAAGGTGAGGCCAACGTGTTCTAGTATAAGACAAACAAGTTGAGGCCAACGTGTTCTAGTATAAGACAAACAAGTTGAAGCCAACATGTTCTAGTATAAAGCATACAAGTTGAGGCCAACATGTTCTAGTATAAGACAAACAAGTTGAGGCTAACTTGTTCTAGTATAAGACATACAAGGTGAGGCCAACGTGTTCTAGTATAAGACAAACAAGTTGAGGCCAACATGTTCTAGTATAAGACAAACAAGTTGAGGCCAACATGTTCTAGTATAAGACAAACAAGTTGAGGCCAACGTGTTCTAGTATAAGACAAACAAGTTGAGGCCAACATGTTCTAGTATAAGACAAACAAGTTGAGGCCAACGTGTTCTAGTATAAGACAAACAAGTTGAGGCCAACATGTTCTAGTATAAAGCATACAAGTTGAGGCCAACATGTTCTAGTATAAGACAAACAAGTTGAGGCTAACTTGTTCTAGTATAAGACATACAAGGTGAGCCCAACATGTTTTAGTATAAGACAAACAAGTTGAGGCCAACGTGTTCTAGTATAAGACAAACAAGTTGAGGCCAACGTGTTCTAGTATAAGACAAACAAGTTGAGGCCAACGTGTTCTAGTATAAGACAAACAAGTTTAGGCCAACGTGTTCTAGTATAAGACAAACAAGTTGAGGCCAACGTGTTCTAGTATAAGACAAACAAGTTGAGGCCAACGTGTTCTAGTATAAGACAAACAAGTTGAGGCCAACATGTTCTAGTATAAGACAAACAAGTTGAGGCCAACATGTTCTAGTATAAGACAAACAAGTTGGGGCCAACATGTTCTAGTATAAGACAAACAAGTTGAGGCCAACATGTTCTAGTATAAGACAAACAAGTTGGGGCCAACATGTTCTAGTATAAGACAAACAAGTTGAGGCCAACATGTTCTAGTATAAAGCATACAAGTTGAGGCCAACATGTTCTAGTATAAGACAAACAAGTTGAGGCCAACATGTTCTAGTATAAGACAAACAAGTTGAGGCCAACATGTTCTAGTATAAAGCATACAAGTTGAGGCCAACGTGTTCTAGTATAAGACAAACAAGTTGAGGCCAACATGTTCTAGTATAAGACAAACAAGTTGAGGCCAACGTGTTCTAGTATAAGACAAACAAGTTGAGGCCAACGTGTTCTAGTATAAGACAAACAAGTTGAGGCCAACGTGTTCTAGTATAAGACAAACAAGTTGAGGCCAACGTGTTCTAGTATAAGACAAACAAGTTGAGGCCAACGTGTTCTAGTATAAGACAAACAAGTTGAGGCCAACGTGTTCTAGTATAAGACAAACAAGTTGAGGCCAACGTGTTCTAGTATAAGACAAACAAGTTGAGGCCAACATGTTTTAGTATAAGACAAACAAGTTGAGGCCAACGTGTTCTAGTATAAGACAAACAAGTTGAGGCCAACATGTTCTAGTATAAAGCATACAAGTTGAGGCCAACGTGTTCTAGTATAAGACAAACAAGTTGAGGCCAACTTGTTCTAGTATAAGACATACAAGTTGAGGCCAACATGTTCTAGTATAAAACAAACAAGTTGAGGCTAACTTGTTCTAGTATAAAACAAACAAGTTGAGGCCAACGTGTTCTAGTACAAAACATGCAAACAAGTTGAGGCCAACATGTTTGAGTATAAGACAAACAATAAAAATAACCAACATGTGGCCGCCCTTAACTCTTTCTATCCCAATTATAACTTTTTACATAGTTACCCATTCTATCCCAACTACGACTTTTTGTGATATTACAGCATAGGCCTATTGAATTACCTGGAGTACATGTACTCCTATGACGTCACAATATATGTGTATGTGTACTGGCCTGTTTCAAACAGTGATTTTGAGCGTAGTAAATTACTTAATAGTGTTGATTTTGATTGTTATTGCAAAATGGCTGACGCCATTCACACTATGTGCAATGGCAATGATGTTGATGCGTTCTCAGAAAGATTCAGTTGTTATTTTAGATAGTAATCAGGCGATTGTTGACCAATCGATCAGCACAAGTCGATGACAACTGGATGCAACTTTGGCTAGTAGAGGATTCAGCAACCGACTGTGATTTTTTAGGCTTTCCACAGATGATGGGTTTTTGACAATTTCTTGCATAGAGACACTATTGAATGTGGTATGGATGGCAGTCCAATAATAACTGTTTTCTAGTTGTGTTTGTTACCTAAAAATAAAAAGTTAAAATAAATGTTATACACATCTTATGTTTGTGTTTGTGGTCACTAGTATAACACGCATTCAATTTGAAAAATGCAATCAATTTAGCCGTCTTTCTTTTAAAACTGATATTTTTAACGTGAGAAAAAAAATGGTGACATGTTTTGTGATTTTTTTTCATTACCTTATTTGAATGAATATACCTATATAACTTTATAATAGATAATTTTTTTTTATTTTCTTACCATTTCATTCAGAACCTAATTCTGAAGGTTTCATTCACTGATATTTGCGGTTAAAAAAATTATTAATCATTGTCATTATGGCATCTGAAGTTGACTGTAATTAAATACATTTTTTATGAACTCAAACATTAAAAAAATATATATGGTAAAGTTAAGATGAACCTACATTTATAAAATTCACACAATTCAAAAGATAATTTAATTAGCTTTCATGTCACATATTGTTTATGGTACTTCATCATCATCATCAATCCCTTAACCTGGAGTGTCATTGGGACACCACCAATGATCTCGTAACCAGCTGTATCCACCTCTTCCTGTCGTCTGCCGCTCTTTGTGTTTCTGAGAGGTCCAGGCCTGTCCACTCTCTGAAGTTGTCCTACAACCTCTTCCTCTTCTTCTTGTTCCCTTAACAGTGCCTGGTATGATGGTCTTTGTCAGGCCGGATGTCCGTGAGACAAGATTTAACAAGATTTGCCATCAAAGCCAAAGGCCCAGATAGCAAGTGGACAAGGAAGCCATTGGCTTATCGAGAGTCCAACAATGTTCATCTGCTTATAACCCGCCCTCCTGAGATATGTGTCAACCTTGTTTTTAAACATATTCACGCTGCTAGCAGTTACACAATCTGTAGACAATTTGTTCCATTCATTTATTGTCCTCTGTGAGAACGAGTGCTTCCTGATGTCCAATCTACATTGATCCTTTACTAATTTTACCTCATGTCCTCTAGTTCTGCTATCCTTCTTGAGTGAGAAAAACATATTTCTATCAATATTTTCATACCCATTCAATATCTTAAAAACTTCAATCTGATCTCCTCTTAACCTCCTTGTCTCTAGAGTTGTTAAACCACATTCTTTCAGGCATTCTTCATAACTAAGGTCTCTCAGTTCTGGAATCATTTTAGTTGCTCTCCTCTGTATGCGTTCAAGCGTATCTATATCCTTCTTATGATATGGTCTCCATGCTTGTATACAGTATTCTAAATGAGGTCTAACTATTGCTTTATAAAGAGGTATAATTAACTCTTTTCACTTGTATGTTATGTTTCTTCTAATCAATCCAAGAATTTGATTACCCTTTGAAGCTGCAATACCATACTGCTCTGAAACTTTCATATCAGCGCTTATTGTAACTCCTAAATCCTTTTCTTTTATAGTAGTACCCAGAACAGTATCTCCCATTTTATAGTTTACATTCAAGTTCCTATGTCTTGTATGTAGGCATTTACATTTCCCAAAATTGAACAACATCTGCCATTTCTCAGACCATTTCACTAATCTGTCTAGATCGTTTTGTAAATGTTGTTTATCACCATCAGTATTAACCTTTCTAAACAGTTTTGTGTCATCCGCAAATTTCAGTACGTTACTTGTTATACTGTCGTCCAAGTCATTGATATAAATTAAGAATAATATAGGTCCTAATACTGATCCTTGAGGTACCCCACTCAAAACCGATTTCCAATTTGAAACTTCTCCATCTACTACAACTCGTTGTCTTCTGTCAGTCAGCCATTGTTCTATCCAGTCAGTTATGCTATCCCCAATACCATGGGCTTTTAATTTAAGTAGTAATCTTTGATGTGGCACTTTGTCAAAAGCTTTCTGAAAATCTAAGTAGATAATATCTACTGGCGATCCCACGTCTATCCACTTAGTGATTTCTTCCAAAAAACATAACATATTTGTTAAGCATGACCTCGCGTTAAGGAATCCATGTTGAGATGAATTTAATAATTTATGCTTAACGAGGAAGTCCACCATATTGTCTTTAATTAACCTTTCTAATAATTTACAAATCACTGACGTTAAACTCTGTAATTCTCTGACTTATTTCTCGAACCCTTTTTAAATAATGGTATGATGTTTGCTTCTTTCCATTCAAATGGAACAACTCCCTCTTTTAACGACAAGTTGAATACTCTTGCAAGTGGTATACTGATTTGTTCTACTGTTTCCATTAGTAATTTTGGAGGAATCCCATCCACTCCCGGTGATTTGTTATCCTTCATTGCCTTTATTTTCTTAGCTACCAATTCTGGAGTTACAACTAACGGTCCTAAATAGTCAGATTTAGCCCCCTGAAATTTAGCATCAGCAACTGGTAATGAACTAATATCTTCTTTGGTAAACACTGAACTGAAGTAACCATTTAGGTCTTCCGCCATTAAAAACCCCTGTGATATTATACCAGAGGAAATTAACTCATTACCAGTTCCAGGTACTAAATTTCAGGAGGCAAAATCAGACTATTTAGGGCAGTTAATTGTAACTCCACAAATTGTAGTTAAGAATAGAGGCAATAAAGGACAGTAAATCACCTGGAGTGGATGGAATTCCAAAACTACTAATGGAAACAGTAGAACAAATTAGTACACCACTTGCAAGAGTGTTCAACTTGTCATTAAAAGAGGGAGTGGTTCCTATTGAATGGAAAGAAGCAAACATCATACCATTACATAAAAAGGGTTCGAAAAATAAGTAAAAAAAGTTAGGCATAAGTTATTAAATCCATCTCAACATGGATTCCTAAAAGCGAGGTCATGCTTATCAAATATGTTGTTTTTTTTGGAAGAAATCACTATGTGGATAGACAAGGGATCACCAGTAGATAATAATATATACTTAGATTTTCAGAAAGCTTTTGACAAAGTGCCACATCAAAGATTACTACTTAAATTAAAAGCTCATGGTATCGGGGAATGCATAATCAACTGGATAGAACAATGGCTGACTGACAGAAGACAGGGAGTATATTAGATGGGGAGGTTTCTAACAGGAAATCAGTTTTGAGTGGGGTACCACAAGAATCAGTATTGGGACCTTTATTATATCTTAATATATACCAACAACATTTGCAAAATTATCTAGACAGATTAGCGAAATGGTCTGAGAAATGGCAGATGTGGTTAAATTTTAAGAAAGGTAAATGTCTACCTACAGGACATGGGAACTTGGATGTAAACTATAAAATGGGTAATACTGTTCTGGGTACTACTGTAAAAGAAGAGGACTTAGGAGTTACAATAAGCACTGATATGAAAATTTCAGTGCAGTGTGGTATTGCAGCTTCAAAGGGTAATCAAATACTTGGGTTGATTAGGAGAAATATAACATACAAGGAGAAAACGCTAATTATATCTCTGTATAAATCAATAGTTAGGCCTCATTTAGAGTATTGTATACAAGCTTGAAGACCATATCGTAAGAAGGATATAGATACGCTTGAAAGAATACAGAGAGCAACTAAAATGATTCCAGAACTGAGAGACCTTAAGTTACGAAGAACAACTGAAAGAATGTGATTTAACAACCTTAGTGACAAGGCGGTTAAGAGGAGATCAAATCGAGGTTTTTAAGACATCGAATGGGTATGAAAATATTGAAAGAACATTTTTTTCTCACTCAAGAAAAATAACAGAACTAAAGAATATGAGGTAACATTAGTAAAGGATCAGTGTAGAGTGGATGAGGAAGTACTCGTTCTCACATAGGACAATCAATGAATGGAACAAATTATCTACATATTGTTTAACTGATAGACATGTGAATATGTTTAAAAACAAGGTTGACACATATCTCAGGAAGGCAGATTACACAGATTAAAAATGTTGGACTCTTGATAAGCCAATGGCTTCCTTGTCCACTTGCCATCTGGGCCTTTACCTTGGATGGCAATCTTGTTAAAATCTTTCCATACTGGTTTCAGTCTTGTCGGCGTTGCTGTTTTCTGGGCAATCCTTGAAATGATCTCAGGTTTGGATCCCTCCTCAGTGACAACTGAACCCAGGTACTTGAACTTGGACACTGTTTTTAATCTGTGTCCCCTCACGTTGATCTTCTTGTTGACACCATTGATGTTGTTGGTCAGTAGCTTGGTTTTCTCAGCACTAATTTCCATTCCATAGGATGCAGGTGTATTGTCGAGGCTACTCACTAGGTCAGCTAGCTCCTGTTCATCCCCTGCTAAGCCATCGATATCATCTGCAAAGCATAAATTTGTTACTGTCCTGCCTCCGATGCTGACTGTTCCTACGTGATCTTCAAGGGCGTCAGTCATGATCCTCTCTAAAAATATGTTAGAGTGGGTGAGAGAAGACAGCCCTGGCAGACTCCAGCAGTGGTGCGAAACCATTCCCCCTAGCTGCCATTGATGAGCACTGTGCTGGTGGCCTTGTCATAAACATGTACTACCGCATTTCCTTTGGTCTGGCTGTCGTCTAACTTGGCACAGTACTCTGTCCATCGATTGACAATCTCCCTTTCTTCTGTGAGACATTTTCCTGACTTGTCCTGGATGGTGCTTGTTCTTCCTTTCTTCTCCCTCGTCAGATCTTTTATGACTTGGACTGCTCTTTTGTTATTGGTCTTGTTCAGGTTGTCTTCTATTTCGCTGCACTGTTCTCATATCCATTTTTCTTTGGCTTCTTTCATGCCTTTTCTGATTTCTTTGTTGATTTCCATATATTTATTGGCCCCTCCGGCGCTGTTCTTCCCATTTTTTAATACTCTTCTTTTGTCACACATGTCAAGTAGTTTGGTGGTGACCCAGGGTTTTTTCTTATGGTGTTTGCCGAGGATCACACTGGCTGTATCAGTCACTGCATTGTTGAAGTTGTTGGTCAATGTCTCTATGTGTTTTCTTCCTCTAAGATGGTAAGAGGTACAAATTTCCTACCTACCTACCTACCTACCTACCCACCTACCCACCTACCCACCTACCCACCTACCTACCTACCTACCTACCTACCATATATGGTACTTGCTGGTACATATAGCATAACAAATACAACATAAATAAGGAACGTTTAGACAAAAAGCATGAAAACGGTGCAAAAGCAAATCTGCTTGGGAACTTATTTTGGATGGGCCTCTGGGATAAAAAGTTTTAACCTGCTATCGTTGCACACAACCTGCTATAAGTATACACAATTATCATGCAACTAGTTGAGCAGAGTGTAATACCCCACGATCTTGGGACCCCTAAATAGCGACAAAATGTTTACTCACCAGCAGAAGTACTGTTACAGTACTCCTCATCACTTCCATCATGACAGTCGTCGTCTTCATCACACACCCAGTTTTTACTGATACATCGGCCGTTATGACACCTGAACTGATTAGATGAGCATGTTCGATTCACAGAACCTACAATACCAAGGTTCATGACAGTCAGCAAGCAGTTGACCATGGAAACTTAAACACGAGAGAATATATAAATAACACCACTTCTGATGGCATTATGAAAATTTGTTGGTGGGCAGCCCAGTATGACAGCAAGTGGTAATCTGAGTAATCGGTTGCTAAATCTAGGGTGTTCAGGATAATGGATTAGCATTAAAATCGAGCCATGAACAGTCACTGTCTGACTTACCACAGTCTTCCTCATCTGATCTATCTTGACAGTCATCATCACCATCACATCTCCAGCGCTGTGGAACACACTTGCCAGTCTTGCATGTGAACTGGCCTGAGGTACAGGTATGGTAGGCTGAAATAAGTGAAAGGTAAAGGTAAGTTCTTGCATAGAATCTACCCCTTAACTCATTAGACCTCAAGTCGGCCAAACCTGCCCGAAAATGTTAGTGTTATGGTTCCATCTATTCCAGAGGCGCTCTCTGGAGGATACTTTTGAAACACATTCAGCATTATGCATTAACATATTGGCAATGCATTGTGGGTATTTCTAGTGAATGTTGCTATTTGACTTATCGGAGTTTCACGCGTTTTTCGAGCTGCCCCAGTTTTTGAGTTTGCAAAATGGTGTCTGCTGGTCCTAGTCGTTTGACTGCAGAAGAAGTTTGTCAACGTGTTTGCGATGACAGCGATATGGAAGAAAGTGCTTCAGACATCGAAGTTCAGGTAATTATATGCGACTTTGTTCGATGCTTTGGCATGACGATCATTGACATTGTTGTTGTCAGGGAAGCTGGTCGGTCACGCCCATTTTGTAAACAAGCTACGAGACGAGTCCTGTACTCTGTTATTATTGCACGAAGTCAATGCGCTATTCGTATTTCGATTAGAACATAATATGACGATCTTGTAGTTGTATTATTGTGGGATTTGTAAGTGTTGTAACTTGCGGGACTGTCCTGTTGTTCACTTGTTGTTGTTGTTTTGACCGAGGCAGACACTTGACAGCTGTGCCTGTGTCCAGGCACTCCCATTCACACAGTAGTGACATTGGGAGTGGGCTGTCAACATTTATAAATGGCTTTATAAGTACTGTTTACACCCATTCTTGTCTGACACTTTTAGATGTATATATCTTATAATATTAGTAATAAATAATATGATGTATTGCTACTGATCACTATGCCTATGTATACTATGGTGGTGCAACGCGCATGCAAACATTTATTATGACTAATGCCCATGCATAAGCCACAGGTTTACACCTCCTGTTTGTATGTTTGTGTAGTCTAGTAATAGCACTGCTAATGAACACCTATTTTATACATTGTTAATACATATAATTATATATATATATATATATTTACTTATTGCTCCATGGTAGTACAAAATGTTAGTATGAACACAGGTCTAAAGATTGACACATTTTTGTGCAACCAACCTTTTTCAGGCAGAGTTACATGTAGTACCAACATGGGCCTATGCCATGCTGGTAATGTTATGCCATTTTATGTGTTACTAAAATGTTTTCAACATGTTTGCAGCAATGGAGTGACTCGGAATTCGATGACGCTAATTCCGATGACACAGAGTCTGAGGACACTGCTGCACGTGGTATAGCTCGTGCTCGTGGCATTCGACGTGCTCGTGGCGTTCGACGTGCTGGTGGCTACCATCGTCGTGCTGGAAGACGTGGCCACACCAACACAGCTACTTTGGTGTTGGAGCCTGGCTGGCAGAGAACTGCTGATGTCCAGCCACCTGTGGTGCGGCCATTCTCCCAAGAGACAGGACCGAGAAACCCACTGCCGCACTCTGCCAGCCCTCTGGAATTTTTCTACCAGATGTTTGGGGTGGACTTTTTTGTGAACTTGGCTGCTGCAACAAATGCAAATGCAGCTGCGAAAGTCCACCACTGCAACCCATGCGACATCCGATCCACACTGGCATCCAATGTCAGCTGCCGAGGTGCAGGCATTTGTTGGAATCAACATTGCAATGGGGATGGCTGACCTGCCGGAATATAAGGACTACTGGTCGGAGGAACCCATTCTCCATAATCCATACATCTCCAGCGTGATGTCGCGGCGACGCTATGAAAAACTTTGCCAGTATTTTCACTGCTCCCTGGCAGCTGAGGAAGAGGCGACGGACAAGCCAGTGAAGGTCCGTCCGCTCATCACTTTGTGTGAAACTAACTTCGCCAACTGCTTCGCACCAGGTCATGACCTCTCCGTTGATGAGGCAATGATAAGATTTGGTGGGAGGCTGGCATGGAAGCAATATATGCCGAAGAAACCCGTCAAGTGGGGGGTGAAGGTGTGGTGCCTGTGCGACTCGCACACAGGCTACTGTCTCGCCTTCTCCGTCTACACGGGAACATCCACTGATGCAGCAGCCAACCTGGACCTGGAATACCGCGTAGTGATGAGGCTGATGCGCCACCACCTGCTCAGCTACCACCATCTCTACGCGGACAACTACTTCACGTCTGTTCACTTGGCCGTCGACCTGCTGCATGTGGACACTTACCTGTGTGGGACCACGCGTGCGACGAGGCGGGAATTTCCGAAGACGCTGAGAGGTGTGCGCCTCCGACAGGGCGAGTCGGTGAAGTGGACAAGCGATGATGGTGTCATGCTGTGCAAGTGGCACGATAAGCGTGACGTCCATATGATCGCAACAGGGAACTCCGGGGACGACATTGTACGGCCAACACGACGCAACCGACAAGTTGTCAACTTGTCGGTGCCGGTCTGTGTTGTTGACTACAACAGTCATATGGGAGGCGTGGATCGGCTCGACCAGATGCGAGCCTACTATGGTGTTGGGCGTGCTGGCCGGCATTGGTGGAAGTATATCTTCTGGGGACTCCTCAACATCGGTCTCATCAACGCCTACATCCTGTGGACTATCGCCCATCGACCTTTGCCTGCCTCTACACGACAGTTCGGACTGAAGTGCTTCAAGCTCCACGTCATCCACAACATGTGCGACGAGCATGTTTACCGGGCACAGCGTGTGCAACCAGCCATCGACAACCTTGTGGTCGACCATGTTGTGGCGGACAATGTAATTGAAGGCCACCCACTTGTGAAGTTTGCTGGACGTAAGCATGCATACTATGTATGCTCCCGCAACAAGGTCAAGACATCGGCTGGCCGCTACGTGGAGTCAACCTTTGGCTGCTCAACCTGCCGTGTATATTTATGCAAGGCTGGAGTATGCTTCAGGAAGTACCATGAGTGATCGAACTGTATTCACACGCCAGTGGATATTTGAAATGTAGTGTAGAATTTAGTTGTGCAAGGCCAGAGTTAGATTAGAAACATTCATGGCCACTGGTTGTTCAAACTGTAGTGTTTTAGCATTGAGTTTAGTGATTTTCATAGTTGCAACAGAAAATAAATATTCAAACATTTTATATAATTGTTTATTTATTACTACTTAGTTAGAGCAGCACTGACATGGAGTATGCTAACTTATCTCACATTTGCTAGTTGTTCATACACGTAGGAAATTATGTATTGCTATACACACTCATATCTGTGCGGAAGTGTCAAAACTGTGTTATTGTTTTTTCAGTATCTCTAATTCAATCCGTCACAATTTGACATTTCAGGTATCATTGTGTAGGTATTTCTCTGATATTTATAATAAAACTAAGTTGCTGCAGTACAATATTGATAATAAAACAGTTACACAGCAGTCAATGATTATGTTCGGTGTCGAAATAATGGTCCGGTGGTGTTTTTTCTACCACATCTTGTTTGGGAAAAATATTTCTGATACAATGACATCTGTTGTACCAATATGTAGTTTATTCAATTGCATTGACTATAATATAAATTGCAGCACTGCAACATGGTGTGCATTAAAGGTAGACACCATATAGTGATATGGCCCATATTTAATTTCTGCTTCGCAGATTTGTCAAGTATGCTTCCATAGTACTCCAATATGAGCAACATATATTTTAGATATAATAAAAATTTTGGTACTAATATGTAGGTAATTAAATTATCTTTAAAAAAACAACAACTTGTAGCAGTAAGAAATGAAGCATAGAAAAGTTATGGCATATAATATGACATGTTATAGTGAAATACCGAGATACTGGCGCGCCTGCTGAGATATGGACAACTTTTTTTATTCATACAAAACCATATCTACACCCAATTTGAAGAGCATTCTATGTCCTTTAAAATAATTATAACTTGTAATTATGCAAATTCAATAATAAAAGAGCTACGCCCCAAAAACGGACACCCCCATTTTTTTTCAGAATCTGACCTAATCTCTGAGGAACCAGGGGCTTTACACAGAAACGCACTGCGGTCTAAAGGGTTAAGACTGGTCAAATCACTTTACACTTCACCTGTTCTTTCCTACACCTCAACATGTCTGGTAGCAGCATTAAGACTAGTAATTCATATGCATCCACCACTCTGTATAGCCAGGTACTCATTTACACAACTCAGTGAACTGAGGCAACACGGTGCGAATGAAATTAACCGACCTTCAAAGAGCAATAGGATATGAACGCTGGTTGTCTTGACTGAGTGTCTAACATTCTAACCACTGCTGTGTCCAGTAGTGCATTAGAAGCTCAAGTAATACTGTTATCACAACCAAATAAAACTATAAATGTTTGTAGTATGAAATCAGTATAAACAACACCTTGGAAACAGGGATATTACTGAGTGTGAAAGTCTATTATCACTAGCTGAAGTCTTATTATAGATTTATAATATTTATTCAAGCTCATTAGAACATCTTTATTATTGGTGCACATCTGATTGCTATTCATTCGCATGCTGTATTGCTAGATACATATGCATACATTTTCCTGTACATACATTAAAGACAAAGATATCACCAATGACATTAGAGCAGACAAATAAAACAAAATCATCCAACTGTGCAGTACAATCCATTAAAAAATATCACTAAAATGTGGCATCTTGCCAACTTACGACAGTTGGTCTCATCGCTCATGTCGCCGCAGTCGTTATCCCTGTCACAGTGCCACCTGGTGGGGATGCAGCGGTTGTTCATGCACATGAACTCTGTTTCGTTACACGAGGCTGCAAGTCATATACAACCTGTTGTCTAGTCGCATTCACTTCAACTTCATAAACAGATGCTGCAATTTATTATTTTACTCTCGATACATTACAATCACATTTGGTTCCAATTATGAAATTTGCATTTAGTAATAAAACAGTTACAATATTGTATAATATGTTGTTTGTGGATTTCCCATACTGCCATGTTGCATAAAAGCATTGTGAACCTACTTCAGGTTGAACTGTTAACTTCACATTTAACATTTAGTTGAGTAATCAACCATTGTGGCCAATCTAAGAAATAGTTAGTTGAATAGTGAGATGACTAGTGTGAAGACTCACAGTTGCTGGTCGTACACATGCCAGTGGTTTGGTTGAGTCTCTCTCCGTCGTAACACAAGCAGTTCTCACTGTTGTTACCCATTACCTGTTTGATTGGGAATGAGTCGGAGCAGAGACAGGTGTAATGGAGTGGCAGTGGCACGGAGTCATTGACTGGTCGCTCCAGACACAGACTGATACAGGCCGTTGTCACGCGACATGGGCTCACACCTACAAACACACACTGGTACAGGCTGTTGTCATGAGACACAGGTTCACACTTACAAAGACGTTGTTGTTGTCAGGCAACACAGGCTCACACCTACAAACACACACTGGTACAGACTGTCATCACACAACACGGGCTCACACCTACAAACACACGCTGGTACAGGGTGTCATCACACAACATGGGCTCACACCTACAAACACACACTGGTACAGGCTGTCATCACACAACATGGGTTCACACCTATGAACACATACTGGTACAGGCTATCATCACACAACAAGGGCTCACACCTACAAACACATGCTAGTACAGGCGGTTGTCACACAACGTGGGCTCACACCTACAAACACACACTAGTACAGGCTGTCATCACACAACATGGGCTCACACCTACAAACACATGCTAATACAGGCCGTTGTCATGCAACGTGGGCTCACACCTACAAACACACACTGGTACAGGCTGTCATCACACAACATGGGCTCAAACCTACAAACAAACACTGGTACAGGCTGTCATCACACAATGCGGGCTCACACCTACAAACACATGCTAGTACAGGCAGTTGTCATGCAACGTGGGCTCACGCCTACAAACACACACTGGTACAGGCTGTCATCACACAACATGGGCTCACACCTACAAACACACACTGGTACAGGCTGTCATCACACAACGCAGGCTCACACCTACAAATACATGCTAGTACAGGCCGTTGTCATGCAACGTGGGTTCACACCTACAAACACACACTGGTACAGGCTGTCATCACACAACATGGGCTCATACCTACAAACACACACTGCTACAGGCTGTCTTCACACAACACGGGCTCACACCTACAAACACACACTGGTACAGGCTGTCATCACACAACACGGGCTCACACCTACAAACACATGCTAGTACAGGCCGTTGTCACGCAAAGTGGGCTCACACCTACAAACACACACTGGTACAGGCTGTCATCACACAACATGGGCTCACACCTACAAACACACACTGGTACAGGCTGTCATCACACAACACGGGCTCACACCCACAAACACACACTGATACAGGCTGTCATCACACAACAACGGCTCACACCTACAAACACTCACTGGTACAGACTGTCATCACACAACATGGGCTCACACCTACAAACACACACTGATACAGGCTGTCATCACACAACACGGGCTCACACCTACAAACACATCCTAGTACAGGCCGTTGTCACGCAACGTGGGCTCACACCTACAAACACACACTGGTACAGGCTGTCATCACACAACACGAGCTCACACCTACAAACACACACTGGTACAGGCTGTCATCACACAACACGGGCTCACACCTACAAACACACACTGGTACAGGCTCTCGTCACACAACACGGGGCTCACACCTACAAACACACACTGGTACAGGCCGTTGTCACGCAATGTGGGCTCACACCTACAAACACATGCTAGTACAGGCTGTCATCACACAACACGGGCTCACACCTACAAACACACACTGGTATATGCAGAGGTGCCAACTGCTAGGATTTTATCGGAAGACTTCCGATTTTTAGAACATTCTTTTAGATGCATACGTAATCAAAATGTTTCCTGCATGACCACAACAAAACATTTAAATAAGGAAGCAGAGTCATTCACCGATACGCCATTTGGATTTTGAACTGGTAGCGTATACAGTGTAATTACGTCACTCCAGAATAACAGAACATGCTGCGCGAGTGACTATGCTTCCTTATTCAAATGCTTTGCCTCAACAACCCAGTTGATTTGTTATCTCTGTTGTCAATGGTGGGATCAAATTTGCTCAACCAATCAGCGATCTCGAGGTGTGCGGAGTCAGTTTGACTGGCAAGCAATTCACCGTAGAGGGTGGTTAATATATCGCCTGTGATCTAGTTCGCCATATTGGAAACGCCAAAGAAAAAATGTCAAACAAGCACGTTGCTTCATCCATATCGTCGGATATAAAAGACGGCGCACTGAAGAAAAAGCATCGAGTATATCAGCAACAATTTCAGTGCGAGTATACCAAGGAATAGCCATTCAATGTGCATTCTAAAACTGATAATTTCCATGCTTTTTGCACAAAGTGCAAAAAACACATGTTCGTGAAATGTGGCGGACGGGACGATCTGAACAAACATGTCGAGATGAAACTGCACAGGCAGATAGCACAGAATGTTTAGACGACGTCGCCGATGACATCGTTTGTCACCACCAATTCCGACAGAGGTAACAAAAGCTGAATTGCTGTTTATTCACTTTTTGATAGAGCATAACCTTCCTGTAGCAGTGTCTGACCACACAAGGCCTTTGTTTAAACAAATGTTTGGCGATTCGAAGGTTGCGTCCAAATATGGCTGTGGGCGGACTATGACCACCGCTATCATCAAGTGTTTAGCAGAAAACATACAAGAACAGACATCACTCACCCTTAGAGCTAGTCCATACTCTGTTGCAACTGATGGCAGCAACGATCGGAACTCGCAGGGGTTTTGTTAAGTATTGCCATAGGCATAGCAGGGACCATGAACCCCAAAGCAGGGACCACTGGCAGAGTCACTATGTATCACAGAGTGACAGACCACTGGATACACCAGGAACTATATATAGTGTAATTGTACCTGCATTTTAGGATGTAACATCAAGTTACGCAAACAAATTATTGTAATTAATTTATGTGACAACTGACTCACAGTTGCCAATCTGTCCGCTAGGCACTTGGCGGACTGTCTACTAACTAACCACAAGTAATGCTACGAATTGTGGGGAGTAAATATGCTTTGGCGATGCGTAAATTGTCTGTGCTAATGATTTAAAACTGCCATTTATTAATGCAAAACACACATATATATATATATACATACATATATGTATATATATATATATATATATATATATATATATATATATATATATTCATCACTACGTTAAGTCTTCCTGTTTTCTCTCAGACAATGTTGGTACCTCTGTATACGACACGGGCTCACAACTAAAGACTAGTACATAGCATGGACTCTCACCAAGAATCACACATTACACCAGTGGCATGGATGTACACAATTTGATAGGTGCATATCTAGCAACATAATAAATTGGTATTAGTAGGTACAGGACATATTGTGATACAAGACATTCCTCACTTGAACTCTCTACTGGAACTGCCATAAATCAGCCCAAATAGAAATTGTACAACCAACTCATAGAGGCCAACTACCAACCATATGTCAGAGTAATGACATCGTGGCAAAGCCCCGACAGCAACCACCGAATGCAGTAAAAATATAATTTCAGTTTACCATGGCTGTATGTATTAGTTATATATCACAACATTATGTGCATAAAGACGATGACAACAGCTTTGAAACTACTGCCGCGAACGCCATTTTGGAAATCGATTGATCATTTGCTGGTTTGAATAAGTGTGTAGTAAATGTCATTTATTGTAGAAATATGCTAATTAGAAATGTCGCAATCACTGATTGGCTGGCAGTTACCAGTTGTTGGTCAGGTGTGTGGGAGAGATGAGCGAGACTGGTAAACATCAGTTGTTGGTCAGGTGCGTGGGAGAGATGAGCGAGACTGGTAAACATCAGTTGTTGGTCAGGTGCGTGGGAGAGATGAGCGAGACTGGTAAACATCAGCTGCTGACAATACAGTAACGGACAAAGTTGAACTTACAATATTTTATACGTGAAGACACTAGGCACGTAATTATTGATCGCAATATCAGGCGGTAGGCAAAATATTGTAATGGTTGGCATCTCTGTCAACTCCAGTCTATCTTGTGTGAGTGTAATGTGGGTTGTACAACTAACTCCAGTCTGTCTTGTGCGAGTGTAATGTGGATTGTACAACTAACTCCAGTCTGTCTTGTGCGAGTGTAATGTGGACTGTACAACTAACTCCAGTCTATCTTGTGTGAGTGTAATGTGGATTGTACAACTAACTCCAGTCTGTCTTGTGTGAGTGTAATGTGGATTGTACAACTAACTCCAGTCTATCTTGTGTGAGTGTAATGTGGATTGATTGTACAACTAACTCCAGTCTGGCTTGTGCGAGTGTAATGTGGACTGTACAACTAACTCCAGTCTGTCTTGTGCGAGTGTAATGTGGATTGTACAACTAACTCCAGTCTATCTTGTGCGAGTGTAATGTGGATTGTACAACTAACTCCAGTCTGTCTTGTGCGAGTGTAATGTGGACTGTACAACCAACTCCAGTCTGTCTTGTGCGAGTGTAATGTGGACAGTACAACCAACTCCAGTCTGTCTTGTGCGAGTGTAATGTGGACTGTACAACCAACTCCAGTCTGTCTTGTGCGAGTGTAATGTGGACTGTACAACGAACTCCAGTCTATCTTGTGCGAGTGTAATGTGGATTGTACAACTAACTCCAGTCTATCTTGTGTGAGTGTAATGTGGATTGTACAACCAACTCCAGTCTGTCTTGTGCGAGTGTAATGTGGACTGTACAACCAACTCCAGTCTGTCTTGTGCGAGTGTAATGTGGATTGTACAACTAACTCCAGTCTGTCTTGTGCGAGTGTAATGTGGACTGTACAACCAACTCCAATCTGTCTTGTGTGAGTGTTATGTGGACTGTACAACCAACTCTAGTCTGTGTTGTGTGAGTGTAATGTGGACTGTACAACCAACTCCAGTCTGTCTTACCTTGCTGTGATGCCAGGTGCATAACTTTGAGATCCATTACTCTGTTAATGCCACTAATCAGAGTGACCACAGATTGACCGGTGTACTTGTTGGTCATCAGGACTGCCTCGCGAGCCCAGTCAGTGAAGTAGACAGTGTCCTGCCACAGACATGCACCATTTACTACTATTTGAGAGACAGACTAACAAAGGTTCATGAAGTGAAGGGCTTGTCAGTGGATGGGTGAAGGGCATGTCAGTGAGCGAATGAAGGGCATGTCAGTGGGTGGGTGAAGGACATGTCAGTGGATGAATGAAGGACATGTCAGTGGGTGAATGAAGGACATGTCAGTGGGTGAATGAAGGACATGTCAGTGGATGAATGAAGGACATGTCAGTGGGTGAATGAAGGACATGTCAGTGGATGAATGAAAGGCATGTCAGTGGGTGAATGAAGGACATGTCAGTGGATGAATGAAGGGCATGTCAGTGGGTGAATGAAGGACATGTCAGTGGGTGAACGAAGGGAATGTCAGTGAGTGGGTAAAGGGCATGTCAGTATGGGGATAAAAGACATGTCAGTGGGTAAATGAAGGGCATGTCAATGGGTGAATGAAGGGCATGTAAGAAGGGCACGTCACTGGGATGATGCTGAGCATACCTTGTAGATGGAGAGTGCATAGGGGTGTGGCAGGCGTACGGAGTCGTGTATGAGCACATGGTAGCCTGTACCATCAAAGTTGACATACGAGATTCTGTGAAGGCGACCATCTGTCCAGTAGAGACGGTCATGTTGCTCATCTATGGTGATGCCATTTGGCCATGAAACACGATTATGGCCATGGATGACTGGTCGAATATTCTGGCCATCCATCCACGCTGTCATGATGCGAGGATTTGTCTCTGACCAGTCTGTCCAGAACATGCGGCTGCGGTCAACACAGAATAAATGTTTGATCATTCAGTGTGATGACATTTTATATTTAATGAGGACGAGCCAAACAATTTACATCTATCTAACACATTACACCCAAGTAACTACAGTCACTCTTCACTACTGATTTATAGTACTGAATACCCTGCACTGCAAACTCACCCAAACTTTGGGTAGACAACAATGGCTCTAGGATTTTCAATCGGAGTTGTATGCGTGTTGCTGATGAGAACTCTGCGGTGATGACCATTCATCTTAGCGACCTCAATGCACCGTTTGTTTGCATTCACCCAGTAGAGACTGTCACTCATCCAATCAAGAGCAAGTCCTTCAATTGATCCAGTTACATTGGCCAATTCACTGACCAATATTTCTGGTGTCCCCGTACCATTCAAGCATTGTCGCTAAAAACAAATTATGCAAATCATTAATATTTCCATTAATACTGATAAATCATTTTTATAACTGTTTTAACAATCAATGGAGTTGTTTTTCTCTTCAAGCAATTATCTCACATATAATGATGATTCCTTCAAAACGTTTGTTAGTAAGCTTTTGGGATGGAATTTTCAATTAATTAATTATAAGCTGTCTCATGAAATAAAGATTTAACAAGATTGCCATCCCAAAACAACAAGTTCCAGACGGCAAGTGGACAAGGAACCCATTGGCTTATCGAGAGTCCAAAAATGTTCTCATCTATGTGTAGCCCACCCTTATCAAATATCTGTCAATTCTATTTTTAAACATATTCACACTACTAGCATTAACACAATCATTTGGCAGTTTGTTCCATTCATTTATCACCCTCTGTGAGAAAGAGTATTTTCTCATGTCCAACCTACACTGCTCCTTAACTAATGCTGTTTTGTGTCCTCTTGTTCTACTGCCTTCTTTAAGTTTGAAGAACATATTCCTATCAACATCCTCATAACCGTTCACTATTTTAAATACTTCTATTTGGTCTCCTCTTAGTCTCTTGGTCTCTAGTGTTGTCAAACCACATTGTAATAAGCGACTTTCATAACTAAGGTCTCTCAATTCTGGAATAATTTTGGTTGCTCTTCGTTGTAATCTTTCTAGCTTGTCTATGTCCTTTTTACGATATGGCCTCCATGCTTGAATACAATATTCCAAATGGGGTCTAACTATTGCGTTGTATAGGGGTACAATTAGCTGTTTCTCCTTATACATGATAGTTCTCCTAATTAGCCCTAGAATTTGATTTCCTTTTGAAGCAGCAATCCCACATTTCTCTCAAACTTTCATGTCAGCACTAAATGTTACTCCTAAGTCCTTTTCTTGTGTGGTTCTATCTAGTACAGCATCCCCCATTTTATATTCTTCGTCCATGTTTCCATGTCCTATGTGTATACATTTACACTTCCCAAAATTGAATGCAAATTTTAGTACTTTGTTAGATATGTCATCTTCTAGATCATTTATACATATATTAAAAACAGCATAGGGCCTAATACTGATCCGTGTGGTACCCCACTCAAAACCGATTTCAAGTTTGAAATCTCACCGTCTACTATTACTCTCTGTCTTCTGTGTGTAAGCCACTTTTCTATCCAGTTGATTACAACATTACCTATACCATGGGCTTTTAGTTTAATTATCAATCTTTTGGTGTGGCACTTTATCGCAAGCTTTCTGAAAATCTAAGTAGACAACATCCACAGGTGACCCATCATCTACCCACTTTGTAATTTCTTCAAAAAAACATAAAAGAGATTGGTTAGACATGACCTTGCTTTTAGGAACCCATGTTGAGATGTATTTATTAAATTATGTTTTACAAGGAATTCCACCATGTGGTCTCTAATTAATGTTTCGAGTAATCTACATACAACTGATGTTAATCTCACTGGTCTGTAATTTCCTGGCTTGTTCCTCAATCCCTTCTTACATAGTGGCGTAATGTTTGCTTCTTTCCATTCTGAAGGAACTATTCCTTCTTCTAGTGACAAGTTAAACAATTTTGCAAGTGGTGTACTAATTTGCTCAACAATTTCCTTAAGCAGTTTTGGTGGTATCCCATCAACTCCAGGTGATTTATTATCTTTCATCTTCTTAATTTTGTTTGCTATCATTACAGGAGTTACAAATAACTGCCCTAAATGTTCTGATTTATTTCCCTCAAATTTAGTAAATGGAACTGGAAGTGAGCTGATATCTTCTGTGGTAAACACTGAGCTGAAATACTCACTCAGGACCTCTGCCATTTTAAACCCCTCTGAAATTATGTTTCCCCTGTTGATTTCTAGTGGTCCGACCTTATCTCGAACTTTATGTTTACTCCTTACATAAGCATAGAAACTCTTGTTGTCATTTTTTATATTACCTGCCAATTT
The DNA here is from genome assembly GCA_033239005.1 of Lamellibrachia satsuma. NCBI lineage: Eukaryota > Metazoa > Annelida > Polychaeta > Sabellida > Siboglinidae > Lamellibrachia > Lamellibrachia satsuma. Next base: position 14,868,542 of record BSQZ01000001.1, on the reverse strand, counting down.
TTTTTCAAAAGTTCTTTTAGATTTTCTAATTTCAGTTTAACAAGATTTAACAAGATTTGTCATCCAAGCCAAAGGCCCAGATGGCAAGTGGACAAGGAAGCCATTGGCTTATCGAGAGTCCAACAATGTTCACCTACTTATAACCCGCCCTCCTGAGATATGTGTCAACCTTGTTTTTAGACATATTCACACTGCTAGCAGTTACACAATCTGTAGACAATTTGTTCCATTCATTTATTGTCCTCTGTGAGAACGAGTGCATCCTGATGTCCAATCTACATTGATCCTTTACTAATTTTACCTCATGTCCTCTAGTTCTGCTATCCTTCTTGAGTGAGAAAAACATATTTCTATCAATATTTTCATACCCATTCAATATCTTAAAAACTTCAATCTGATCTCCTCTTAACCTCCTTGTCTCTAGAGTTGTTAAACCACATTCTTTCAGGCGTTCTTCATAACTAAGGTCTCTAAGTTCTGGAATCATTTTAGTTGCTCTCCTTTGTATGCGTTCAAGCGTATCTATATCCTTCTTACGATATGGTCTCCATGCTTGTATACAGTATTCTAAATGAGGTCTAACTATTGCTTTATAAAGAGGTATAATTAACTTTTTTCCCTTGTATGTTATGTTTCTTCTAATCAATCCAAGAATTTGATTACCCTTTGAAGATGCAATACCACACTGCTCTGAAACTTTCATATCAGCGCTTATTGTGACTCCTAAGTCCTTTTCTTTTACAGTAGTACCCAGAACAGTATCTCCCATTTTATAGTTTACATTCAAGTTCCCATGTCCTGTATGTAGGCATTTACATTTCCCAAAATTGAAGAGCATCTGCCATTTCTCAGACCACTTCACTAATCTGTCTAGATCGTTTTGTAAATGTTGTTTATCACCATCAGTATTAACCTTTCTAAACAGTTTTGTGTCATCCGCAAATTTCAGTATGTTACTTGTTATACTGTCGTCCAAGTCATTGATATAAATTAAGAATAATATAGGTCCTAATACTGATCCTTGAGGTACCCCACTCAAAACCGATTTCCAATTTGAAACTTCTCCATCTACTACAACTCGTTGTCTTCTGTCAGTCAGCCATTGTTCTATCCAGTCAGTTATGCTATCCCCGATACCATGGGCTTTTAATTTAAGTAGTAATCTTTGATGTGGTACTTTGTCAAAAAGTTTCTGAAAATCTAAGTAGATAATATCTACTGGCGATCCCACGTCTATCCACTTAGTGATTTCTTCCAAAAAACATAACATATTTGTTAAGCATGACCTCGCTTTAAGGAATCCATGTTGAGATGAATTTAATAATTTATGCTTAACGAGGAAGTCCACCATATGGTCTTTAATTAACCTTTCTAATAATTTACAAATCACTGACTTTAAACTCACTGGTCTGTAATTCTCTGACTTATTTCTCGAACCCTTTTTAAATAATGGTATGATGTTTGCTTCTTTCCATTCAAACGGAACAACTCCCTCTTTTAATGACAAGTTGAATACTCTTGCAAGTGGTATATTGATTTGATCTACTGTTTCCATTAGTAATTTTGGAGGAATCCCATCCACTCCCGGTGATTTGTTATCCTTCATTGCCTTTATTTTCTTAGCTACCAATTCTGGAGTTATAACTAACGGTCCTAAATATTCAGATTTAGCCCCCTGAAATTTAGCATCAGCAACTGGTAATGAACTAATATCTTCTTTGGTAAACACTGAACTGAAGTAACCATTTAGGTCTTCCGCCATTAAAAACCCCTGTGATATTATATTTCCAGCACTGTCTTCTAGAGATCCAACCTTGTCTTGTATGTTGTATGTTTTGTTTACTCCTGACATATGCATAAAAACTCTTGCTGTCATTTTTTATGTTACATGCCAGTTTTTGCTCATAGCTTCTTTTAGATTGTCTGATTTCAGTTGTAGCTGCATTAAGTGCCTCTTTGTATTTTGCGTAGTCTTCTTCCTTTCTGGTACACCTATAAACCCTCCACATAGTTTGTTTTAGCATTATTTTTTTAATTGCCTCTTTTGACAAGTGATTCTTTCTACACCGTTTTCCTTGTTTTTGGAAGGGAACAAATTTATCGATGATACTCTCAATTTCATATTTTAGAATATTCCAACATTCAATTGCGGTCTTATTCATCAGCATGTTATTCCAATCTAGCTTTGCTAAGTATTTTCTCATATCTTTGTAGTTACCTTTGTGGAAGTTTCTCTTGTACGTTTTCTTATTTTTACTTTCTGATTTTACATTGATGTCAAAATGTATTTGATTATGGTCACTATTACCCAATTGTTCAAATATTTTTACATTGTCCACTAATTCTTTTTGTGATGACAAAACTATTTCTAATACATTTTCTCCCCTGGTTGGTTCTAGTACGTGCTGAGTAAGAAAGCTATCCTGGATTAAACATAGAAATTGTTGATCCTCAATCCCTGTGCTCTCTAGAGAATTCCATTGTATGTGTCCATGGTTAAAATCTCCCATTATGATACATTCCCATTTACTAACTTCCTTTATAGCGTTTTTTATTTTTGTGTTGTCCTCTTCGTTTATGTTTGGATTTCGGTAAACTAATCCAATAGTTATTTTTGAATTTCCTGAAACAATTTTGCACCAAACCGCTTCATCGCAATCTGCTTCCCTTTCTAGTTTTATTTCATAAGCCTGAATAGATTCTTTAACATATAAAATAACTCCCCCGCCCCTTCTTCCTATTCGATCTTTCCTAAACATTACGTATCCTGTCAGTCCTAATTCAGCATCTGTTATATCTATGTTGGCCCATGATTCAGTTATACCAATTATGTGAGGGTCAATATCTTCTACCATAATGTTTAATTCGTTTTTTCTTATTTACTATGCTCCTTGCATTTAAACATACGCATCTATAACCTTTTTCAGAGATGTTTTTCGGATGATTTGATATTGGTTTATCTGTGCTAGTGGCCTCTTGTTCTGCTTGAGACACCTCTACTTCCAAAAATATTTGTCATTGTACCCAAGTCGCTATCTACTGCTGCTGAAAGTTTGTCCGCGAATACTGCCGCCCCCTTTCCACTTAAATGAAGCCCATCCTTTATGTACATATCAGCCCTCCCAACAAAACTTCCCCATAAATCCACAAATCCAACTTCCTCTTCCCTACACAGCCTCTGGACTAACATGTTAATTGCCATACCCCGACAATTTCGATATTTGTGACCCCTCCTGCCTATTACAGGTAAAATCCCTGACAGTATTACCTGCTCAACCCGCGTCTGTTTTACTGTTCTGACCAACTGCTTATATTTCCTAACTATGGCAGTTGTACCCTCCCTCTCTACGTCATTTGTCCCTACATGTACTAAAACAGATCCACCCTTACCCGAGCCTACGATGTTTTTTACCCTCTCAGTTATCGCCTCTATTTTGGCTCCAGGCAAGCAGACCACCACATCATCTCCCTTGTTTAAGACTCTGTCGGTCTTCCTAACTATTGAATCCCCCACAAACACCCTCGCTCTCTTCCTCACCCCCTCTATCACGGCTGCAGAATAACTCTTCCTTTCGATCCCCTCCATCACATTCTGTCCTGACCCCTTCCCTCCTGTCTCCCCCACTTCCCACTCCTTTGCTCTTGTCTCTCCCACTCCCCTCTCCTTCACTCCGGTTGTTTTCCCTTCCGTCTCCCCCACTCCCTTCTCCTTCCCTCCTGTCTCCCCTACTCCCCTCTCCTTCACTCCGGTTGTTTTTCCTCCCGTCTCCCCCACTCCCTTCTCCTTCCCTCCTGTCTCCGCTACTCCCCTCTCCTTCACTCCGGTTGTCTTCCCTCCCGTCTCCCCCACTCCCTTCTCCTTCCCTTCTGTCTCCCCTACTCCCCTCTCCTTCACTCCGGTTGTCTTCCCTCCCGTTCCTTTCCTTCCCGTCTCCTTACGTCCTGTCTCCCTATGACCTGTCACCTTCCTTCCTCTCAGCTTCCTCCCAGGCTGAGGTGAGCTCTCCCTAGCATCTCTTGTGTCTTTCCCCACTTTATCGTCTACTGTTCCCCCACCGGAACTACTGGCACAACTCCCTTGTTCCCTTCCCACCATTGCCACAACGAGCAGCCTCAGCTCTTCCAACTCCACCTCTAGTTCCTTCATGTTCGCGCATCCCCTACACTCAAAACTAAAACTATCTGCCTGGACCTCAGCCCAGGACTTCTCGCACCCAGATTTGACGAAGTCCATCCAGTTACTGCAACTGCCACAAATTAAGTGCCTTGTCGCCTTTAACTGCCGTTTGCACGGCGCCATCATACAATTTAGTTTTAATTAGTTTGCTACATTAGCCTTGAATAAGGCTGTTTTTGTGATCAAAAGAACACTTTAGGCTAATATACTTGTTAACTGTGTCTTCTATTAACCTCGCATGAGAAAAAAAATCCTGCCACCTAGCGAATACGGAGAACACTGTGTAACAAAACAACGAAGTCAGTGTGTACTAATTTACACTAAAATCCTGCTGTTAATTCCTTTTTACCGAAAACGTTTACTACCACTATGTCAGATATTACCTTATGTATGTAATTTAAGTAAATAAATCACTTTATCTTATATATATATATATTAGCCAATGTAAACGATAGCTCGATGCACGGGTTGAATGACCTGTAAACAAACTCCCTTTTATCACTCGTTAAGTTTGAATCCGGGAAAAAAAAATACTACCTCTGTTAACAAAAACGGTTTCTTAATATATGTCTACAAGAAGTTGGTGAACAATATATGTATAATACTAATACTTATTCTAACCAATATTCAATGTTACTGACTATTCACTACGTTATCTCAATTTTCGAATTGTAAACACCCCTATTAACGCTCGCTGAATTCCCTGACAGAATCCGAAACTAACTTACTCTAAAATACTCCCTCTGACTAATAATTAACAAAACCTGTTTCCTAATATATGTCTACAATACGTTTGTGTATAATATATATGCAATAGTAATACTTATTCTATTTGATATTCCGCGTATTTCTGTAAGTGATCTACACCAAATTCAAGTCGCTGCACCAAGTCCAAGTAGCCGGAAGTAGTTGTAGCTAGGTTAAGTGCCTTTTTGTAATTTGCATAGTCTTCATCCTTTCTAGTACGCCTATAAACCCTCCACATAGTTTGCTTAAACACTATTTTTCTAATAGCTTCTTTTGACAAGTGTTTCTTTCTAGACCATTTTCCTTGGTTTTTCAAGGGAACAAATTTATCGATGATACTCTCAATTTCATATTTTAGAATATTCCAACATTCAATTGCGGTCTTATTCAACAGCATGTTATTCCAATCTAGCTTTGCTAAGTATTTTATCATATCTTTATAGTTACCTTTGTGGAAGTTTCTCCTATACATTTTAAAAATTTTATTTTCTGATTTTACATTGATGTCAAAATGTATTTGATTATGGTCACTGTTACCCAGTGGTTCATGTATTTTTACATTGTCCACTAATTCTTTTTGTGATGACAAAACTATATCTAATACATTTTCTCCCCTGGTTGGTTCTAGCACGTGCTGAGTAAGAAAGCTCTCCTGAATTAAAAATTAAAACTGTTGGTCCTCACCCCCTGTACTCTCTAGAGATTTCCATTGTATGTGTCCATAGTTAAAATCTCCAATTACGATACATTCCCCTTTACTCACTTCCTTTATAGCATTTCGTAGTTTTCTGTTATCCTCTTCGTTTATGTTTGGTCTTTGGTAAACTAATCCAATAGTTAATTTTTAATTTCCTGAAACTATTTTGCACCAAACAGCTTCATCGTAATCTGCTTCGCTTTCTAATTTTATTTCATAAGCCTGAATAGATTCTTTTACATATAAAATAACTCCCCCTCCCCTTCTTCCTATTCGATCTCTCCTAAACATTACGTATCCTGTCAATCCTAATTCAGCATCTGTAAAAAGAGAACACTTAACACAGTAACCAAGGAGCATTGTCAAAACAACAATGTTCCACACTAAATGAAAACAATATCATTTAACCTCAGACCTACCTGCCCCAACATGAAACTTTGAATTACATTGACCTGTGGATATCTATGAAAATGTCCTTGTTCTTCATGCTGTGACCACCACATACCAATAATACTGAGCCGTCACAACACAAACGTGTCCTTCGTGCTGTGACCATCACACACCAATCATATTGTGCTGTCACAACACAAACTTGTCCTTCGTGCTGTGACCACCACATACCAATCGCATTAAGCCGTAACAACACAAACTTGTCCATCGTGCTGTGACCATCACACACCAATCATATTGAGCCGTCACAACACAAACTTGTCCTTCGTGCTGTGACCACCACATACCAATCACATTAAGCCGTCACAACACAAACTTGTCCATCGTGCTGTGACCATCACACACCAATCATATTGAGCCGTCACAACACAAACTTGTCCTTCGTGCTGTGACCATCAAATACCAATCATATTGAGCCGTCAATACACAAACTTGTTCTTCGTGCTGTGACCATCACACGCCAATTATATTGAGCTGTCAAAACACAAACTTGTCCTTCGTGCTGTGACCATCACATACCAATCATATTGAGCCGTCACAACACAAACTTGTCCTTCGTGCTGTGACCACCACATACCAATCATATTGAGCCGTCACAACACAAACTTGTCCTTCGTGCTGTGACCACCACATACCAATCATATTGAGCCGTCACAACACAAACTTGTCCTTCGTGCTGTAACCATCACATACCATTGGAAAAAAAATTGGGGGGAAAATACATTGATATACAAGACTAAACGTAACAGCTGCTGACCCCCAAAGTATCAAACATTGATGTCTTGAGTTGGTTTCTAACATGCAAATATTTATGGATGAAAACATGCCATACGATGGTAATTAAAAAGAAATAATCCTAATCTGAAACTAACCACAACACCAACTAAGAATTTTCCCTGATCCAGTAAACTGTCTGGGAGAAATGTCATGAGAATATGTTAAACATTAATTGGAGTGTGCCTACCCGTATGATTCCCACAGTGCTCTCTCCCCAGTAGATACAGTTATGTTGGTAGTCGTACTCAACAGAGACAGCATCACGCACGTCTGCGAGAGGCAGTAGCTCATCGTGTGATGTACCAAACAAGTAGCGGTGGATGGTGAAGCCGTTGATGTAGAGCAGGAACTCCCTCGCTTCTACATCACCAGAAAATTCTTGTCAACAGCAAATATTTTGTCATGTTAAACATATTTCATGGACACCATGTGTAACTTACACAATTCAGCAATTTGTTGTGCACTCGGTAGAACTCCTCTAACATTGTTTTTAGACAATCTTTGGGGAATATACGGGTGAACACAACAGTCCAAACCAGATCATTTTAAATTCCGGAGTGTTGTACTTTCTCATTGCCAAAATGTAATTTTTTGTAAATGGCCATCAAAGATTGAATGACGGCATTGATTACCCAGTAGATGAAATCTTTATCCATGAATAAGACTAATATAGAGCTATGTCATTGTTATAAAAGTTAACTTTATTGACAGCAAACATACAAAGCTATTGGAATACGGACAAAACACATTTTGAGTAATTTTTTCAAAAAACAATTCTAGCTGCCATATCTCCCCTTAATAATCTTCAGGACTCCATTATTAAACATATACAACTGTAATGTTCTACCCGCCTGCGTGCATGTCTCTACTAGTGAAGCTGCACTAACCTGCAATGGGACAGGTGATTCTGACAGGGTCGTACCTGTATGAATCACCACCCTGACAAGTGTCCCCAGCCACTCGGCGGTAACTACAACACAATGACAGTCCCTTGTCACACAGCACAATCAAAGCATCAGTACTGCCATGTTGTGACTCTATGACAGCAGTACTGTCATGTTGTGACACCATGACAGCAGTACTGCCATGTTGTGACACCATGACAGCAGTACTGCCATGTTGTGACACCATGACAGCAGTACTGCCATGTTGTGACACCATGACAGCAGTACTGCCATGTTGTGACACCATGACAGCAGTACTGCCATGTTGTGACACCATGACAGCAGTACTGCCATGTTGTGACTCCATGACAGCATACTGCCATGTTGTGACACCATGACAGCAGTACTGTCATGTTGTGACACCATGACAGCAGTACTGCCATGTTGTTACACCATGACAGCAGTACTGCCATGTTGTTACACCATGACAGCAGTACTGCCATGTTGTTACACCATGACAGCAGTACTGCCATGTTGTTACACCATGACAGCAGTACTGCCATGTTGTTACACCATGACAGCAGTACTGCCATGTTGTGACACTATGACAGCAGTACTGCCATGTTGTGACACCATGACAGCAGTACTGCCATGTTGTGACACTATGACAGCAGTACTGCCATGTTGTGACACTATGACAGCAATAAATACATGTTCATTTTGACCAATAACAATGTTTCTACCTCATTCCGTAGGCGGTCATAGAAAGTAACTCACCCTTTTGTACGGTTGTAGTAGCTACCCTGAGGGCAAAAAGCAGGTATTCTGTATACATTGACACTCTTGTTTTGGCGTTCACAGATATCAGATGCCACAGATCTCTTGTGGAAGCCAAAGTCACTGAAATGATAGAAAAAACTTGCTTGTCTGACTAAAACACTAGCCAATTTTAGCTAGCTACAACTTCAACAATGGAAATTACAAAATAACTTTCTAAAGTGAAGGCCATGACAACAAATATAGTGTGTGGTGTTTCTATACTTCCTTTCATAATCTTTTCACATAGATATATTCAACAGTTTCACAGAAAACAATCACACAAAATAGAATGACAATTAATTTTGTTTGGTACATATTTACGAGTAAATGGTTACAATAAATAAAATATACCCAGTTCCAGTTAAATGGCATCAGACATTTAATAACATCAGAAAACAGAGTACATAAATGTTCAATTAATAACGTTATGTTCACTCATACGGCTGGCGGCACATACTCATCACCATGTGACAGCACACTGCATCAGACTTCTTTATTATATCAGTGTGTCAAAGGTTGAGACTTGTACAGTAAATACGGTCATGGTTCCCTAGTTTAGTGAACCAAAGGTGTTTACAGGTCCACATTTACTCTATTTATAATTAACACATTATATGATTTTTAAATACAACACAGCTATTTAATCATAATGTCAAATACCGTCCATGTCACTTATAAAATTCCAGCTCCTGCCTCTGCTGCAGCCACGCTTACCATTCATAGTCTTCCACTTTGCACAGGCAGTTCCGTGTGGACACTGGACGTATGTATGACCGGCCATTATAGCACAGTACATGTCCAATTCTGCGCTGATATACGATCTTTCTTCCCATGAGACAGTCACCTCGTGCATTGTCAGCAGGGGACCAATCCTTGTAGTCGTCTGCCACACACTGGATATTCCCTAAAAACAAATACTGTGCTGAACCCATGTGCCACATATTAAAGCTGGGTGACATATCTTAGATATGAGTATTTGAGATTGACATACACTAGCACCCAGGACACTTACTGAAAGCTGATTTGAGATTGGCATAGATACACAAGCACCCAGGACATTCACTGAAGGCTGATTGAGATTGACATATTTACACAAGCACCCAGGACACTAACTGAAGGCTGATTTAAGACTGACATAGATACACAAGCACCAGGACACTTACTGAAGGCTGATTTGAGATTGACATAGATACACAAGCACTCAGGACACTAAGCGAAGGCTGATTTGAAATTTACATAGATACACAAGCACTCAGGACACTTACCGAAGGCTGATTTGAGATTGACATAGATACACAAGCACCCAGGACACTAACCGAAGGCTGATTTGTGATTGACATAGATACACAAGCACTCAGGACACTTACTGAAGATTGATTTGAGATTGACATAGACCACCACCCAGCTATGGTTGGATAATGGAGAGCCAAAGATGGTGAAGACAGTTGTGTGTTCACCAGGCTCTGTCAACACTCCATACACGGTCATCTTTGTCAATGAGAATATGTATGTAGTCCAAGTCTCCCCCTCATTATAGGAGTACCTGACAATAACAAACTCTCATTACCACAGTGCACATAGCATGTTGTTAGCAACTCACATGCCAAGTTGGTAAGACACAAACATATTGTATCCAATCTCATTACACTTTGTTAAAGAATATACCAGCCTATGCAACATTGGGTAATTTCTAACTTGTCTACATATTTATGTGTCTTAAACAGTACAGTTGTTCTTTAGAATGGGTCTGACTAGGGTGATGTAGGCTTGAGTAAAAATTTTTGACACATGAACGTCGAAGTTCAGTTTCCGAAAAAAGAAACCTACCGTAAATTATCTATTTGTAGCCGCGGCTTCAACTACAATAGTGTGTAGCTGAATTGATGATGATGACGGCAAAGTTAGGGTGCGGCTTTAAATACAGTAATTTGCCGAAAAAATTGCAGGCTCATTGTGTGGTCAGTAGTAATGGCTATTAGTACGATAAATAACGGTTTATAATCAGTGAAAAAACAAAGTCGGATGCATCAATAAAACATTGTATTACAACTGCCACTGGTGCATGACAAATAATTACATAAAACATAAAAACCTTTGTCTGTAGTGTTCAAAAACTATGATGAAAAATGTCAAATCAAATCCTGTAAATATACCACATTATCTCTTTGGAGAAGGCAGTGTTAGTAGAACCACTGGGTTAGTTGAGCCTCCCATATTTCTATGGAAAGCACAGCAGCGACAGTTACATGATAGCATCCAGTGACTGAACATGTTAGAACACGATTGACGTATAATAAGTGTCATTTGTCACAACGGTCGGTAAATGTGAGCTAAAAGTATGTTTTTTGATGTTTTTCAAAACTTTTGGCGATTGTGATTAATGTCGATAGATTTGCCAGAGATGTGTTGTACCCATTGGGTAGATGTATTGGCTGAGTTATTATGAAATTTTAGTACAAGACCTATGAAAATTATATTTACCCAACTTATGCTACATCGAGGCTCAACTTCCCCCACACCAAGTGTTAGTTGAGCTAGCTTATCAAGCCTACTTGAATTAGCTGTATATTCATACTAGATGTATTATCTTGGTGTAAAATTATCTACTAATAATCATAATTAATGTAAAAAAAATTTTGACTTAAAAATGATTGTGCCCCGGATATCAAAATGAAAAAAAATTGCTCAACTAACACATTCCCCTACTGATTGCTATTCTGTGTATTATAATTACTGGTATATACATACTTTTCTAATTGTTGGTAACCTATTTGCAATGTCTATATCTAAATTCGATATCTGCAAAGTTGTTGTGACAATATAATGACACTTACATTAATTCACCTGTGGGGACTTTCTGGCGCACAGCAACAATCAGTCCACCGTGATCTCCAAAAGCATAGAAATGTGGCCCTTTGAGTACCTGAGATATACAAACATGACCACATGAAAGGGCCACAAATAACAATCACATCTACATATAAAACATGAACAGATGACAGGGCCACAAAGTAACAATCCCATCTACATATCAAACATGAACAGATGACAGAGCCACAGGTGAGTCACATCTCCGTATCAAAAATGAACAGATGACAGGGCCACAGGTGACTATCACATCTCCGTATCAAAAATGAACAGATGACACGGCCACAGGTGACAATCACATCTACATATCAAACATGAACAAATGACAGGGCCACAGGTGACAATCACATCTACATATCAAACATGAACAGATGACAGAGCCACAGGTGACAGTCACATCTACATTTCAAACATGAACAGGGCTTCAAGCGACAATCTCACCTACGTATCAAACATGCACAGATGACAAGGCCACAAATGACAATCACATCTATCAAACATGAACAGGTCTGCAAGCGACACTTATCTACATATCAAACATGAATAGATAACACTACCACAAGTCACAGTAACATTTACATATCAAACACGAACAAATAACAGGACCACAAGTGACAGTCACATCTACGTATCAAATATGAACATATCACAACACCACAAAGTGACAATCCTATCTACGCACAGTCGCGCCTCGTTATTGTGCGCCCTGTTATAACCCGGATTTGGATATAAAGCGGTGGGTCATGGACCCTCATTTGCTGCTGCCAAGGGGAATGCCAAATGAGCCTGTCTTTCAGGGACGTTCGTGTGTCTACACTACAGGGCACTGGTCTAATTCACAAATAGCACTTGTTTTGCGTGATGTACTCCTTGTGTTTGTCAAACCTACCTAGACTTGCTTTGACAATTAGGTGAACAATGTCGAGTGACGATGTGTTGTTTGTTTTGCATTGCCATCAGCGTCAATTTCGCTTGGGCAGTTTGTAAATTGCAATCATCATCATCATCATCATCATCATCATCATCACCATCATCAATCCCGTAACCCGTAGTGTCGTTGAGGCACCACCGATCACCTTGCAACCAGCTGTCTCCACTTTTTCCTATCGTCTGCCGCCCTTTGTGTCTCCGGGAAGTCCAGGCCTATCTTTGATGTTGTCCTCCCACCTCTTCTTCTGTCTTCCTCATCTTCTTGCTCCCTTAACAGTGTCTTTGTCATGCCAGATGTTCGAGAGACGTACCTATACCATTTCAGCTTCCATATCTTTACCATCGTTAGGTCTACATAGGGCCCGATGGCTTGTTTGATTCTGTTGTTGACCTCTTCGTTGGTTACATGGTCCTTGCATGAGATGCAAGGGATCTTTCGATAACACCTCATTTCCATGGCTTGTACTCTTCTTTGTAGTTCGGCTGTAAGAGTCCATGTCTCGCATGCGTATAGAAATACTGACATGACAAGTGATCACTTCAGGCTGATTTTGGATTGAAGTATGATGTTTTTATCTTTCCATATTGGTTTCCATTGTCTGGGCAATCCTTGAAATGATCTGAGGTTTGGATCCCTCATCTGTGATAACTGAACCCAGGTACCTGAACTTGGACATTGTTTCTAATTTTTGTTCATTCACTGTGATCTTCTTGTTGATGCTGTTGGTGTTTGTCATTATCTTGGTTTTCTCACCCCCTGCTAAGCCATCGATATCATCTGCAAAGCGTAAATTTTTTATTGTCCTGCCTCCGATGCTGACTGTTCTTATGTGATCTTCAAGGGTGTCAGTCATGATCCTCTCTAAAAATATGTTAAATAGAGTGGGTGATAGAAGGCAGTCCTGGCGGATTCCAATGGAGCGCAAAACCATTCCCCCATGGTGCCATTTGTAAGGACTGCGCTGGTGGTAACCAAGATTCACAAATACGTCTCATGTAAGAATCAGATAAACAGTCTTAAATGCAATTTAGTATGTAATACATGTAACAATGGCATGTAACAATACATGTAACAATGACATGTAACAATACATGTAACAATGGCATGTACCAATACATGTAACAACGGCATGTAACAATACATGTAACAATGACATGTAACAATACATGTAACAATGGCATGTACCAATACATGTAACAATGGCATGTAACAATACATGTAACAATGGCATGTAACAATACATGTAACAATGGCATGTAACAATACATGTAACAATGGCATGTAACAATACATGTAACAATGACATGTAACAATGGCATGCTTCCATTGCATTGTAAATCTAATCGTTTCCACGATGAGAAACCAAATGCCAAATGCCTAAATTAAGGTGCTACCGGTGTGCGAAAATATGATGAAACAGTGAATCTATGTTAAGTGGTGTGTTGTGAATTTATACTTCAGTCGAGATTGGTTGAAAGATGAAGTAAGGCAATTACTAATTCTACCTATTGTCGTTTTCTATGCTTAATCAGCTTTTATACTGCATGTGTCAAGTCATATACGTTTTTGGCTGCTCCAGATCCAGGTTATTATTTTAGATTCGTAGGCCTATTGGTCCAGTACATTGTTATCGTAACAAATCTATTCCATAATACATATACGTACATGTATTTTATTAAGTTCAACATGGCATTACATTTAAAAATAATGCACATTGATGCTACACTCATTTACTAAGCTCTATAAACTGTATATTGATGTATATACAGTGTTGCCAGTACACAGTGCCAGTGGCTTTAACTGCGTTCTATCCTCTTGTCTTGAACTTGGTACAGCGGGTGGCAATCGCCGTTACTTGGTAGCTCCCTGGTGGCAGATATGGGAACATGTAACGTGCCTCACTTTAAATGTGGTTAAAATCGTGGACCCCAACCATCGCATTATAACGAGGTTCGACTGTATCAAACATGAACAGGTAAGAGGGCCACAAGTGACAATCACATCTTACTATCTACGTACCAAACATGAACAGATGACAGGGCCACAAGTGACAATCACATCTTACTATCTACGTACCAAACATGAACAGATGACAGGGCCACAAGTGACAGTCACATCTACGTATCAAACATCATCAGATAACATATCGCTCCAATGTATCAAACATTATGTCATTAAGTCATACTACTCAAGAACATGTCAAGTGAGACAATACATAAGAAGCTTACCTCATGCCACACGAAGCCAGCATCCCGTGATATGTAGACATTGAGACTAAGGGGTGAGATGGTAGCTCCAAGGCTGCCAGTGCCCAGTATAAGGCCCACAGCTGACTTCTTAGTCAGAATGGGGATACTGCGAGTCCAGTGCTGGTGGAAGTTTTGCATCAGATGTAGTGAGCAGTGCCGACTGTAATGCTGCAACACAGATGTAGTGTGTAATGCTACAACACAGACGTAGTGTTTGGTGCTACAACACAGGCATAGTGTGTAGTGTTACAACACAAACATAGTGTGTAGTGCTACAACACACGTAATGTGTAGTGCTACAATACAGACGTAGTGTGTAGTGCTACAACACAGATGTAGTGTGTGGTGCTACATATCAGATGTAGCATGTAGTGCTACAACACAAATTTAGTGTGTAGTGCTACAACACAAATTTAGTGTGTAGTGCTACAACACAGATGCAGGGTTCGAATTTAGCGGGGTTCCAGGGGCCCGCTGGCTCCTAGATTTACTGTCAGGTCCCCAAAAATTCCAACTCTGGGAGCCCGGCTGGCTCCCAGAATTTTGCTTTACTTTTTCATGCAACTATTTCTTGGCCCCCAATTTTGGAAATTTTAGGCTAAATCCTAACCCTCCAGATGTAGTGTGTAGTGCTACAACTTTAAGTGCATGAGATTTCCAGAGCGATACGTATCAGTCTACTTTGTTAAAGGCACAAAGTCTGATAATTATCATACAATCATGTTATATAGTATAGACTGTAGATGATCACACATTGCTTGCATTAAAATAAGGATATCTTGACAACTGATTTAAAATGAATTACACTGCGCACAGAAATGAATGTATGAATAAAATATGCTGTTAAAATTGTTGTGTTACAATTAATACATTTTCAGATCATGAAACGAAATTCATGGAATGATGAAGAAAAATCAAAGACAGCACTTATTCAAGAACATTTTCTGAAGTGTCTGAATGTTATTTCAGAAACAACTACAACAAAACTATTAAGTGATTATTTCCAATAGTCAATACACTGTGTGTGCCACTTGTGCATCTATCAACACATGCAGTCGCACTTTGACAGCGGCACATTTGTCTTAATAGGAGTCCCTGACCTTTTTTGTTTTACTTGTAATAAATTTGTTTATTTGAAATATTGTAGAAACAAGAGCATTTTTCATTGTGTACTCAAATGGGTGTTTGGAGTCCGAGTGGCTAAAGTTACAGCATATTTAGAGTTTTATTAATATTAATAAGCAACGCCTGGCAATGAATTAGGATTAGGGTACACAAATTTAGCTGAAAAACTGAAGCTGCAGCAATGCCGTAACTTTATCCACTGGGTTTTCAAAACGCAAACACCCTGGCACAATGATTTCGCGAGCTGGAGCCTGGTGTTTTCATCTTCTTCTACTTCATAAATATGTAACTAAAACACCTTTTCTAACAATTTGCTTCCTCTCAATTGATGAAATAACAAGTAAGTTATTTAGTATATCGATCCCTTAGCTCAGTTTCTTCGGATTTTTGTGAAATTATAAAACAGCATTAAAGACATCAAATTTTGTCGCAATCAGTACACACCTTCAATCGTGCTAACATCTGATCGCCCCTGCATTCCTTCGTGACCCAATTTTTTATTTATCATTCAATCATGTCAATTCATGTCTAACATTACAATTGCTCTCAGCTCTCGACATGACAATCATCAACCATTAATTGAACAACTTGTAATGAAAATTCAATAAAACAAACATTATGTGCGCTGACGGCTGTCTCCCAGGCCATCGAAAAGAGGTAATTTGATTAGTTCATGTGTGCACGTGGCGACATTTGGTGATCACGGCCAAACCAAACTTGTTTAATAAACAAACAGACTAGTCAATTAATAGAACGCTGCAGAGTGCTGGAATTGGAAACAAGAACTTGTAAATGACAACATTCATGAAAATAATAATTTTCAAGATGGTTACCAGATGTTTTGTGAAACATGACTGGAATGTGTGTCAATTAAAAATTATACAAAACCAACACTCAAAAGATAATAAAACTCTTTCACAAATATGTGCTTAGGCTTTAGCAGTATGATCATACCACCAAAATACAGCTCAAATAAACAAAGAAATACTCTAATGGACTGTGCTGCGATCAACATGACTAGATTATCCGTGAAATATGACACCCTCACCCACAGTAGTATTCCAACCCCTCATCTCATTGACACACCGTTTGTAATTGGATGATAATTTAGCAATAATGCATCACAATGACTGGCAGAGGCTGTGGGTACAACTAATACTGTTGGCATCGAAATCCGACTCAAATTTGATGAGAAACAACCCCAGAACATCTCAATCAAATCGTCAAACGATGCATCACTGTCAAACACCAATTTGTCAAACACCAATTTGACAAACTCAGTTCGATGTGCTTTCCAAAAACTGTCAGTAAATGGGACTTCAAAGTCTTTGTCCAAGATGGCGATTCCCACATGCCTACATCAGAATCCTGTGGAGCAGGTGATCACTTTTTGTAATGACTCACTAATTTAAAATGCCACCAGACCGGTTTTCTAAGGGAGCCCTCGGTGAACCAGTCAAGATGGGCGGTTACAGGTTGTCTGTGCACAGGCGGGATAAGGCAGTTACAAGTTGTCTGTGCACAGGCGGGATAAGGCGGTTACGGGTGGTCTGTGCACAGGTGGGATAAGGCGGTTACAGGTGGTCTGTGCACAGGTGGGATAAGGTGGTTACAAGTGGTCTGTGCACAGGTGGGATAAGGCGGTTACAGGTGGTCTGTGCACAGGTGGGATAAGGTGGTTACAAGTGGTCAGTGCACAGGCGGGATAAGGTGGTTACAGGTGGTCTGTGCACAGGCGGGATAAGGCGGTTACAGGTGGTCTGTGCACAGGCGGGATAAGGTGGTTACGGGTGGTCTGTGCACAGGTGGGATAAGGCGGTTACAGGTGGTCTGTGCACAGGTGGGATAAGGTGGTTATGGGTTGTCAGTGCACAGGTGGGATAAGGCGGTTACAGGTGGTCTGTGCACAGGTGGGATAAGGTGGTTACAAGTGGTCAGTGCACAGGCGGGATAAGGTGGTTACAGGTGGTCTGTGCACAGGTGGGATAAGGTGGTTACAGGTGGTCTGTGCACAGGTGGGATAAGGTGGTTACAGGTGGTCTGTGCACAGGCGAGATAAGGCGGTTACAGGTGGTCTGTGCACAGGTGGGATAAGGTGGTTACAAGTGGTCAGTGCACAGGCGGGATAAGGTGGTTACAAGTGGTCAGTGCACAGGTGGGATAAGGTGGTTATGGGTTGTCAGTGCACAGGCGAGATAAGGCGGTTACAGGTGGTCTGTGCACAGGTGGGATAAGGTGGTTACAAGTGGTCTGTGCACAGGTGGGATAAGGTGGTTATGGGTCGTCTGTGCACAGGCGAGATAAGGCGGTTACAGGTGGTCTGTGCACAGGTGGGATAAGGTGGTTACAAGTGGTCTGTGCACAGGTGGGATAAGGTGGTTACAGGTGGTCTGTGCACAGGCGAGATAAGGCGGTTACAGGTGGTCTGTGCACAGGTGGGATAAGGTGGTTACAAGTGGTCAGTGCACAGGCGGGATAAGGTGGTTACAAGTGGTCAGTGCACAGGTGGGATAAGGTGGTTACAAGTGGTCAGTGCACAGGCGGGATAAGGTGGTTACAAGTGGTCAGTGCACAGGCGGGATAAGGTGGTTATGGGTTGTCAGTGCACAGGTGGGATAAGGCGGTTACAGGTGGTCAGTGCACAGGTGGGATAAGGTGGTTACAAGTGGTCAGTGCACAGGCGGGATAAGGTGGTTACGAGTGGTCTGTGCACAGGTAGGATAAGGTGGTTACAAGTGGTCTGTGCACAGGTGGGATAAGGTGGTTACAAGTGGTCTGTGCACAGGTGGGATAAGGTGGTTACAAGTGGTCTGTGCACAGGTGGGATAAGGCGGTTACAGGTGGTCTGTGCACTGGCAGGATAAGGTGGTTACGGGTCGTCTGTGCACAGGCGAGATAAGGCAGTTACAGGTGGTCTGTGCACAGGTGGGATAAGGCGGTTACAGGTGGTCTGTGCACAGGTGGGATAAGGTGGTTACAAGTGGTCTGTGCACAGGTGGGATAAGGTGGTTACAAGTGGTCTGTGCACAGGTGGGATAAGGTGGTTACAAGTGGTCTGTGCACAGGTGGGATAAGGTGGTTACAAGTGGTCTGTGCACAGGTGGGATAAGGCGGTTACAGGTGGTCTGTGCACTGGCAGGATAAGGTGGTTACAAGTGGTCAGTGCACAGGCGGGATAAGGTGGTTACAAGTGGTCAGTGCACAGGTGGGATAAGGCGGTTACAGGTGGTCTGTGCACAGGTGGGATAAGGTGGTTACAAGTGGTCAGTGCACAGGCGGGATAAGGTGGTTACAAGTGGTCAGTGCACAGGTGGGATAAGGCGGTTACAGGTGGTCTGTGCACAGGTGGGATAAGGTGGTTACAAGTGGTCAGTGCACAGGCGGGATAAGGTGGTTACAGGTGGTCTGTGCACAGGTGGGATAAGGCGGTTACAGGTGGTCTGTGCACTGGCAGGATAAGGTGGTTACAAGTGGTCAGTGCACAGGCGGGATAAGGTGGTTACAAGTGGTCTGTGCATAGGTAGGATAAAGTGGTTACGGGTCGTCTGTGCACAGGCGAGATAAGGCAGTTACAGGTGGTCTGTGCACAGGTGGGATAAGGTGGTTACAAGTGGTCAGTGCACAGGCGGGATAAGGTGGTTACAGGTGGTCTGTGCACAGGTGGGATAAGGTGGTTACAAGTGGTCTGTGCACAGGTGGGATAAGGCGGTTACAGGTGGTCTGTGCACAGGTGGGATAAGGTGGTTACAAGTGGTCAGTGCACAGGCGGGATAAGGTGGTTATGAGTGGTCAGTGCACAGGCGGGATAAGGTAGTTACAAGTGGTCAGTGCACAGGTGGGATAAGGCGGTTACAGGTGGTCTGTGCACAGGTGGGATAAGGTGGTTACAGGTGGTCTGTGCACAGGCAGGATAAGGTGGTTACAAGTGGTCAGTGCACAGGCGGGATAAGGTGGTTACAGGTGGTCTGTGCACAGGTGGGATAAGGTGGTTACAAGTGGTCAGTGCACAGGCGGGATAAGGCAGTTACAGGTGGTCTGTGCACAGGTGGGATAAGGTGGTTACAAGTGGTCTGTGCACAGGTGGGATAAGGCGGTTACAGGTGGTCTGTGCACAGGTGGGATAAGGTGGTTACAAGTGGTCAGTGCACAGGCGGGATAAGGTGGTTACGAGTGGTCTGTGCACAGGTAGGATAAAGTGGTTACGGGTCGTCTGTGCACAGGCGAGATAAGGCAGTTACAGGTGGTCTGTGCACAGGTGGGATAAGGCGGTTACAGGTGGTCTGTGCACAGGCGGGATAAGGTGGTTACAAGTGGTCAGTGCACAGGCGGGATAAGGTGGTTACAAGTGGTCAGTGCACAGGTGGGATAAGGCGGTTACAGGTGGTCTGTGCACAGGTGGGATAAGGTGGTTACAAGTGGTCAGTGCACAGGCGGGATAAAGTGGTTACAAGTGGTCAGTGCACAGGCGGGATAAGGCGGTTACAGGTGGTCTGTGCACAGGTGGGATAAGGTGGTTACAAGTGGTCAGTGCACAGGCGGGATAAGGCAGTTACAGGTGGTCAGTGCACAGGTGGGATAAGGCGGTTACAGGTGGTCTGTGCACAGGTGGGATAAGGTGGTTACAAGTGGTCAGTGCACAGGCGGGATAAGGTGGTTACAGGTGGTCTGTGCACAGGTGGGATAAGGCGGTTACAGGTGGTCTGTGCACTGGCAGGATAAGGTGGTTACAAGTGGTCAGTGCACAGGCGGGATAAGGTGGTTACAAGTGGTCAGTGCACAGGCGGGATAAGGCGGTTACAGGTGGTCTGTGCACAGGTGGGATAAGGTGGTTACAAGTGGTCAGTGCACAGGCGGGATAAGGTGGTTACAAGTGGTCTGTGCACAGGTGGGATAAGGTGGTTACAAGTGGTCAGTGCACAGGCGGGATAAGGTGGTTACAAGTGGTCAGTGCACAGGCGGGATAAGGTGGTTACAAGTGGTCTGTGCACAGGCGGGATAAGGTGGTTACAAGTGGTCTGTGCACAGGTGGGATAAGGTGGTTACAAGTGGTCTGTGCACAGGCGGGATAAGGTGGTTACAAGTGGTCTGTGCACAGGCGGGATAAGGTGGTTACAAGTGGTCTGTGCACAGGCGGGATAAGGTGGTTACAAGTGGTCTGTGCACAGGCGGGATAAGGTGGTTACAAGTGGTCTGTGCACAGGCGGGATAAGGTGGTTACAAGTGGTCTGTGCACAGGCGGGATAAGGCGGTTACAGGTGGTCTGTGCACAGGTGGGATAAGGTGGTTACAAGTGGTCAGTGCACAGGCGGGATAAGGTGGTTACAGGTGGTCTGTGCACAGGTGGGATAAGGTGGTTACAAGTGGTCAGTGCACAGGCGGGATAAGGTGGTTACAGGTGGTCTGTGCACAGGTGGGATAAGGTGGTTACAAGTGGTCAGTGCACAGGCGGGATAAGGTGGTTACGAGTGGTCTGTGCACAGGTAGGATAAAGTGGTTACGGGTCGTCTGTGCACAGGCGAGATAAGGCAGTTACAGGTGGTCTGTGCACAGGTGGGATAAGGCGGTTACAGGTGGTCTGTGCACAGGCGGGATAAGGTGGTTACAAGTGGTTTGTGCACAGGTGGGATAAGGTGGTTACAGGTGGTCAGTGCACAGGCGGGATAAGGTGGTTACAAGTGGTCTGTGCACAGGTGGGATAAGGTGGTTACAGGTGGTCTGTGCACTGGCAGGATAAGGTGGTTACGGGTGGTCTGTGCACAGGCGGGATAAGATGGTTACAAGTGGTCTGTGCGCAGGTGGGAAAAAGTGGTTACGGGTGGTCTGTGCACAGGCGGGATAAGGTGGTTACGGGTGGTCTGTGCACAGGCGGGATAAGATGATTATTGGTGGTTTGTGCACAGGTGGGATAAGGTGGTTATGGGTGGTTTGTGCACAGGCGGGATAAGGTGGTTATGGCCGGTCTGTGCACTAAAGGGTACATTAACCACAATTTGTTTATATAATTTCACTGTTATCTGTTTGTTTGTTTGTTTAATTGTGAAGGTTTCAACTTAATCTTGTTGAACATGAACACGTTGGACATTCATAAACAGCTACTGGTCAAACAATATTTTTAAATTGTGGCTCATTAGAACATATATGAACAGTCAAGGTGTTAGAACAGATGTAGTTAGTTTACACTACATAACATGATTTTATGATAATAACGATGAGACTTTGTACCCCTCTAAAGTGGTCTGAGACATGCCACACTGGCTTTGTGAAAAGCACTTACTCTGAACCAGCTGTATCTTAAGCAGTGGGTGTAATTGCCATTGCTGTCTCGTATGGGTGGAGCGAGATCCTGCCACTGGGCTCCCTTGTTGAATGTGATAACTGAGACCTGCTGGAAGTGCGACGTCTGGTTCTTCTTCATCTGAGATGCGATGTAGATGCCACGCAGACCCTGCACCTTGTGGATGTCAGCAAATGGTCTTCTCGCAAAGTGACTGGGCACACACACAGTCAGTATCAAGCCAGCATAATGTGACACTCGCTATATATCTGGCTTATGATTTCTTTAACATAAAAACTTCAGCCCCTATGATCTTATACGTATATTGTAGTTATAGCATTTGTTACAATGACAACCATTCTACTTATTTTGTCTGTGTTGTACAAAGTAAGATGAACATCATGATCATTTCCTTCCTACAGCACATTTTGATCTAATTTAAGGTCATCAAACACACATGTAATTTGTTTATTTTTGTCGCCTTTAAGTAGGTAATTTCAAAAAGTATGGAATTCATGATATTACTGAGTAAACATTCAAATCAACAAGATATCGTTAAGACTTAACTTGTATATATCACTGGTTGCACGCCAGTTGGTAGAACGCAGCACAAAGTCACAAATGTTCAAAGTGGAAGTAGAAAATGTTGGGCTGTGTTATCATGAATAGTGCATTTAGATAATCTACCTCTGGAGATAAATGTGTATTCTGTCATATATTAGTTATTTCTGCATTCAGCAGACAACAGAGCCATGTGAAATACTCACAACTGCTGAAAGCATACCTTGGAATAGGGCTGAATGCTGCCTTAGGGTTGAAGTAGACGATATTAGTAAGGGACAGGGTGAAGTGGATGCCGGCAACAGCCGAAATGTACAGGTGTGTGGTGGACGTGTTGTGGTTGACACATAGGAACACCTGGTCTTCAGACGCATCAGCAACATAGTAGTCCTAGCAGCACGAAAACAAAACGTAGTATTCCTAGCAGCATGAAAACACAACATTGTAGTCCTGACAGCACGAAAACACAACATAGTTGTCCTGGCAGCACGAAAACACAACATAGTAGTCCTGGCAGCACGAAAACACAACATAGTAGTCCTGGCAGCACGAAAACACAACTTAGTTGTCCTGGCAGCACGAAAACACAACATAGTAGTCCTGGCAGCACGAAAACACAACGTAGTACTCTTGAGTGCCAAATAAACGTATAGGCCAAATAAAAGTATAGGGTGGCAAATCGGTCAAATTTAATAATAGTATAGTGCCGAATAACAGTATAGGGGGGCATATTGTTCAAAACAAATAATAGTATAGTGCGAAAAAGTCACTAGTATATTTGTCTTTTTTAGCGCCGAAGCCAAATTGCTTGACTTGACGTGAAGGCGTCCTTAGTAAACTAAGCGCATCGCCGTGTATTTCGGTTTTTTCCCTCCGAATATGCATAAACTTTGTACATATTCGTGTCACCGCAGATACAGTAACCGCATTTTATATCTGAGAAAAAACGGGGAATTTTCATTTTTAAATGGCCATTAAAGTTTTATTGAAGTGAATACGCAAGCCCATTTCAGGGGAAACCGTTGCCAGCCGGTTACACCCGGTTTGAGGCGCTGCACATGGCGGCCATTTATGGTCGGTTTACGCAGCGATAATGGCGTTTTAACTTATAATACACCATGTCGAGCTAAGGATTCTGACCGATTCTAATCTAATGGTCTAACACTTCAGAATAAAAAATTTAAATCTAGGATCCTCAAAAGCACGGGATCCCGCAAAATTCACTACTCGAAAGGATAAAAACTTAGCCATCAGAGGGAGCCACATGCAGGCTCTAGTTGGGAGCAGGTGATTTTAGCGCGAGAGGTAAATCACTCCGTGGATGATTGATTAGCGCTAGCAATAGGGAGTGAAAGCGACTGCTGTCCTAAAAGTTATACCCTGCATAATTTGCCTTGTTTATCAGAAAATACAGGCTGGTACAAATGTCTAAATTTATAGTATAATAGTACAGTGCCAAATAAGGTGCGTATAGGGTAGCATTTTTCATCAAATAAATACGCGTATAGGGACGCTTATTCAGCACTCAAGTAGTCCTGGCAGCACCAAAATACAACGTAGTTGTCCTGGCAGCACCAAAACACAACGCAGTAGTCCTGGCAGCACCAAAACACAATGTAGTAGTCCTGGCTGCACCAAAACACAACGTAGTTGTCCTGGTAGCACCAAAACACAACGTAGTAGTCCTGGCAGCACCAAAACACAACATAGTAGTCCTGGTAGCACCAAAACACAACGTAGTAGTACCAAAACATTTCATCACATCTCAATATTTTCAAATCAATACACTACTACAGTACTTAACTATATGGACAAAAAATGTACTTGGATGGTACACATTTATAGCATATCATAACTGAAGTACATAGTGTTGAGTTTGTGGAGAGCTCTGTACTGATACGCATACTAATACTTCAGTGGACAATTCTACCATTACAACAGCAACTGAAATTACTCCATCCCAGGAACAGCAATTCTTAAATATATGTAGAATGGTTTCTTGTAAATTGTAATTGTAAAGTGTGAAGACAAACCTTGTGTATAGCATCCTCGTCAAACTGAGCCAGTTGAAAGGCCTTGCGTTGATGAGACACCCACAGCTGCAGTGTTTTGTTGCCGCTACTGTGTCTCTGCAACAGACATTCTTACTTCAGCATAAACGCAACATATAGTCAAATTAGTTGCATTTGTGAGTCACAAAGCAATGCTAATCCATATATTTAGCCATGATTTCACTATATCTGAGAATGAGCATCATAAAGAATTATTGGAATAATTATGTAAATATATCAATTGCCAGCATTGTTATAATGACAGCTATTGATGACCCATTTGGTTTTTGCATTGGTAGGCCAATGCAAGTTGAACAAATGTCAAATGATAGCCATTATTGCCCAAATTGGGTTTTTTCAATGGCAGTCCAAGTCCGGTTTAACCATTATTGGCCCAGTCGAGTCTTACTAGTTGTGCAGCGAGGTTGGCGTTATCACCTACACAGTAATAATAATAATAATAATAATAGAAGAAGAAGAACCAACACTTGAATGTTCATGAAAAAGTTAACTTGAAACTTTATTTTAAATATATAAGCATGGAAGTAATGTTTGAAGCATCTTAATACTTTAACTACATGCATGCAAATATGTTTAATATGAAAAAAATAATATAATTACAACCACACTCAAAATCAAATGCTTTTCACTATAAATAAAGCAATACAACAAGTAAAAATAGAAGATATAGCACTCAGTAATACAACTGGTTATGAAAGTAATACATTGAAACATTACTTATTTGATAAACCAGCAATCATCCAGATTTAGTAATGCCTATTGGACAAATAACAATATGAATTTACTAGATTGAGCACAGCATAATCATTGGTGGTTTGCCTGCCGTTTGAGTTGAGGAACCGGGAAACTGCTGCCAATAGTTGGGCCTACACGCCGGTTATGTATGTGAATAGGAGCCCAAATCAGACTCAATTTCGAAGTCTATCGCGATCGTGCTTGGCCACTGCGGAGTGCCAGAGGTGGGCGACAATACAGTAGCGTCTCGGTTACTAGCGGCAGGCACATCAACATTATGGATCTCCACCAACGTAACAAAGGATGCTGACTCGAACTGTTCAGGGACAATCGTAGGAACACTGCCTTTACTCACGTTTACGAAAAAGGCATCGACTGTCGTGAACTTTAATGTTGACATTATCATAATTTTTCATTCGCTTGGCAAATATCGTTTTGAACTCGCCACACGACATCCGTGTCATGGGATTGTTTCTTCAAATGAGAGCGCCAATGGATAGGCACTGAGAAACGCCACATAAACACGTGTCCCAACCAATGACACACGATTGCAATAAATAGAGATCAACCGCAGTATCATTATTTTCCAACGATGTCAAGGTTAAAAATATATAGTCTTATAGATTGGCGATATTCGCTATTCTGCCGCCAACAACATTTATTGAATCACGACAGCGTGAGCTAAGTTGTCACTAAGGCTAAGACAGTTCAAACAATTTTCTTGTGAAAAATTGTACAAAGAAAAACCCGTCTTTTATTTTTATTTTACCTGTCGTCGTAAGACATTTGCCCGTCTTGAACACGGGCAGACAGTTCCCTGGCTAAGGGCCTGAGTGGCATTAAATGGACAGTCCACTGAATTGTATAAAGCTGGTGTTGATTAAAGCAAACATAAAGCTCACCATTGCCATTTTGATATGCCATGATCATCACAGCTGGGTGATTTGCCATGATCATCATGGATACATTGACCTATTTGTGGCACTTTGATGCTTCAACGATGATGATACGGTCTCTGAATAACTGTATTAATAATTCATAAACCAATGATGTTAAGCTCTCTAGTCAGTAATTTTCTAGGGAACCCATACTGGGATATGATTTTGCAAAACAATGGTGAACAGGCTATGAATATGACCGGGTGTTGTAGAATACTACAAGAGGACTCACCACTGTCTTGGAGGCAAGCATGTAGGTACTCTGTAGTTGGAAGTGGAAGCTACAAGAAGGCTAGACTCACCACTGTCTTGGAGGCAAGCATGTAGGTACTCTGTAGTTGGAAGTGGAAGCTACAAGAAGGCTAGACTCACCACTGTCTTGGAGGCAAGCATGTAGGTACTCTGTAGTTGGAAGTGGAAGCTACAAGAAGGCTAGACTCACCACTGTCTTGGAGGCAAGCATGTAGGTACTCTGTAGTTGGAAGTGGAAGCTACAAGAAGGCTAGACTCACCACTGTCTTGGAGGCAAGCATGTAGGTACTCTGTAGTTGGAAGTGGAAGCTACAAGAAGGCTAGACTCACCACTGTCTTGGAGGCAAGCATGTAGGTACTTTGTAGTTGGAAGTGGAAGCTACAAGAAGGCTAGACTCACCACTGTCTTGGAGGCAAGCATGTAGGTACTCTGTAGTTGGAAGTGGAAGCTACAAGAAGGCTAGACTCACCACTGTCTTGGAGGCAAGCATGTAGGTACTCTGTAGTTGGAAGTGGAAGCTACAAGAAGGCTAGACTCACCACTGTCTTGGAGGCAAGCATGTAGGTACTCTGTAGTTGGAAGTGGGAGCTACAAGAAGGCTAGACTCACCACTGTCTTGGAGGCAAGCATGTAGGTACTCTGTAGTTGGAAGTGGAAGCTACGATAAGACTAATCTCACCACTGTCTTGGAGGCAAGCATGTAGGTACTCTGTAGTTGGAAGTGGAAGCTACGATAAGACTAATCTCACCACTGTCTTGGAGGCAAGCATGTAGGTACTCTGTAGTTGGAAGTGGAAGCTACGATAAGACTAATCTCACCACTGTCTTGGAGGCAAGCATGTAGGTACTCGGTAGTTGGAAGTGGAAACTACAAGAAGGCTAGACTCACCACTGTCTTGGAGGCAAGCATGTAGGTACTCTGTAGTTGGAAGTGGAAACTACAAGAAGGCTAGACTCACCATTGTCCTGGAGGCAAGCATGTAGGCGCCCAGCAGTTGGAAGTCTTCCACATTGTTGATGACGACGGAGTCATGAGTAAAGTAGTCGGTGGACATAAGTACTGTGGAGCTGTTGCTGGACTCCCGTCTCTCTATGTACAGGGCGTTCCTCCCATCGTAGTCATCATCACCCCTGAAGATGGCACATACAACACATGAAACACTCATCCGCAAAACACATTAAATGCCAAATTCGCATAATTAACAGCACAGACTTTGTGCTGAAATCAAGTTGATTTGTGGCAAAACGCAATATCCACCATGCTACTGACTGATGAAATAACAGTTTTCCTATATGTCACTTAACAGTGTGCAACAGACACAATACAATTTATCTTTAAATGCACAAATTGGATATAACACCTTTTGTAGATATACATCTCACATAGTATGATATAATCATTATTAATGTGTAGTATTCTAAACTAAATATATCATAAAACATACTGACCACTGTTTCAACGTTCTGCATTTGCAGCTGCTGTTTTGCTCTGGACTTGAGAAGCTTTTTTAATTTCTTTATCAAAAAGTTGGTTGATGAATTTGCCTAGATGCTTGGAGGAGTTGTCATGGGGCAATTAAAAACTTAACAAAAAGATTGTTTAACACACTGTTCTAACCTTTGACCCTAGCTGCCTCATCATCAACATATTGTTCTATTTTTTTTCAGTTGGAATGTCATTACCTAGATTTCATATCATAGGTAATGTTGTTGGCTAACATTTCAGCTGATTTTTTCCTTGTTTTCCTCAAAGCATGCTAGGAAATATTGAACTGAATGTTGACACTATAAATAATCACCCGGCACTAACATCGTATTTCACCCATCCATCCTTTAAAAAAACCAGTCCTTTGGGAATTCCCTAACTTCCTGGAAACGCTGACGATGTTTCCGTGTAAAAACTGACCATGTGCCCTGATACTGGGCAGGCATAATCCGATCTTGATAGACAACACGGTACAAATGCAGGTTCATGGGCTTTCATGGACTTCTGTTCACTAACAACCAGGAAATGTTACATAATTCAATGTTTTATAAAAACTACAATACTTGCGAACAAAATCACATGGGAACGAATGGTAGAAGGTTTGTCTCAAAATGTTTTTGGCAACTTTTGGCTGTCATTCAAAACTCTGCTAAAATCTTCCTGCTCCTACGGCCGCTGTAATTCGTTCATGACTTTTGTGTCAATGAAAATAGCTTGTGTGATCATCAGTGACACGGTCATACTTATATGTATGTAATTTATTTGCTTTGGGGTTTATAAAAATTATATAAGATTGCATTTTGTGGGTATTTTTTATATTTACCAAAAAAAATTTTAATCATGAAACATCACGAAATAAATTAAAAGTTTTATTAGTCTGGAGTATTTCATCTACAATCTGTGAAAAAATGGTTGGTTTATCTAAGAAACTTTTACTGAAACTACTCAGTTCAAAACAAGCATATAATAGACACCCCAGCTACCTTAACCCTGAGTGGATATTTAACAAGATTTAACAAGGTTGCCATCCCAAACAACAAGTTCCAGATGGCAAAGTGGACAAGGAAGCCATTAGCTTATCGAGAGTCCAACAATTTTCTCATCTATGTGTAGCCCAGCCTTATCAAATATCTGTCAATTCTATTTTTAAACATATTCACACTACTAGCATTAACACAATCATTTGGCAGTTTGTTCCATTCATTTATCACCCTCTGTGAGAAAGAGTACTTTCTCATGTCCAACTTTAAGTTTGAAGAACATATTCCTATCAACATCCTCATAACCGTTCACTATTTTAAATACTTCTATTTGGTCTCCTCTTAGTCTCCTGGCCTCTAGTGTTGTCAAACCACATTGTAATAAGCGACTTTCATAACTAAGGTCTCTCAATTCTGGAATAATTTTGGTTGCTCTTTGTTGTAATCTTTCTAGCTTGTCTATGTCCTTTTTACGATATGGCCTCCATGCTTGAATACAATATTCCAAATGGGGTCTAACTATTGCTTTGTACAGGGGTACAATTAGCTGTTTCTCCTTATACATGATAGTTCTCCTAATTAACCCTAGAATTTGATTTCCCTTTGAAGCAGCAATCCCACATTTCTCTGAAACTTTCATGTCAGCACCAAATGTTACTCCTAAGTCCTTTTCTTGTGTGGTTCTATCTAGTACAGCATCCCCCATTTTATATTCTTCGTCCATGTTTCCATGTCCTATGTGTATACATTTACACTTCCCAAAATTGAATGCAAATTTTAGTACTTTGCTAGATATGTCATCTTCTAGATCATTTATATATATTAAAAACAGTATAGGGCCTAATACTGATCCCTGTGGTACCCCACTCAAAACCGATTTCCAGTTTGAAATCTCACCGTCTACTATTACTCTCTGTCTTCTGTGTGTAAGCCACTTTTCTATCATATTAGGAAAAATAATTTTTGTTTGCAAATGCCTCTGTCACATTAGTCATTTAATTATGTATGTATATGTGTACATGCAGCTATGCATCAACACCAGGGCTGGGGTGAATTAAAAAATGAATTGGAATTATTCAATTCAATTCCTGAATTTGAATTAAAAGATTTCGATCGAGCAGAATTTGAAATGAAAGAAAATATGAATTAAGCCACATTTTTTGTGCTGGTGCGATCCGGTTTTATTTCCAATGTGGTCCTTAATCCAACCCTAGAATTGTATATGAACTCACTCTTTGTAGCAGCTAAACATACATTTGTACACCATTTGAAGATCTGAGGTGAGAATATTTGTCCAAATTTAAACAAAGGGTCTGCGTGGCAATGTTACCATGTGGCAATTGGCAATTTAAAAATAGAACTCAGAAGTTGTGCTCAAATCAAACTATGGTAGGGTGTGATGATAGTGATGAGCTTATTTTGAATTCAATACAGGTTGCAGCTCCTGCTCTAAGATAACATTTGTTGTCTGCCTGCACATTTCTGAAAATATGCCCATTTTTGTGATAGGAATATATGTAAAGCCATAGCCACCCCAATGGGGCATTCCAACATTTAGTAACTGGCTTGCTACTCCTGCATTGTTTCATTGAGTAGGTATTTCTGAAGCCATCAAATGTGATCAGCTTACTTGTCATGTTGTCTGAATAACGGCTCAGCCATTTTCTGATATTTTGTCTGCAGCAATAGATGCAATAGAAAAGTAATAGATTATTACTATTACTTTTGAAAGAAGTTCATCTATTACTATTACAAAAATGTATATTACTATTACATATTACTATTATCCCATGCCTGGTGTGGATGTCAATATTTCTAGCTCGTACTAAATTTCTGACTGTAAAAATAGAAGACTGTAACTGTAGTGTAATGTAGTGTAATGTATTTGGATTTACTAGCATTCTTGTAATAAAATGTGAAATAAAATTTCACTGTGTGAGTCTGTGCATTCATGTGTGTATTCATAGACTAAATGCATTCGTAATGTTCATGTAATTACTTTAAATCCTGTATCTTCTGTGTGTTGTTACATTTCGCACATGTTTGTGTTGGTAAAACTCCCATAGAATTAATTCGGAATTGTATTGGATTGGAATTGGATTTGAAAGATTTGAGCTGGAAAAAAATTACTTCAATTGGAATTGATTAAATTGAACGTAATTTAAATTGGAATTGATTAAATGGAATTTACACCAGCCCTGATAAACACACAAAGAAAAGAGCATGGGGCACACCATGAGATCTAAATAAACAGTGCTATTCCAATGAGTAAAGTTCACTGTATACAATATACATTAGCATATCATTGTAAGGGATTACTGTACAGTAAAACATACCCCAATAACTAACAATAACTTTCCGAGATGGGTTATGAGTAAGCTTAAGGTAGTTGGGGCGGCTAGTGTGTCAGTTAATTTTTTCTTTTTTTCTTCATAACATGCTAGAATATACTAACTAAATGTCGACACCACAAAAAATTAATTGGCACTAACGTCATATTTCGCCAATCCATCCTTTAAAAACACAGTCTTTTTGGAAATCCCCTTGAGTTCCCGAAAAAGCAACAATGTTTCCATAGTAACGACTGCGTGCGCTATGATGTTCGAACCAGCTATATTCGTTCGCCATGAAAGCAGACGATAATGTCTGGTTACTGTAATGCTAGTACACATCAGTATTATATCTACCTATCTAAATCAGGTACATATCAGCATTCAGTGAGCATTGACGTTGTTTATCGTGCCTTTGACAAGAACGGAACTGATGACACGTATGTGACCTGATGACCCCATGGGATAACGGGCCAATCAAAATGACCGTACACACACCTTGCCAAGTGTTTGTTAGATGCCTGCTATAACCTGATACCATAGACGACAACACGTTACAAGTACAGATTCAAGGGCTATTGTGGCGACAAATAAGGGGACATGTCAATATCACAAATGGCCATTATGTTTTGTCAACAATACATAAAACATAAATTTCAACACAAAAACAAGCATTTGTTGAGATTGTGTTTTAATTATTAACCAGGAAATGATGTTTCAAATATTGTTTGTGAAAAACTACAACACGCACGACGTTGCAATTTTGTGTATGAACGCACAGTAAATTACGATTGGTGAAGGGTTTGTGAAAAAAATACACTGCCACTTTAGGCTGTCTTTCAACTTTTGCTTAATTCATTCACGTTGGTGTAGCAGACATAATTGGTTTATGCTAAACAAAATCTGCCACAAAGTTATCAGTTACACTGTCATGCTTATATGTATGTCATTCATTTCTTTGGGGACTATCTGAAAACGATTACACTTCGTTTTTAGCGGTTTTTTTTTCACATTTACAAAATTTTTTAAAAACCTTGTAACATAACCACCAAATAAATAAAAAACTCCAATATTTTTTTAATCTGGTATATTATAGTATTTCAACTACACTCTGTGAAGAAATGGTTAATTTATCTTTAAAACTTCTATTCAATTCAAGACAAGCATATAATAGCCACCACAGCTACTTTAATTAAACTTAGCAAGAATACCATCCAAATCAAGAACTGCATATGGCAAGGAAGCCACTAGAGAGTAAAATTTTGTTCATCTATTTATAGCCCACCTTCATAAGTAATAAAGTTTATAGATAAAAATATATATTCATATAATGCTCACCATGAGAATGACTTCACGTTCCTTTCCATCACAGTCCAACTAACCCCAAAGTCTTTTGAAACATATAACTGAAAAAGATCAGTTACAATGTGGCATACTGAAATAAATACTCAACAAATGTTGCATATTAGTAAAATATATTAATTATTATTCTTATTATCTATGGTCATATTTATAAGTCACACATAGCAACACGGATACACATATAACATTTGACCAGTGTCCAACCTTAGTACACAGTGAAACGTAGCATTCTCATAATATGACATTGCCCACGAGTCACTTATTGTGGGGATATCATGAATTTGCTGCATGATATGCCCTCAAAGTGCTCATGCATATGATCGAAACTACCATAACACTGTCCTGACTGCATTAATTGCAAATCATACACAACAAATATACTAACACTTGAAACTGAATACTTTAAGTCTACTTGTTGTTAATGCCTGAATTCACGAAGTGTTTGCACTCTCAAGGTCTGAGTACTTGAGTGAAGATGTCTAACTTGGTTATGCTTTCTGTATCACCACTCCCTGGGGTGGCACTGGTTGCAATCCCCATGTCAACATACTGCAGCAGTAACCATATGTGCTCTACTACACTTCACATTAAATTCATGCTGACGCTGATTTAGTCCACCCTGAACCAGGTTCAATGATGTTAACATTTGTAGTAGTGTGTGAATAGTTGAAGTTATATTTGAGGTTGGTTTAATAAGAGCTAAGTTTTGTTAAATCATTAAAAAAAGTAACTTCAATCATTAGATTGTGAAACTTGTGAATGTATGAATAGCTTTCTTCTTCTTCCTTTACTGTGCACAAACATCCAAAGGAATATTTTGTACAATCACGCAGTGCCTAGTGGGTTTGTGCCAGTTCCTCTGAACAAATAGTGCTGGGTACAAAAAATGTGCCGGTTGGTGTTGTTCTATGCTATAAAGTATATAGAGCCTGGTAATTTTTACCATTTTGTTTGTAACATTTTGACTGGATCTGGTCAAGATAATTCAATGGTATGTCCGACGATTTCACAACTAAAAAAAAAAACTGCAAACAAGCCAGCATGTTGTGGTGGATACTAGATAGGTTTGATTTTTGGTAAAATGAGTCTGAATTGAGGCCAGCAAAAATGTAGTTGAGGAAGGACCTTAACAGAGTGAAAGACCCAATGACCTATAAAGATCCATAAAGCACTGAAATGCATCCATTGTTGTCAGTCAATCCTGTACAAGCAGCTACACTGCACCACCATAGCGGTTCTTATCAAACAGTTATATTCTCAGGTGAACATAGAAATTCATGTATACAAGAATAGGAATGGCTATCTAGGCCTGAACAATATATCTAAAGGTACATATCATATATGGCACTGACATGGCAACTAGCTCATTTGCCTAAAGCATGAATAAACTGTTGTTCTGAAACAACTGATATGTTTGGCATACCTGTCTAAGAGGGTCGTTTGTGTCTTGGCCAACCATGACGCGTACATCATGAGGATGCATGAGGATCATCTCTGGTGCAAATGGCACTGAGTGTCTATTAAACGTCCTGCCGTAGTTCCTTGTTGTAAATGTACAATTGTGTACAGTGTCAGTGAAAACATACTGCAAAAAAACAACAACCAGGGTTAACTTTCAGCAACACATCATATGTGTACAGATCTTGCAACATAAAATACTAAGTTGCTGTTAATGAGGATCATCTCACTGTATCATTTATCAAATGTGGGTATGTGTCACAGAAACATAATGGTGAGTGTTTGATGACAATAACAACAACATAAAAGTAATATTCATAATTGTACAAAACAGTAAATAAGGTCAAGTAAAATAGAAAATAGATTCTCATCTGGACTTTTTTACAAAGAGAGGGAGGTCTTTATTATTTACTATTTAAGGATTTTTTTCTATTAGTTTCTAAGATGGCCGCCATGTCTCAGATGATTACTGTGCTTGATTTAAAGACAAGCTGTAGTTTTATTAATGCAATATGGAACTTGCCAGTGATGCATATTACCACAAAGCTTGCTATTTCATTTGCCAGTTAGCAAATACAATACGTATTAGTGGGAATGGTAGATAAATAGAAACATTTACTTCATTAGAACATAGCACATACGAGTTACTTCAGAAAAATATTTAAACTGACTAGAAAAGAAGAAGAGGCAAACACAATGTTGAATGTATTTATGAATGTCATGTGTAGGTTTTGCCATGATTTCATTAGTTTGTATCACAGGCTGGCATGGCATTCATACTGACTCAGACTGAGTCTGTGTAAAGAGTATCTAAAACAAGGGGTAATCTTTCTTATTTTAGACTGTGTAGAATGCACATACAGCCCTACACCCTGTATGATGCATTATTAGTGAACTGAATGAATTGAACAATACTTCAGACGGCAAGTTTTGCAAAGAGGTTTCTTCACAGAACAAAAAAACTTGTTTAAATAATTGGTTTCTTTTTCAATAGTAAATAAAAAAAGGCGGCAGCAAAAAAGAAGTGGGTGGGGACGAGAAACTAGTTTCTTTTTTACTAGGCCTAAAATGTAATTAAATAAAGGAACTGACTAAACAAATACACAATCAGGCTGCACTGATTCAAATTCATAAATGCAGTGATTCCTAGCTGACTGATGTGACAGTGGTCCTCATAACACTGATGTCAGCACACAACATATCTGATAATGAGACCATAACAAGACTTGGGGTCAATTACATTGTACAGTCGAGCCTCGTTATAACACGGTGGTCGGGGTCCACGACTTCGGACCGCGCTGTATGCGAAGCGAGTTAGGTGTTCTCATATCTACCACCAGGGAACTACTAAACAACAGCGATCGCCGCCCGCTGCACCAAATCCATGAACGCTGTCGATGCCACTGTGTGCTTGCAGAACTGTCTTATAAGCCAACATGGAGTTTATGGAACTTATTAAACTTATTATACTAGCATTAACGTGTATTATTTTAAAATGTTACACCCTGTTGATTCTTGAACTGAATAAAACACATGTACGTGTACCGTTATGGAATAGATCTACTATGATGATGATGTACTGGACTAATAGGCCTACGAATCGCAAATAATAACCTGGATCTGAGCAGCCGAAAACGTGTATGATTTGACAAAGGCTGATAAGAAAACTACAATAGGTAGAATTAATAATTGTTTCACTTTGTCTTTCAACCGATCTCAACCGAAGCATAAATGTATTACGCACCACTTAACATCGATTCATCGTTTCGTATACGGATGACGAATTCGTCGAAACGAAGCCAGCGACAGCAATTGATGTCATCGACAGCGCAAAACAAACAACTTGTTGATACTCGTTCATTGACATTGTTTGCCTAATGTTTATTGTCAAAGCAATTCTATGTAGGTTTAAGCAGGCCCATTTGGCATTTCCCCTGGCGGCAGAAAATCAGGGTCCACGACCAACCGCGTTATATCCGAATCCGCATAATAACGGGGTGTGGCTGTAATGGGAATTGAAATGCCAAATCCATTCCCAGAATTGGTGTTTTGTTTTTAAAAGTAATTGGAATTGGCGAAAATGTAATTGGTATTTTTTTATTAATTTTTCAATTATGTCATGTAACATTTTACCTAAAATTATTCGCTACATATAATCAATGAAATATAATATGTTATGTATATCATATTTGTTTGCCATTAACATTTCTACGATATGAAGAAATGAAATAAAGCTGCTCTGTTCACATACTTTTATTTTGATATGGAATTGATAATTTTATAATTGGTATTGTTGAGGTGTAATTGGAATGGGTATTTGTAATTGGAATTGATATAATGTAATTAACCTTAAGTTTGATCATAAGGTGAACCTAAATGATAAAAATTTTTTTTAAGCGCATTTTATTTCAATATCTGTAATGTTTATCAGTGCATGGTGATTAAAGCACAACTTACGTGACTGTTGTAGACAGGGCTGTGGTAGAACATGTTCAGTATTGAATGTGTATGACCATCAGCCAGCTTCATTAACTTGTCCTGCTTCTTCACAAATATATGACCGTAGTCATTCGATACAAAGAGCTGACTGGACGAATTACTGGACTGGATGACGTCTCTGGTCAGTGCCATGATGACATCACTGCCTTCACCCGCCCAGTGCAGGATCATCATGTGATGCTTGTCAGACATCTCAAACTGAAACAGACACACAAACAATTAAGTCAAAACAGGCAAAACAGCACTTTGGCTAGTTCAATGTGCAACACATGATATAGGGTTGGGGTAAAGTACAGGTAAATGCATTTAAGAACAACAAACAAGTACAAATACCTTGAAGCAATAGGTTAAGTATATCTCAAGTACAATACATCAACAATAAGACCATTAAAGTGCCATTTATTGACTTCACATGTAGTGATGTCACTGTTTTGACATGCACTGACACTGGTACACATGCAGGGCTCGACATTAACACTTGTCTGGGATAAGTAGCTACCAGTGTAGGACATGTACATAATCCTGGACACTTGTCCCACAGGACAAGTTCATGTTGTTGCAATATAAAATATGTACTGTTCATTTTAATAAAAAGACTGAAAGACATTGTGTTTTGGTGCTGCCAGGACTACTACATTGTGTTTTGGTGCTGCCAGGACTACTACGTTGTGTTTTGGTGCTGCCAGGACTATTATGTTGTGTTTTGGTGCTGCCAGGACTATTACGTTTAGCTTGCCATTACACAAAATCGTAATCACCTGGCGCCGCCGCCGACATGTTTACAAAATGGCTTGCCTGGTAAGTGCCAGTCAAATTGTTGATGCAACCGAGAATTTCCCCACCAAACTGGTATTCTCTCTGACGCGTCGGCGGGAATCCAGACATGCCATGTCGATAAACCAATGAACGTGATTTGAGAGATACTGACATCAGTTGGATCATCTAAT
Source organism: Lamellibrachia satsuma (assembly GCA_033239005.1). NCBI lineage: Eukaryota > Metazoa > Annelida > Polychaeta > Sabellida > Siboglinidae > Lamellibrachia > Lamellibrachia satsuma. The sequence goes on along the minus strand of BSQZ01000001.1, from coordinate 14,830,923 downwards.
AGGCATTCATACTGTTAATACACAGGGTTTCCAGTCAGCAACTGTTGAGTGGAGTCGAATTCTGGATACATTTTTTGTAATCATTAAAGAAATTTAACGCAGATTACGGCATTGCATAAACTGTCTTCGTATTACGAAAATAAAATGGATAAATGCAGAAAATTCAACATGTTGCAGAATAACTAAATAAAAAAATAATGACACCCTAAATGCGCTGATAATGCCGGGCAAAGATTGTGCCTTTGTTCATTTGAAACAATTTATCAATGCTTCTAAGACTAAGATTAAGTTACCAGAACCACACTCCACTAACACGCTGGTATGCCTGTGTTCACTTGACAATAATTATTATTTAGCAATGTTTCAACGTCGTTATGTTGGATGAATTAAGGAGTACGCAAAGTCAACACAGCTTGAAACTGATGTCAATGACGACGATGTAGCAGTTGCCGCCAGCGATGTAGGAGACAAGAACTAAGAAGGTTGTTGTTGGTGCCGGCAACATGGATGACAAGAACGATGTTGGTGCCGGCGATGTGGATGACAAGAACAATGTTGGTGCTGGCGATGTGGATGACAAGAATGACGTTGGTGCCAGTGACGTGGATGACAAGAACGATGTTGGTGCTGGTGACGTGGGCGATGAGAAAGCTGTCCTGACCCATGTCAGTTTCCCAGGAATGACCAGGCAGCACTGAACCAGCATGGAAATGACAAGATCGATGCACTTCTGCCTCATTGTGATGACCTGCCTCAGCTCGACAAGACCGAGTGGCAACTCTACAAGCACACGGTTGTTGCTGACCAGAATCTTGCTGGGAAGACAGCAACTGAAATGATGAGGTTGTTGTCAACAGGACGTCTATTATGCCAAGTTTTCCCAAATCTGGTAGTGTTGGCCAACATCTACCAGCTAATTCTAATATCAACAGCCAACTGTAAGAGGTTTTTCGACACTTGGCAGAATTAAAACGAAATCAAGAAACAGTTTGTCGACCAAAATGCTAAACACTAGCTTGTTGCTGTAGAGGGGCCTCACCCAGACAACTATGACTTTGAAGCAGCTTGCCAGATATGGATACAGAAACCGAGACGAGTCAATGTAAAAGTGTATAACTAAGTGAAACAGCCACAGGCTATTGGACCTTGGGTACAACCCACTCTAGAATTTTATGCCTGAACTTGCTAGATTGTCTGAACGTTGATTTATTAAAATAATGTGTAATACCAAGATGTGGTGCTTTTATTTAATTTTATTTAATAAACATGGTAAATTACCCTTAGAACACTGACAGTAAATGCTTTTGAAACCATTGAATTTCTTGTAGGGGATACCTTTGGAGCACTCATACCCTGCAAATCTTGGTTACCATCTCTTCCTTTAACTGGAATCAGATACTCTCGTTCCCTCCATCCCTTTCACAAGTGCTGGGGAGACCGCTGGCTTACTAATAAAAAATTTTCTGAATAAAACAGTGGTGGTCGTATTTTAATGAGCAAGACTGTAGATTAGAGTGTTTGATTTTACATTGTAATCCATGCTAAATTAGTTATTTTGTGGATCAACAGATTTTTTGTCGGATGACTGAACTTAATACCTTGGTAATCCATCTCGATTACCAGACTTTTCTCCTTAAAATCTAGCCCTGTTCTATACGAACATTCACCTTTCCACTTGTTTAACATCAAACAGGGCATCACGTTTGAGGCAAGTGATTGCTCTCGCTCCCTATCGCTCACGCAAATCAATAATCTAGGGAGCGATTTATTGCTCAAATAAAAGTGTATCAAATCAGTGGACTAGCGTCGATATGTATTATTTTTAATGTCATATATTGTTGTATGTCAAACGGAATAAAATACATGTATACATGTACAGTTATGGAAAAGATAAGAAATCAGCAATATTTTGCTACTATCTGACTGACCGACTACACTGTAATGGCAATCAAAAATAATAACCTGGATGTGAGATACCGAACACACGAGTTGATATGGAGTGTAAAAGTTGATTAAACATTGAAAACGACAATTTCAATAATCGTTCCACTTTGTCTTTCAAACCACTGTGAACACATAAATTCACAACGCACATTTCTGGTACCACTTAACATTGATTCACTGTGTCATGTGCGGATGACAAATTAATATTTTTGCACACCGAGTTTGAGTCGTGCGTTTGGCATTATGATGCAATGGAAGCATGCCAGTTCACCCCGGTTTATATTGGTGTTGCCTACTAAGCTGGATTTATGATTATACATGGCGTATTTGTGGATCTCAGTTGTAATTTTAAAACCGTCAAAGCAAAGTCGCATAGAAAACCAGTGCCGTGTCGTGGTCACTGCCACGGGCACAGCACACTGCCACTGGCCTTGCCTAGGCTATGCCTATGGTGATCGATGACATGTTGCAATTCAAAACCGTTTCACCAATTGCAGTGTATGGGGTTTACTAAAGTAAACATTGTACAAAAGTCACAGCGCCAACAAGTACCAATTAAAATTGCATGGCGACAACGACAGAATCCGAATGGGAAATGGTGACGCCATCATACGGTAAAAAAAAAAAACAACTAACAAATCGCTCGCCTAAATTAATTTGGCGAGCAATTTATGACTCGCAAGTTGTTTTCATACGTGAAGCCCTGATCAAACAGTACTACACATAAGCACTGGCGCCCAACATTTGGCTCTAGTACATCTTAAAAGGTTTGTTTATCATTAGCATTAGCGTTAAATGCGGACCTATGGACTATGCCAATTAATGAAGTAGAAGCACCAGAAGAGGACGAGAGGACCACCTTTCGCTTAGTTACTAGTTGATCCAGTTTACTAACCCTGCTCCGTATAATTCTAGGCTAGTGCTGCCGGTGGCCATTTAGGCCATAGGGCATCGGATTTAGCTAAACATAATTTCATCCATTTGAGCCAATTTTGCCACCAGCATTTTCGTTAAGAAACATGCAGAATACATGAGTATCTGTTTTTTTGATGCTAAAGCAATTTGTATTTGACTAAAAAGGACTTTAGCCAAAATGGCAGAACAGTTTACAACATCAGAGCTAGTCCGGTAATTATCTATGCAGTATGTTTTGGGCTAACGGACGATGATTGATTGATAACCGGTGGCCATGTTTTGGTTATTCTGTTTAAAGAACAAACACCTACTGGCATCACTGTTCCGTGTCGTTCAGTGAACCTTAAACATACTGTAATCTACCATTCAAAAAAATATGCATGCCCGGTATTTGAGTATGCATGTGTGATCAGTAGCTCCCAATCTATGGTATTGTAATTAAAGTCACCACCATAACATTATATATAGTTACTGTCACAATCTTTGGAAATCAGGTTGTGCAGTGCTCTTTCTGATCTACTACTAGTACACTCACGTTGGCAATAAAAATTACACGAGTGAATCTGCCACCGTTGATTATCCAATCACTGTTGTCATTACAGTTTTGTTCGGCTAGGTATGTGACCATTAGGTCACATAAAACGGTCGTTTATTGGATAATATGCACATAACCATTTCCGTCGTTAGAATCTCTATTTCGGTATGTTAAAAGTTTCTTCACTAAAACAACCTTTCTAACAATTTGTTAGCACTGCAATCATGAAATAATGTACAAAATTTAGAATGTGGATCTGTTGCGCAAAGGTTTCTTCAGATTTTTGTGAAAACAACATATCAACAGTAGCAGATTCATCAGCATAAAATTTGTGGCCTTCATCAGTATACTACTGTCAGCACAATGCATGCTGAACTATGGAACATATAAATTATTAAACATGTGTATAAAACACATTTTATTGCCTTTTTCGAAGTTTGAATTTGCATATATATATAACCTGCATTTAGCGCAATCTTGCCCCTTTTATTTGCAAGATGGCAACATTGAAAGCGAGTTGAATATGCGAATTTGAGCATCGCAAAGAGTGATTAAATGTGTTCTTTCGCACCGCATATTTAATAATTTACATGTTCCATAGTTCAGTATGCAATACTATGCATTGTGCATGGTTACTAGGGGAAGGCACTGTTAGTTCTTCATTCTTTTTGATATCTAGCACACTATCATATTGATCAGTCAAAACTGTTTTACTCACACGAAGTGATGAACTATGAATATTAGATCATTTTATATATCTATGCATGCTAGATAACATATCTAGCATGCATAGATAATTATATGTAACTGATTCAAATAGGGTTGGTAAACTGGCTCGACTCACAGTGTAACTTTAGTTGGGTATACGCTTTATTTGTATAATTTATGTAGGCCTTCTACTAACATTTCAGCCATCACATCTACCCAATGGGTACAACACGTCTCTGACAAGTTGACACGCTTAATTAATAATGACTTATAGGTCAATAATAATAATAATATATGTATATAAAATACTTCTATTGCGCTAAAATCTGCTCGGCAAATCTGCTTGGCAGTGCACCAAAACAAAAGGCACGCTATATCTATGGCAAGCTGTACTGACAATAAACGAAATAAATGCATAAACGTCACTCAGCTGTTTGTTGATTATGTCATAAAACACTACAAATTTTTTTCTCAAATATTTAATGCATTTTAATTATTCCTACTTTATGACAAGATTGACTTGCCATACATCTTCCATAAAGAGCAATTATTATCCTGTGGCCAAGAATGAGACACGCACCAGCAAACGCTCAATAATTATATATGGTAAGTATGCGAAGTAATTTTTTATCTGGGTATGAATGTCATAAAAGTGTTCCGTGTTATATTATATCAAAACATATTTTGCTCAGACAAGACTCTCTACTGTTAATACAATTATTGTCATAAGCATACGCTGTGATGTCTCTAACGCGAGATTTTAATGGGTTGAATTTTGGAATAGATTGAATTTTATGCTAGTGACTATGTTGCTGGACTTGCCTTGGCATGAAAGACTTTGACTTATGACATTTAACTCCAAACAGCCCTGTCTTGAACTAACATAGGATTGGTTTATTTTCAGAGTTTTCCTTCTATAGAATTAAAGAGTCCACAGTAGGTATTTTTCACTTTTAAAAACAACATGCGATAAATCACTCACCTAAATATGCCAAATTAATTTAGGCGAGTGGTTTTAAGTTGTTTTTTTACTGTGTGGTGGAGCCACCATTTTCGGATTATGTCGTTGTCGCCAAGAAATTGTAATTGGTACTTGTTGACGCTATGACTGTTGTACAAAGAAATAAATGTTTACTTCAGTAAATCCCATATATTGTAAATTGGTGAAACGGTTTTGAATTGCAACGTGCCATTGATCACCGTAGCTGTATGCGTAGCCTAGACAAGGCCAGTGTCGTAGCAGTGGCCTTGACCCGGCAATGGTTTCGTGTGGACTTCGCTTAGGCGGTTTAAAAGGTTGCAACTGAAATTCACAAATACGCCATGTATGATGCATAGTCATAAATGCAGCTTAGTAGGCAACACCAAAATAAAATGAGGTGAAATGGCATGCTTGCATTGCATCTTAATGCCAAACGCACAACTCAAACTCGATGCGCAAAAATATGAATTCGTCATACGCACATGAAACAGTGAAACGATGTTAAGTGGTACCGGAGATGTGCGTCGTGAATTTATGTGTTACGAGCAGGGTTGTTTGATTTAAATCATTGATTTAAATCGCTCCAAAATTTTTTTTTCAAATCATTGATTTATGAATTTTTTTATTTTTTACTTCAAATAAATAAAAAAATCAAATAAATAAAAAAATCTTATTTTTTATTTTTAAAAAATCATGATTTTTTCAACCCTGGTTACGAGTGGTTGAAAGACGCAAAAAATCGTGGAAATCGCCACACTTCTCGAACACAAGAGATGCTAACCAACGTGAATATGCAATAACGGAATACCGGAACTATTTTTTACTTGTTGACAAGATGGATGTATCGCTTGTGACGGTTTTACCAGCTTTGACTGTCAATGATTCCTGACTAGGTAATATGATGTGGTGAACTTGTGGAAATTGCGTCCCGATGTCTGCGCACGTTTACGTTGAGTCATCATGCTGTGCCGAGGAAGCTACCATGCCTAGGGCTAGGCTATGGCTATGCAGCACCGTGTGCCCGACCGCGTTGGTGCTTGAATCACCGTACGAAGGCGAAGACGATGATTTTGTAGTGATATGCACAAACAGAGCGGTGCTAGATGTTGGTCTGCTGTCATTGCATGATTTGCATGCCGACTCATTGATTCGCCCTATAGCTAGCAGGTCAGTAATTCAATTCTTATCGAATCATTTCTGCATATTTATTACCTAGCCCGAGGGCGAGGTCCGAACTACAATGGCAATGCAAGCAGGCTTTTCTCTTTATTTTGTATCTAATCTAATGAAGTGTACCGTGACTGTATTTTAATATTGTGTTTGATTTTGTGTTGAATAACGTTGATGACAATAACATGTGGGTTCATTTAATTCATTATGTGAATATATATATATTCTTAAATGTTACCGTAATCGTGATTGTAATAATGATTGTAATCATGACTACATTAGTAATTGTGATTGCAATAATTACTATAATCATGATTACATTAACATTCGTACTTGTATAAATCACCCCTCTCTGTAACACACCACAACACCTTGTTGTTTGGTGCAATGTAATCATTTAAATAACAATAATTAACTACTGACAGTATGTAATGTTCACAATTTTGCAACTATTATGGTAATTATGGAATTAGTGCTATCAACTAACCCTAGCTGACAAATTAAATTTCAGGCTCAGGAAAAGCAAGACAAGTAATCCCATCCTGCGATGTGGGAAGGATCTGTGATGTCTATTCTGAACCGAATTGAATTGATGGAAAGTTTAGCTATGGAGATTGACCTGACACAGGTGAGTGTACTGATAGTCTGATACAGACAAATTGTGAGGCACCCACAGTATGCAGCAGGTCGAAAAACAACCTTGAAAACTAAAAAAATTCCCACTAAAATATTAATAACTGAATGATGTGAATGCCTTCTTATCCATATCCCACTTCTGTCAACAAAAATGTTACCTGCAGCATCTTGCATGTCACTACACACAATTTCATTTATATTGAGACCAACATAAAATATATCAACAGTTTATTCACATAGAAAAACAATTACTAAAGAAATAAGGCTAACTAGAACGACTGAAACTGTGACGATTAGCTGTTAATTAGCTGTTAATTAGCTGTTAATTAGCTGTTAATCGTAATCTGACCCCTGTTAATTTAGGTTTGGATGTTTTCGGTTTGGTTGTTATGCTAATGAGTTCTGCCTTCAATAAATACGCACATGTCTACAATCTTTTATAGCACGTTTTACTGAGTACAATAACTGTTGTATTCTACCGAACAACAAAGCGTCACATGGTGGCAACGGTTGGATGATTACTGCGTACCAGAAAGGTACAGTTTCGCACAGAATCTCCACTTGAAAAGGCAGAAAGTAACAGTTGTCGTACTGAGCGATAACATGGCATCTAACGCGTTGCCCGTTCCTGCACCGTTAGAAATACACGACACCAACGCCGCTGACAAATGGAGGAAGTTCCTGGCGGCGTGGGAAAACTACGCACTAGTTATGGAGTTGGACACCAAGCCGCAGGCAGTACAAGTGGCGACGTTGTTGACAGTTATTGGCGAGGATGGCCGAGAAGTACACTCAACGTTCCGGGACTGGGCGCAGGATGGAGACAACCGTCACATACTACCCGTCTTGAAAAAATTTGCAGAATATTGTCAACCACGAAAAAACGTTCCATTTGAAAGATACAAATTCAACAAACGTATGCAGGAGAGCGGAGAACCGTATGAACAATACAAAACTGCACTGCGCAAACTGTCAGAGGCTTGTGAGTTCGGCACGATCACCCCAAACGAAATTTTGAGGGATAGACTGATCTTTGGAATTCATGACACAAAGGTACGCGAACGGTTACTGCGTGAGAATAATCTGACACTTGCCAAAACAGATGAGATTTGTCGGGCGGCTGAGAGCATGACCAAGCAAATGAGGATTGTGGGTCAGTCGAGCAGTTCAGCGATGTCGGTTCGTGCACTTCGACAATCGGTTGGCCAGAAAAAACACGTCAAGAAGAAAGAGACGTCACACACGACTAAGAGCGAGGCAACGAAAGAGTGCTGGAACTGTGGTCGTCAACATGGCCGAGAGTCGAAGGAGTTATGTCCGGCCTTCGGCAAAACGTGTGACTGCTGTGGCAAATCGAATAATTTCGCAAAAAAATGCTGGCAAAAACGGTCAGGCAGAGCGCGAAATTCAGTAAGGACGATCGGAGAGTCGGAGGAGGTTTTTCCGGTCCGCGAAGTGGCGACACTGGCGTATGTTAGATGATTCACAGTGCGTGACCTTGAAATTGGACTCCGGGAGCTACATACGCTTCCAAATTGACTCCGGGGCCCAATGTAACGTGGTGCCTCTGAAGCTGTATCAACGAGCCACTACAGACGTGCGGCTGAAGGACGTCAACAGGTGTCAATCATCGATACTTGCGTTTGGCGGTTCTCGGCTGACAGTGGTCGGTGAGGTACACGTTCGAGTCTGGCGAGGCGACTACAAATGCATCCGCGTCTGCAAACTAGTCGACAATGACAACATCTGACTAATACTGGGGAGGAAGGCTTGTGTGGGCATGAAGTTGATCCAGTATACGGACAATGATGCGCTACACAAACCAGCGACTCGAGGCGAGCAAGTCTACGCGGTCGAGGGTGCACTGATCAGCAAGGCAGCTGTCATCGAAAAGTACACCACTGTGTATGGTGATGACATTGGCGAACCAGAGGGCGAGTATCAAATCCGGCTGGATGACGCGGTCGACCCCATACAACACGCCCCACGCCAAGTACCAGTCGCTCTGAGAGACCGACTGAAAGCGACATTGGACGACATGACTCGGGACGACATCATTGAGGCTGTCGAAAAACCCACTGCGTGGATCAGCTCGATGGTAGTGATCACGAAGAAAGACAGCAAACTTCGCATCTGCTTGGATCCGAAGGATCTCAACCGTGCGATCCGGCGAGAAAACTACCAACTACCAACGATTGAAGACATCGCGACGCGACTACACGGAGCCAAGGTGTTCACTGTCCTTGACGTACGCCATGGGTTTTGGCACGTGTGCCTCAACGACCGCTCTTCATATCTGACAACCGTATGCCGTTTGGTATCAGTTCAGCACCCGAAGTTTTTAAAAAAAAAATGCACGAACTGATCGAGGGGTTACAAGGTATCGAGGTTGTGGCTGATGATTTTGTTGTCATAGAGTACGGCAACATGGTCGACGAGGCAAACATTGACCACGACAAATGACTCCACTCTGCAGCGTGGAGGAGCGAGGGGTCAAATTAAACGTCGACAAGTTCAAATTGAGACAGGAGGAAGTTCGATTCATCAGGCACGTCGCAACGTCTGACAGGCTGAGTATCGACCCCACTAAGGTGAAGGCTATCGTTGACATGCCTAACCCTACTGATGTTGCAGGAGTTCAACGCTTGTTGGGATTGGCCCAGTATCTGGCCAAGTTCCTTCCGCATCTCTCTGACGAAGCCGCTACGAGAACTTACGAGGAATGACACTGACTGGATGTGGGAAAGCTCGCAACAGAACGCAGTCCACACGCTGAAGAAAGCTGTCGCAAGTACACCTGTGTTACGCTACTACAATCTTGCAGACGAAGTGACCATCCAGTGCGATGCGTCACAATCAGGACTTGGTGCAACATTGATGCAGAACGGCCAGCCGGTGGCGTATGCATCACGTTCCCTAACGCCACCTGAAACAAGATACGCTCAGATCGAAAAAGAGCTATTGGCGATCGTGTTTGTGTGTGATCGATTTGAGGCCTACATTTACGGCCGTGATCGCGTGAGCACTGAATCCGACCACAAGCCATTGGAAACAATCGTTCTGAAGGCTCTCATCAGTGCACCTAAACGGTTACAGCGGATGCTGCTCCGTTTACAGAAATACACACTCGATGTCAAATTCAAGAAAGGCGAACACATGTATTTGGCCGACACGTTGAGCCGAGCGTACATACCTGAGGTCAAGGTGTGCGACTTCATACATGAGCTTGAGGAGCTAGACCACCGTGAGTCACTCCCCGTCAGCCAGGAACGATGGCAACAGCTCAACCACGTGTCAAAGAACGACTATGTGTATCAGCAGCTACGAGCGACCATTCAGAATGGATGGCCGGAGACCAAAGCAGAGGTTCCTGAGTGTGTGCTACCTTACTATGACTCGCGAGACTAGTTGACGGTTCAAGGAAATCTGATCTTCAAAGGGCAGTTGTTGGTCGTGCCCGCTGCGGTACGTACCGAGTTGATGTCAGTGGCACACGCGAGTCACATTGGCATTGAGGGCTGTCTGAGGAGAATGCGCGAATGTCTATACTGGCCGCCTATGACAACACAAGTCAAGGATTACATATCCAAGTGTGACATATGTATGTCACACCGCAGTGCCCCACCACGGGAACCACTACAACAACACGACTTTGTGGCGCGGCCATGGTCCAAGATCGGCGCAGACTTGTGCCAACTACACGGTCGTACACTACTCGTTGTATGCGACTACTATAGCAACTTCTTTGAAGTAGCTCGCTTGAACACGGTTACGACGCGCAGTGTGGTGCGTGAGTTCTTACCGATGTTCGCCAGATTTGGACTGCCCGATGTGCTCGTTACTGACAACGGGCCACAGTTTGCTTCGGCCGAGTTTGCAGTGTTCGTGAGGAAGAAATGAATTACTCATTTGACGTCCTCACCGCATTACGCACAAAGCAATGGAAAATCGGAGAACGCGGTGAAGATGCTGAAACTAATCTTCGCCAAAGCCAAACAGAGTGGTGAGTCCGAGTACATGGCGCTACTCGACTGGAGGAATACGCCGTCCGAAGGGATGGGCACGAGCCCCGCTTAATGACTCATGGGCCAACGTTGTAAAACGTTGCTCCCAACGGCAACCCCGAGACGCACCCCCTTCCGGTCGTGCCAGATGTGTCACCAGGTCTTCGCAGATCTGTGCGCGAACGCAAGTCGCCAGCGTGGCTCAGTGACTACGTTTCGGCGTAATTAACTAACTTTGTCCATAAGACATTGTTATCACACGACAGTCCATAAGAGACAGTACATTTTGTTTACAATCTCGTGTGTAATCGTTTTGCTAATAATTGCTAATTAGCTGTTAATCGTAATCTGACCCCTGTTAATTTAGGTTTGGATTTTTTTGTTTTGGTTGTTATGCTAATGAGTTCTGCCTTCAATAAATACGCACATGTCTACAATCTTTTATAGCACGTTTTACTGAGTACAATAACTGTTTGTATTCTACCGAACAACAAAGCGTCACAGAAACCAAGACTAAACATTGACTAAAAACAGTGACTTCTATCACCGGGAAATACAACCTGGAACATGGATATCACAGTTACACACATCATTATTATGCCACAACATATCAAATATACTGGTAGTTTAGCTTAGGAAATAATTAATCTTTATAAAGCCAAGGCATTTTAACTGGTTCACCATCATCATCTGTACCAATGGCAATAGACTACTTGTTTTGATTGGACAGTAAATGTACACCAATCATGTGTAACAATATAACTTGTTCTGACTGACAAACGTACACCAATCATGCATACCAATACAGTACTTGTTTCTACAAACAGTAAATGTACACCAATGATCTCATTCTGGAATCTGCACTATTTCACTACTTCTTCTGACAGTAAATGTACACCAATTATGTCTATCCAATATACTACTTGTTCTGACTGAATCTACTACTTGTTCTTAAAGACAGCAAATATAAACCAAGCGTCTCGTTCTCTACCAAATACACTACTTGTACTGATAGTAAATGTACACCAATCATATGTATCAATACCAGGGCTGGGGTCAATTCCAAAGGAATTGGAATTAATCAATTCAATTTCAAGTCCAATTCCGGAATTGGAGCGGAATTGGAATTTAAAGATTTTGAACGAGAGGAATTGGAATTGAACAATTTTGAACAACAGGAATTGGAATTGAATGGAAAGGAATTGAGCATCTGATTTTTTTGTGACATCAACCAATATTTTTCTAGCCTGTTGTAGGTGACTATGTGTATAATAATGCTATCAACTCGTGCATTGAGGATCTGAAAACTGAAATCCTGTCATTGATGCCAGTATCTTATGATTTATTTATGTTGCCACTTGCCAATGGGTTAATGAAGGGTTCCAGACTGGTTTTAATAGAAACATCAAAGATATTTTCAACTGTTTACATACCTGGGAAGTTAGCCCTTTTACACCCATGAAAAGACACTTATTGGCAGGCTACAGCCATGTGGTTGATCAATCAGTAATCACTGATTACTAATCAGAGATCATTGACCACTGACCAACACTACAAAGCATAGGCAAGTTAGCTGTAGCCAAATGTGTGAAAATGGTTTCCCACTTGCCAGTATAAATATGTGTTGCCTAACATGCATCATCAGAACAGTGTGCAACAGTCATAGTGTACAGGTCGGTCAATATGCCCCCTTTTTGTGGATTGCTCATTTCTATGTTATTTAATTACCATGTATGAATGTACATTACGCATGTATGATAGTCATAATGATTATGCAAAGAATAATGACATGCTACAAGCACATTAATCTTTCATTGTTGACTTTTGTCGTTATGTGGAATTGGAGCGGGAGCGGGAATTGGAATTGAACGATTTTGAAAGGAATTGGAATTACTAAAAAAGAATTGCAAAAAAAAAAAAAGGAATTGGAATTGAATGAAAAGGAATTGGAGCGGAATTGGAATTGATTGAAAGGAATTGACCCCAGCCCTGATCAATACACTACTTGTTCTGACTGATAGTACTTGCACACCAACCATCTGTTCCAATACACTGCTGGCACTAATTATACACCAATACACTACTTATTCTGACTAATAGTACATGTACACCTAACATATTCAATTCACCTTTCACTCATCCAGGGGTAGAAATCAGCACACTTTCCTCTGACAGACACCCCAGTATCCCAAAGACCTTGGTTGATAGATCAGACATGAGTACAACCTGTGTCACAGTTTATGGCTGTTTGGTGCGTGGCAGGTGCAGAAAAGTGACATAAGTTTTTCTCACGAATGACAAACTTCTCTTTCTCATAGGTGTCGGAGCTGCTTGAGTCACCCTCGGTTATGTCGCTGTTATCACATAGTGTGCATCATCCGCACCAATGTCTTTATTCTCACTAAATCTGATGGAAGCGTCACATAGGAGTAGTCATGATCAACGTTCATTGGTGCAATAATGACATCCGTAACTACAGCAGCATTCGCGAAGTGTCACACTTGAAATATCGTTACTGGATCGATTTGCATTTCAGCATCAGTTGTATGTGGTGCCACAGCAGTAGCAGCAGTGATGGCACTAAAGGTGACATCCGTAACATAAAGATTGACGGCATCACCCGTAGCGCTGGATGCTTCAAAACTAGTACCTGTACTTGTACGAACCAATGGTGAATCCTTCATCTGAAAAGATTACACATACAGTGACTTGAAAATTTTACAAAATTCATCTTTTGCATAATAAAAATGAATCACAATGTGAGAAACTTTCTCTTGTATATATTGTTTTTAGAATATAAGAGTGCCAGTGTCATATAGAATGTATAAAGTAATCAACCAAGGGGAAAAGCATTTTCCCTATGGAGCCATGTTAATTCAACCAATGGGTCTTTCACTGATCTCTTAATGTTTTAATGAATCTGTTTGGTCAGTTTGACGAATGCACTAGTAACATAACCAAATGCATGTAACCAAAATTGTAGCATCCTAGCTGAAAAGTGCATTACATTATCTAATCAACATTGCACTGTTTTAAATGGGCAAGGCAGGTCAAAATTCTATAAGGGGTCCAAATTCCATAACAAAATATGGACCCATAGGTACATTTTCTATGGGGTTACTTATTTTACATCTGACGCTCGATTTAGATAACATAATGCATGAATATTGTTATTGGACCAAGTGCAGATCTATGCTTATGACATCTTTACCTTATAAATGCTGCACGCACACTTATATTTACTTACATTACTTTTAAAATCAAATTTGTCTGCTATTAGCATGTCACCCTGAATCTGGTAACAGCCAGGAAGTTGTCAACATTACAGCATAGACACTGTCTACTCTGGTATTGAAACATTGTGACCAAGAACAATATAATCAAGCATTTGCATCAAAAAGAAATACTAAGTTACTGTAACAGACAGTAAAACCAAAATCAGACCATTCAGGCCTCATTTTCCTTCTCAGTATACAAGGTTTATTTACAGAGATTGCCAATTAAGGGCACCTGCCTGCTCATTCCCTTTGTGTGAGAGAGGAAGCCTGCCCCACTTGAATGCAGCCCCTTGTTTATCCAAGCCTAATGTTCAGCCCACAAGTTTCCCATACTAAACATGTCACTGGTCACTTGTACAATGCTGTTACATGTGGCTGTAGGGTTTGCCCTTTGTAGTAATAAAAAATGTCCCCATGGAGAATACATGTTGGAGATTAGGATGTTGAAGACTCAAACTTTCCAGTAAATTTGATGAAATATCAATGATACCACAACTGATAGCGATATAAATCCGCCTCCTAGTATATTTGCTCCCCCCGGACATATGCCCCCTTTTTTCTATGATAGTTGACAAGTGAAAATCAGTTTGCAGTTTTATCATTATTACTACAATAACATAACATTCAATGACAAGTCGAAGTCACTTTAGCCTAATGCAATGGCTTATCCCCTGGAGTGTGTATGAGATGATCTTGTCACCAGTTATCTTCCAGGTATCATTGATAGTCAGATCATTGGTGGAAGATGGGTTCTTGGGGTGATGCTTCCACAAACAGTGGTGGACAGTAACGAGTCAGAGATCAGCTGGTTTGGAGTGCCCCTAGTATTAGCTGCCTTAGTTTTCAGGTCCTCACAGACCTTGGCAGCTTCTATCTGTGCCGTGTCACCATCATGGTTGCAGGCAGTCTTGTTGATCACATTCTGGATCTGGAGATCAGATCAGTGACCACAGATTCCATGACATAAGCTCACAAGACAAAAGCTCACAAGACATAAGCTCACAAGACATAAACTCACAAGACATAAGCTCACACCCTTAATGAAAAAAGAGACAAAAGCTCACAACAATTTTTTTATTTTTACATAAAAATATATACATATACATATAAATGTTACAGGTGTTACTTATCACATATAAATGTCACAGGTGTTACATATCACATATAACATATAAATGAAATATCATAAATGTCACAGGTGTACATAGAAATTCACTCTAGGCGGATGCAGTGCCCCACTGCACTGAGGAAGTCAGCCAACGATCTGCATTCAGCTACAAAGTCCTGCCAGAGGGTTTGAAGGCGCTTCTGTAGCTCCACGTAGGATCGTCGTTGGCGCTTCTTGATGAGCTGCCCTCTGGTGTGCTGCAGTAGCTGCGTGCTTACTAGAGCATAGTCCCGACGGAGCCCGTCCACTGCAGTCCAGAAGGATGGGTGTTGATGCCCGATGAGCTGTGAAAAGGAGGTATTCCAGCCCTCACAGGCATTGTTCGTCCGATCCTGTCCCTCCAGAGTGACTTGGTGCACATTCCAGATGGGTATGCCGTACCGTGGTGGAATGTTCCGGACGCGTAGTGGTGGTGGAGGAGCTCCAGGCTGCACTTGTCCTTGTTGAACACAACGAAAGGTTCCAGTTACATACACGGAATCGAAGTAGTCTACTAACTCCTCCATCCCGTCTGGTGTGTGCTCCCTCAGATATGCCATGCCATCCTGCACCTTGTCTTCTGGGAGGAAGGCCAGTCCATCAAGCATCCCACAGAAGTGCTTGATGTCGTCGTCGGTGCGGCACAGTTCAGTCTTCCCGAGCGCCTGGATCTTCCTCCACGTGCTCTGGGACAGGTGGTAAAAGCACCCCTGTGTTGTCACTTGAGGTCCAAGCACCAAGGCTACTGACTGAATAGCTGCTAATTCAAAGTCAGTGATGACAACACGGGGGTCTGGGTAGATCTGCATGGTCTCCATCTTGTCGAGAACTGCTTGAAGCAGCTCTTGGTAGATCTGTGTACTCTTCCCAGAAAGGAACGCATATACACAGGAAACCGCAGACTCTCCAAGATGGGCACGGATCACATAGAGCTGTTCAAAGACACCTGGACTCATGGCATAGTTACCATCCATGAACCAAGTGTCAGACTGCCCTAAGTGACGGAGCTGCCCCTCTGCAGCATATACCACAACACGCTGACGCTGCCCAGGGCCAGAATCATGGATAAGGAACGGCCGTGGGTCTGCTCCACCGGTGAGAGTCCACTCGTCAGGGATGACCAGCTCTGGGAGAGTTGCTGGGTCATTGGGTAGACATCCACGGCGCTGACGCTGAAGATCCCGCTTGCATGTCTGGATCTTCCCGATGTTGGCACGGACTTCATCACTTGCTTCAAGGAGAGCCTGTGTAAGGATCTGGTTTGGCCGACTTCTTGACTGCTTTGCCACTGCCTTCATGGTTGTGCGTAGCTTGGTGACCTCAACTCCTGTCCTGTCTGCTGGATGGTTGTGGTTCACATGAGACCGAGGGTTCTCATACGTGTCATCAGTTGTGAGTCCACCCATACACCCGGCTGTTCTCTGCCAATTGCACTGCCACCGGATCCAGTTCTTGTAGCTCCTCTTCTTCAGGTACATGTAACCATCCAGACAAAGCTTATCTCCTCCCTTGTTGGTTCTGATGATCTCCATGATTTAATGTGCGCAGCAAGTTGTAGCAATGTCTATGAATGAATGATATATGCTAGAAGGTTAGTCCTTTTATAGGAAAGATGAGATCTGCTCATTGGATTTACTCACAAGATGTTTCATATTATCCCTTGATCTCTTCTAATTATACTACACAATTGAGGATAATCTCCCTTTGATTGACAAGGAAGCCATCAGAAGTCATTACATCAAAGGGATCACTAATTGCAATGTCTATGAATGAATGATATATGCTGGAAGGTTAGTCTTTTTATAGGAAAGATGAGATCTGCTCATTGGATTTACTCACAAGATGTTTCATATTATCCCTTGATCTCTTCTAATTATACTACATAACACGCACGCACGCACGCACACACACACTACACACCCTACTCATATTGTGTGTTACTGTAAATATTTCTGACATGGAAAAATTTATTTGACATGGAAAAATTTATTTTAGTTGTGAGCTTTTGTCTCTTTTTTCATTAAGGGTGTGAGCTTATGTCTTGTGAGCTTATGTCTTGTGAGCTTTTGTCTTGTGAGCTTTTGTCTGCGCACCGTGACCACAGCACCCTTGCATGATCATGATCGATGCTGGCTTCACTCCCAATGAAGAGTAATCTTGTTGGTCCCCCTTCTTGGTGTAGGAATGACACTCAAAACATAGCTTCTGACCTCCTCAAATGCTAGTAGTAATTTCCATGGTGAAGTTAAAAGTGAATTCTGACAAATCTGGCTTGTGCATCCAGTTTTATAGGAAAATGGAGTCACTCCAACTCTCCATGGTAAATGCAATTCAAAAGAAACCTTGTTGAGATGGCTTCTTTCAAATATCCTCAATTGTCCTAATATGTCCAGATCCTAATGTCACTGGCTTCTTCCACAATTGCAATAAAGATAATCCTTTGATTACAGGATCATCTCCAACTACATAAAGAGTAATTTACTTGGCTGATCTGGCACAAAGAACATTAATTGCAATTAGGGTAATTATATATCTTGAATTCATGTTCAGAAATAAAAATTAAAAAAAAAAAACATTTCTTAAAAAAACTTACAAATAATCCAGAAGCTATGGACAGGGGGCAAATGTCCAGATTTTGAATAAGGCAAGGGGCTAATGTCTGGGGGGCAAGTGACAAAGGAGGCAAATGTCCGGAAGGGGGGCAAATGACCTGGACCCGATATAAACAGGGGAAACTGTTCAAAAATCAGATTAATGAACCAACTGTCCAGGGCTGTCCAAAATGTCTGGTTTTGTTAGCAAAAATCCAGGAGAGGTGTTGCAGCAGAAAGTACATATGAAATGGCTGGATGCCATTTTAAAGTTTTTTATGGCAAACCTGATGTGTGTGTGTGTGTGTGTGTGTGTGTGTGTGTGTGTGTGTGTGTGTGTGTGTGTGTGTGTGTGTGTGTGTGTGTGTGTGTGTGTGTGTGTGTGTGTGTGTGTGTGTGTGTGTGTGTGTGTGTGTGTGTGTGTGTGTGTGTGTGTGTGTGTGTGTGTGTGTGTGTGTGTGGTGTGGTGTGGTGTGGTGTGGTGTGGTGTGTGTGTGTGTGTGTGTGTGTGTGTGTGTGTGTGTGTGTGTGTGTGTGTGTGTGTGTGTGTGTGTGTGTGTGTGTGTGTGTATTTAACGAACAATAATTTTTTAATCATATCTAATTAAATATGATTGTGCACACGTGACAAATAAAACTGTGTTAAAACGAATTGGATTTGAATTTTTCTTTAGCCTAGGATTTTAACAGTTGGAATTGATTTTTTGCAAGGTGGAATTAGAACTGATTTTTTGGAATTGACAAAACAGAATTGACCCCATGCCTGATATACTTCCTTCATATGTATAGCTTGTACTAACACTACTGTGGGTTGCCGACAGATGCCCCCTCCCCCCACGATATTCATTACATGCAGTGTTATCAGTCGACTTAGAATAAAATGTAATTAATACATCTCTATGAACTTCCGGTTATTACATGTGGGGTTTAATCTGATCAATAAAGCAAATTAATTTTATATAATTTTGCCTTATTGTCAAGTCACAAGAATTCAGACAGAAATTGTAGTGTCATTATAGAAAGCAGATATGTAATCTGACAGTGTTCAACTGGGTAGATGACGATGCCTTAGTTAGTTTCCTTTCCAGCTAGACATTGCATGGGTGAAATGCATTTTACTTAAATATTTAAATACTTTTAAAAAGTTTTTGTAACTGCATTTGCACTTAATCACAATGAAAGTATTTGTATATTTTAAATATTTCCATAAAGAATTTTAAATGTAAGCAGCAACAGTAGGTTTCTGTTGCACTATAGTCTATACTGTCTTTTGGTTGTGTTTCTCCCATGCATCTAACCCCCCAGGCTTAGCCTTGCTGCTTGCTCTCTAGGCATTTAGAACACAGGATTACGAGACTTTTGTGACTGTCAATAAATAATATCAAATTATTTTCTTGAATAATTTTGCCTAGTACATACGCCATGGCCCATGTTATAAGGTTGCAGTATATCCTGTAGCACTTACTGAGTTATTGTTTTGAGTATGGCCATGTGTTGACGGTATGTCTGATCACGTTGAAAATAAATCGGCGGATTGGAAAACACTCATAATTATATCAAACTATTAACACTTACTCGCACTTTATTGTATTCATACATTTCGATTTACTGTGGGTCATATATATGCTGACGTTGAAGCACAGCTGTGCTTATTGGGGTGGAACTATATTGTAATCGTAGTGATAAGTCACAATGGTAACGGTAATCCAATTTACTAACCTGGTTTCGGCTCGTCGCTTCCTACACATCGCTCTGCCCTCTGATATCTAACGTTTCCTTGTCGCAGGATAGTCTGTAGATGCATGGTCATATGCGAAAAAAAAGATCCAAGATGGAACGGTGTCTTTGACCAAGAATGACATCTTGATGCTCACCGTCTGTCCATGCTCATCACAGTCTTTTGTCTTGTAATCTGCATCGGAAAAGTGGTCACTCGCACAGCCTGCGGCTGGCGGACACGGCAATTTCCGCATTTGATATGCCACTTTTTCCGCTGCAAATTCTTCCTCGGAAGTCGATCAGAAGTTTTTTCCTTGCATTTGTAGTACTAGTTGATATATCCAGGAGCCATCCAGTGCACACCAGTTTTCTTTTTATTTGATTTTCCCTGCGTTTCGGCCGTTTTTCTGAGAGGTTTTTACTGTGTGAACGCAGTGCCAGGAGCTCGTATGTTATTATGTTTGGGCTATGGTTGTTCGAGTGCTTCACCCCCCCTTTAACTAGTGCACAACTGTACATGCATATATACATGTATTTTATTCAGTTCGACAGACAACAGTACGTGACATTTAAATATAATACACATCGACGCTAGTCCACTCATTTGTTAACTTTTTTTATAAACCGTGCGGCCAGCACATCGTGGCTTCGGCGTTCTTGCAATCTCGATTCTTGGTGCAGCGGGCTGCGATCGCCATCCCCCGTGATGGGTGACATGTGAACTCAAGACAAACACTTGCAGGCATCGAGCGATTTTAGCAATTGATGCGAGTAATAAATTGCTCACTAGATTATTGATTTGATTTGCGCGAGCGATAGGGAGCGATCACTCGATGATCGATCTATTCGGAACAGGAGACGGACGGAGTGCCCGCTATTACAAGGTACTGAGAAATATATTTGTCCCCATATTTGTGTTGCGCCGATGTCAAAGATAGGGCAACTTTTGGTAAGTACTAAGTACATGCATGCCTAGTCCTAGCTAAGGGAACGTTTGCTTACCACAGATGAAATATTCGTAGCCGACGTAGCATTTTGCTGTTGAACTTGATGCACATCACGAATAGATCGCCGCAAAGCTGCATTTCCATGATCATTTTCTTTGACAATGCGTCGCATTGCCGGACCCAACAACTCTTCATCGCTTAGTGGGGTAACATGCAACGTAGATGACTGCGATCCATACTTCAAGCCACCGACACTAACTACAATAACACAAAATATAACACAAACGTTCACAGCGACTAGCGCCATGGTTGTGAGTAGCCGAACAACACTCGATCGATGATATGATACTTTCGCACGAAAAGTATTCACAATACAAAACCACGTTAAAGTGCTTTGTATGTTTCACATATAAAAAGACTGTCTTGATTGTCGTGTGGGTGTATTTGTATATCACATAGCTTATTATATTAATTTGCACTTAGCCTTCATCTCATTTTAACAATTTCGATTTGGTATTATTCCGCGTGTATGGCCACAGACTGCATGTATACGGTATACCCAAACACGCAGTTGTACTTTTGCCGTGACTCATATAGGGATCATGCCTCAGTTAGACTTCCTGGTGTGTTACGAATGTATGGCACAGTAATTTTAGATATGTGTTATTTTTAAAAAATCATATCATCTGACATAACTGCATTTGAGCCAGGCACATTGGCAAGTTTGCTGGTAGAACATGTTGACAATGTAACTGTGGATTTTTAGATGATTTCAATAGGCGGAAGGATTTTTGAAAAAAAAATTCGCAACAAGGCACGTGTGCGTAGTAATTCATGCAAAAAATTGTAAAAATTGACGGGTATGGCACGTTCAGGCATTTTAAATGAGTTACAAGTACGAGACTTTGACTAAACTCGATCAGCATGTCAATGAGATGATGGCAACGGCAAGTAAGAAGTTTGAGAATTTTTGATGGTCCCGTTTTCTTATAATCGTGCAAAACGTTAACATGGTCGCCAATGGGAAACGTAACAGGAGGCTGAACCCTATACGGCTATAGGGCATAATCAAATGTGATATATGACATTAAACTTTTAAGAAACAATTTTTATGTGACTTTGCTGCAATTGAGCAGACATATTAGCTGTTTTGGTAGTGGAAGCTATTGACAGTGAATTGGTACAATTCTTAAAATACGTTAATAGGTTTGGTGATAGTTCGGACCACGCGACATGCGGGCGCAGGTATACATGAATATATTAATGTTATTGGTAAACATTGGCGGGCATCGCACGTGCAGTCGAGGAGGCATGTGCATGTTTTTCTTTATTAAACTTGCTTAACATGTCAGTGAGATCTTCAGTTTGTGTGAAGAACTTGAAGACTTTGTGATGGGCCCAATTCGCTTGACAAAACGTGAATGCATGAATGCACTGTGAATCACAGTCTGTGATCAGCCTGGCCCTGGCTGACCCTAAATTTGCCATATGCCTATGCCATGGCCCAGACTTTATATACCTAGCTAGCAATTTTACGTTGTAAGTACATCGTGACAACGTAGCGGTTTGGTTGCGATTACGTATTTTTACGTAGTTATTACGTATTTCTGTGGACTACCAGAAAGGTTTCTACGACGTATTGAAATTATACCATGTACTACCTATATCTGGCACCTTAATTCCTGGTATCAATTTCACCTTTCTACAACGTTTCTAGTACCTTTTTGGCACCTTCCCACAACATTTCTGCTACCTTTCTGGCACCTTCCCGCAACGTTTCAGCTACCTTTCTGGCATCTTCCCGTAAGGTTTCTGCTATCTTTCGGGCACATTCTGCAACGTTTCTACTACCTTTCTGGCGCGTTCCCGCAACGTTTCTACTACATTTCTGGCACCTTCCCGCAAAGTTTCTACTGCCTTTCTGGCACCTTCCCACAACGTTTCTACTAACTTTCTGGCACCTTCCCACAACATTTCTGCTAACTATCTGGCACCTTCCCGCAACGTTTCTGCTACGTTTCTGGCACATACCCACAACGTTTCTGCATGCTACATTTCTGACACCTTCCCACAACGTATCTACTGCCTTTCTGGCACCTTTCCGCAACATTGCCTTACAGTAACATAAAATCCTGTCTAGAAACAAGCAAGACACAACAAATATTGTTGAATTTTCGAAATTTATTTCAAGAACAACTGTATCTGTATCTATTACAAATTCAAATATTACTCATATCCATGTACACGCACGCACGCACGCACGCACGCACGCACGCACGCACACACACACACACGCACAGTTTAGTTGTCAGACTCCGAATCAGTGGGGGCTGTGCTTAGTGGAAGACAGTTGAGCCTGCACATATACAGCTTATTTATTATTATGTTGAACTCGTTAGAAAAACAGTTGCATCACATTGTTATAATATTTTTTTTAATCTGTGTATTACAGTACCAGGATTGTTATAACACAAACATATGTGCATAAGGCAATCAGGCATGAGGTAATAGTAATATGTAATATAGTAATTGTAATAGACGTTTGTTTCTGTAATAGTAATAGTTTTTGTAACAGTAATAGTAATAGATCCTACAGTAATAGATACTAATAAGTCTATTACTTTTATATTACATCTATTGATGCAAACTTACAAAAATACCACGTTTGTTTGAATGTTATTCTAACTGCTAGTAATTTTAAACAATGTGTAGACAATGACTGCATGAGCTGATATTCAAAAAACATGAAAAGACCAATAGGCTGATAATTGGATGCATTAAGAAACACCTGCTCAATGAAACAATGCACGGGTAGCAAGCCAATTACTAATTGTTAAGATGCCCCATTGGGGTGGCTATGTCTTTACAGATTCTTAGCACACACAAAGGGCATGGTTTCAGATATGTGCAGGCAGGCAACAAATGTTATCTTAGAGCAGGAGATGCAACCTGTTTTGAATTCAAAGTGAGCCAAACTTCTGGGTTTTTTTTAATTGCCAATTGCCAGATGGTAACATTGCCACACAGACCTTTTTTCAAATTTGGACAAATGTTCTCACCTCAGATCTTCAAATGATGTACAAATGTATATGTAGCTAGTACTACAAGCACCGAGTTCATTGGCAATTCTAGGGTTCACAAACCCATCAAAAATAGTTAATTGACGTTCAGCAATAGTAATAACGATCCAGTAATAGTAATAGTGATATATATCCTGGTAATAGTAATATATTATAAGTAATGTAATAGTAATAGAAACAATAAGAAGTAATAGTAATAGATTGATCTGTAATAGAACCCATGCATGCCTGAAAGTAATTCAAAGTTTAACAGAACATGTTAAAAGTCCCTCATCAGTAAGTTAACCTAGATACTATTACAAATTGTGTCTAATGGGAATGTACCTCACCACCACAAATGTAACCGAGTACACCTGTGCTTGTCTTGTTAACACTTGCTTGTGCTTATAATAAGGTATGTTTTATATGGGTTGAGATTATGCTTATTGGCTTCCATTTACAATTCCATTAACGATAGGAATTACTGTAATTCTGAAACACAGGTAATTAAGACTGATACAATAATCCTAATGTGGAAAATACATTGCTGCAGAGATAAAACAATTAATCCTTGCCTGAAACAGGTATACCCATGCACCCCTCTAACTTAATTGGGGCATGTTTGAAGGTCTCATCCATCTGATGCTCGATTTCACCATCTTTACATTTTAGATGGATTCGTCTGCACGTTTCTGTTAACAAAATGTACTATGAGTTCAGTAAATTTACATACATTCATTGGGTACAGTCATATTTTGAATATGTGCTTAATTTTCAAACGTATCCTCCCCAAAAATCTCTTATTTTCAGATGTGGTTAAATAATATATAAAAGAAATATTGACGCATTCTTTGGAGGTTTTACAGAACAACACATGAATATACTACAGTTGCGTGGAATGTAAAAAAGTATGAACATATAAGGAAGCATGCATGAAAAACATATGTAGAACTTCTTGGATAAATTAGTTCATTTCAATGTTGTAGAAAGCGAAGGTTTTTAGGAATACTTACTACACATAACTTTGTGGAGTGGCAGATCTTCAAACGAACGCTTACGCTATCTTCCTTTCATGTTGAAATGGGACCACAACTGGTGGGTCCCCATCGTAGCAAACATTCTCCGGATGGTGTCACCCACATTGTGCCCACCCAGAGCACTCAACAGAGTAACCTGCAAGAAAACAACAGCATATATTTTCACGTGTGCTTGAGCATTAACACATTAACTGGTTGTAAAAGTCTGGTATCGCATTTTCAACACCACATTTCTTATCTATGGCTGTGAAACCTGGAAAACTACTCAGCCTCAATACACCAAGGCAAGATCCAGACCAGTGCCGTCTACAACGAATTTAAATTTGCCGCGCGAACTGACTGAGCTACTGACCCCCTATTTATCACTGTCCACCTCCGCAAACATCTCAGGCAGAATATCGTGTGGGCTTTCCAGGCTAGGTTAGCCTGTAAAAGTAAACTTCCGACCTCTTGACGCCAAGGTGGGCCCGGGGCAGATATTGAAGTGACAACCCATTTGTTATGTCCAAGGCCTGTTTCCAATTGTTTTTCAATCTACGCAATCAAAATGTTCTACACGATACACCCAATGTAGTAGTTTCAAGATCGAATTTTGATTGTTTCTGTGACGACTGGAAGTTAATTCCATTCCAAAAGTTAAGGTCGATTTGAAATGATCGGTTCCTCTCATTCATAACATGTGGTATGTATATAAATTACTCTTGAACTACTGATGTGTGTACTCATCTATAACTGATCCAGAGGGGGTGCAGGTGGGGGACCGTACGCCCACCGTTTTGATTGAAAAAGTTTTTGGGCTTTACTCTTATTTGATAATTAACTTTAAATACGCTGTGAAACATGCAGTTAGGTATATATAGTTGTAGCTGTACGTGTGTTCTATGTACGTGTAAAACTGGGGACACTGGTACGGTGCTTGCTGTACGTGTGTTCACATGAATTCACGTGTCTATGCACGTGTGGAACAAGTGAAACT
This sequence comes from Lamellibrachia satsuma, assembly GCA_033239005.1. Classification (NCBI taxonomy): domain Eukaryota; kingdom Metazoa; phylum Annelida; class Polychaeta; order Sabellida; family Siboglinidae; genus Lamellibrachia; species Lamellibrachia satsuma. The sequence continues at coordinate 14,805,275 of BSQZ01000001.1, read as the reverse complement.
GGTACGGCTCTATAGATGTACGTATTTTCACGTGAACTCACGTGTCTATGTGCACGTATGGAACTTTGGAAACTGGTGCGGTTCTAGATGTACGTGACGGCAAATAAATGACAAGTTTTATATTACTATGAAGAACATCATAATTATAACCTTTCTAGTGAACAAGCTTTAATTGTATGCGAATTAAATTTAGAAGAGGGTTGTAAAAATGTATAACCAGGTTCCCGAATCTTTCACCAGAGGCGCTTCATCAAAAATTATAATTATAAAAACTGTGACGTAGATGACCGTGACGTAGATCACACACCGTTCAATTCATGAGCAATAATTGTCCCTATTAAGGTAATAAACTTAAATTCCGACCTTGAGGCCAAGATATATACATCAACAAACCATCCATGCATGCGGTTGTTGTTTACCTATTCTAAAGACCGTCAGTAATTCATGCGGTCTTTTCTGTAATGCCACAATCATTACTGTTACTCTTACTGATCCCGTAAAACGTCTGGGTCGTTGGGGCGCTGCTTCAATGAACATTGCACAAGTCGGCTCCAGTCTTGGCGGTTGTGTGCTAGTGCCTGGGTTTCTGCAAAGGTCTTTAATTACTGCCCATTCCTCAATGTTTCTATCCATCTCTTTCTCTTTTTTATCCTCGTCTTCTTTTCCCCTGCGCTATTCCCTAAAGGATTGTTTTAGAGAGATCTCGTCACATGCCCATACATTCTTCTTCTTCACTGGTCAAAAGGTCTTCACAGTGACCCACGTGTTGAGCGGTGGCTCTGCGGATTTCTTCATTGGAGACGTGGTCGATGTATGAGATACCGAGGATTCTTCGGAAGCATATCATTTCCACTGCATCGATCTTCCTTTGAGGTTGTGCTGTGAGTGCCCATGATTCACTTGCACACAGGAAGATGGAAAGGACCAGTGCATGTTAGAGCTTCATGTTGGACTTCAGCGCGATGTTCTTGTCTCTCTAAATCAGTTTCACTTTCGCCACTGCTGTTAATGTTTGTGCAGACCTTGCAAGGATTTCGGTCTTAGATCGTCACTGATGATAGCCCCTGAGGTATTTAAACCGTTTCACTGTTTCCAGTTCTTGTCATTTGGCAGTTGTGCGTGATCTAATTGTATTGCTACTGTTCGTCATTATCTTTTTTTTTCTGCGCTAATTTCCATTCCATGTCCTCTCCAGCGAACCCGTCGATGTCATCAGCGAACCGAAGATTGGTGATGGTTGCGTCCTCCAATGTTAAATGTGCCGGTGTGGTCTTCCGGCGTAGTCCACCAGTGTGTCCAAGTTAAACTTGAGTCTGGTGTTCTTGGGCTTGTTGGTCTCCGTCAGCTGTACTCTAAAGTTCTTCATCACAAGGTCGTGATCATTTCCTATGTCCACTCTTGTGAACGTCCTTGTTTTGGCTCTGTTGATTCCGAATTGAACCGTTTCAGTGCCGTGATGTAGTCGATCTGACTGCTGTAGCCGTTGTTCTCCACTTGTGCTAGCAAACACCTTGTTGTTGTAGTTGGCAAATTCTAGCATGCGTAGCCCTCTCTCATTGGTTGTGGCGTTACAGAAAGGACCATATTGTTGTAGTTCCAGCATGCGTAGCCCTCTCTCATTGGTTGTGGCGTTACAGAACGGACCATATTGTTGTAGTTCCAGCATGCGTAGCCCTCTCTCATTGGTTGTGGCGTTACAGAACGGACCATATTGTTGTAGTTCCAGCATGCGTAGCCCTCTCTCATTGGTTGTGGCGTTACAGAACGGACCATATTGTTGTAGTTCCAGCATGCGTAGCCCTCTCTCATTGGTTGTGGCGTTACAGAACGGACCATATTGTTGTAGTTCCAGCATGCGTAGCCCTCTCTCATTGGTTGTGGCGTTACAGAAAGGACCGCATGAATCTTTCCAGTCTGCCTGTGCATGGGCACCCACCTTAGCATTCCAGTCACCCTGGATGATCAGAGTGTCTTTCTTGTCTACTCTGTTGATGATGTCCTGGAGCTGGGTGTAGAATTCTTCTATTTGTTTGTCATCATAGTCTGTTGTTGGGGCGTAGACTTGTACTACCGTGATGTTGAAAGGTGCTGCTCTAAGGCGGATGGATATGAGCCTGCTGAATATTGGGTGGCATCATAGTACTAAGTTCTTGATGTGTTTGTTGCCAAGGAATCCTATGCGCTTTACATGTTTGTCATTTTCTCCACTGTAGTAGAGTGCATGCCCTTCTTCTGTTTGTACTTCCCTAGAGCTCTTCCACTTGGCCTCACAAAGTCCAAGGAGGTGTCAAGTATACATTTCCATCTCATAGGTGAGTTCTTTCATTTTTCCTGCTTGGCTAAGTGTTCTTACATTCCATGTAGCTATTGTGGTGTGGTGTCCCTCCCACGGATCTTCTTGTGCGAGTTTCCACCAGTAGTAGGGAGGGACAAACAAATTGAAGGAATGTTGAATGTGGCGCCACATAGTTTGAATAATGGTGGCGCCCCTAGCGGATAGTCCATCAATGTTTTTTCGTAAAATAGTTCCCTTAGTGCCTAGTAACAGAACTATTTTGCGTACGCTGCCTGGTGGACAGTGACAGCACTAATGGAACGCCCCTTGGTAACCAGTTGTGGTACCAGTGGCTCCCCTGATGACTAGTCTATGAACTAATTTTCGCAAAACAGTGCCCCTAATGCTTAGTAACCGAACTAATTTGCATGTTCAAAACGTCAAGTATCGCCCCTAGAACATTTCCGGTTGCGCATGCCCTACACCTAAGGGATAGCGCATGTGGCCTATTTCAGTGAAAGCGTAGCAAAAATAGACATCGTCATACAAAGAACCCGGAGGGGCCCAAATGGGTCCAGAGAATCCTCCAAAATTATCGAAGAAAGTCCCCAAAGGGGCCCGGAGCCAAAGACGTCATTCCATGTGGCATGTGGGGTTCGACGCCACTTCCGGTTGCGTATGCGCAACGTGACTTCTGTATTTGGAGAATGTTCTAGAATCTTCTAGAATTCCATGTGACATGTGGGGCCCGGCGCCATTTCCAGTTGCGCATGCGCAACGTGATTTATTGTTTTTAGAATGTTCTAGAATGTCATTGCACTGACATGGTTTCTTATATGGTATTCATATACCAGTTTTGTATTATTTCTCTGACATTTCTTTAAAAGTGAATTTTTTTAATTTTCTTAAAAATTGAATAATTTTTGTAACATTTTCTTTGACTTTGTGGTGTCATTTTCTTTAACAGTGTGCCTTTTTGGTCATTTTCTTTAACTTTTCACCTTCCTTCATACATTTTGTTGCATTTAACTATGTAGAAACGCTTTTACGCCAAGGACTTGTATATGTATTTGATCGCACTTACCTACATATATAATACTTTTTGCTAAGTATGTATCAGTTTTAACTACATAGAAACGCTTTCATGCTATGTATGTAATGCTTTTTGCTAACTACGTACCGCTTTTACCTTTGTATATGATGACCGTCGTTGTTGTATAAACCTTGGGCAGACAGTCGGCACCTTCTGACCCAGATGAATGCACGATACTAAGATGCTCCTGTGTGACCCATAATACTCCAAAGAAGCGCCCCTACCGACCAAATATGTAATAACTTGAACCGCGTTTTTCTTTAAAAAAAAACGCCCCCTACCGACCGAATATTTAATAACGAACTGTATTTTTCTTCCAAAAAGCGCCCATACCGACTAAATATATATAATAACTTGACCAATATTCCTCCAAAGAAGCGCCCCCTACCAACCGAATATGTAATAACTTGACCTATATTCCTCACAAGTGGCGCCCCTACCGACCAAATATGTAATAACTTGACTTATGTTCCTACCAAGAAACGTCTCCTAGTAACCACATATGTAATAATTTGACCCATATCTCTCCCAAGAACTGCCATTTAGCGAGCGTAAGTGTAATAATTTGACCCATATCTCTCCCAAGAACTGCCATTTAGCGAGCGTAAGTGTAATAACTTTACCTATATTGTTCCCAAGAAGCGCCTCTATCGACCAAACATGTAATAACTTGACCTATGTACCCCCCAAGAACTGCTCTATACCGACTATATATGCAATAGTGTGACCCATTGCAAAATGTACCACTTCTGTCATATGGCAATGGTTACTTCGGTAGGCGTATACCAGTTTTGTTTTATTTTCCCATCTTGTTCTCTGTCGTGCATCAAGTTGGTGCCACCCACGGCAAGTCGAGCTGGACCTGCTACTGAAGCATACACCCTACCGCTGGATAGGAACAATGACACGTTCGCCGACTCACAACTTATGCATGGGTCGTGTAGCGTTACTGCCACACGAGTTGCTAATAAGCAAGTGTTTTCTTTTACTTACATTTTCTTTAACAGTGTGAAATTTGTAGTAACATTTTCTTTAACTTTGTGAAATCGTTGTAACATTTTCTTTAACTGTATGAAATGCGCATCGGATTCCCCGTAACCATGTCTATCACACCACAGTTGTCCGTGCACATCGATATATATACGCTTCTTATGATGCACTTCAACGATCATCAACCTCTTCAAAGTAACTGGTTTGGTGTGTACCTGTTGTTCTAGCCACGTCAAGTCGACGGTTTCGGTACTGGCGAGTACTGGGAAGTCGGTTTGAAAGGTCGACTGGTCAATTCACTGGTCACTTGGCTGGTCGGCTCATTTTCGTCGCTTTCGCTTGCATCCAGAGCACGGTAGAAAGCTGTCTTCAACATGTTGTTAAGTCATAACGATGGCGTGCAATGAATGGTGATCAGCTCGTCGAAATGACCTCCCCTATATAATATTCGGCAACTTTCCAAAACGTGTTCAGGCATGTCTGAAAGCCTTGTGACATTTCGTAGTTTCGTTTTGTTAAACCAACGAAGGAGGAGACTGTTGTACTCATACTCGATAGCCATGTGACCCACACAAAAAATATTGCCAGCCTTTGGTTGGGGCCTTTTTTTGGACCGTTTGGGAAATACAACGATGATGCATTGAGGATGTGGACGAGAGAAAATGTAGCCAGACCATTGACAACATGGCAAGTCACCGAAATTCTCAATGTGGTGTAAAGAAAAGCAGCATCCGTCCAAAATGTTTTTAGTGGCATCAGGAAAGCAGGTCTGTGGTTATTGACCATATACGTATTCTAAGACTCCGTCTTCGCTGCTGCTACGGTAACTAATGTAATCATGGAAGCTGCACAAGAGCAAAACCCTACGCCACCTCTGACCCCAGTTGTTGCAGCTCCAGCACTGACAGCTGTTGCCATGGTGACTGCACATCAGCACAACCCTGTGCCACCTCTGACATCAGTTCTTGCAGCTCCAGCAATGAGAGCTGTTTCCATGGAAACTGTACCAGAGAAAGAAACTAGCTAAACAAAGCAAAGTCGGACCGGAGATAGCTATGCCTACTAGGCCTACACCCATCCAAGAGCCCAATACTTCTAAGAACACAACAGTTCCGATCCACCAAAACCTAGTCGATTGCAGCTCATCAAGGACATCGAAGGCTGCAGAACTGGTCAATGGTGCACCATTTTGTACGATGGTAAAATCTACCCAGGCATAATGCGATGAGTCATGGATGTGACGAGAGAAACTGTGACGGTGCAGTGCGTGTAAAAAAAATTGTGGACAGAACAGGTTCCGATGGCCTCTGAAAGATGCCACAGCAGTAGACGGTACTAGACGAATTGCAGTTAACACTATGTAGGCATAGTGTGACGAGTAATGGATGTAATGAAAGACTCTATGGTGCCAGTGCATGCAATTGCGAAACAGAACATGTTGTGGTGGGCTCTAAAGGATGTCGACCATCTGCGTTAGCCTATTCCGGAGCCATATACTAGAACATTAGGCCCTGTTAACATTTCATTTCACTATTGATTAATTTTATGTTTCTAATGAACACAATATTTTACTCACATATTAATTCAAAGTTTGGTCTACATAATGTGTTTGTTTGTGTGTGTGTGTGTGTGTGTGTGTGTGTGTGTGTGTGTGTGTGTGTGTGTGTGTGTGTGTGTGTGTGTGTGTGTGTGTGTGTGTGTGTGTGTGTGGGTGGGTGGGTGGGTGGGTGGGTGGGTGGGTGGGTGGGTGGGTGGGTGGGTGGGTGGGTGGGTGGGTGGGTGGGTGGGTGGGTGTGGTGTGGTGTATTGAAACGGTTTGGTTTGGTCATGGCAAAGTTATTGAACTCCGAACTCTGACAGTGTAAACCGGGAGCATAGGTTTTTCCATCCACTACATCCCTCCCAACTTTAGTGAAAAAAACACGTGCAATCGAGATGTAGACAATTGTCCTGTAAAAAAAATAATAGTTCTTGATTACTGTGTGTAAAGTCCAAACGGGAGCGTTATAAAAACAAATTACTTTTATAAAACAAGCAAAACTCTAATCGAGACTACAAAATACTTGGTTTGACCATGAAAATATCGTGTAGTGCTGCCACCTGACAAATAACGCCGATTTTCACTGATGCTCTAGTGTTCTACTAGTTGTACTAGAAAACAGACAAGAAAATGTTTCGGGCAGGTGATCAACACTCCTGTTTGGTCTGTTCAGCTACGACCTTTACGCCTACGTCAGGTCTGACCAGGTGAAGTCGGGATTTTAGCTGTCGATGCATTAATAGTTCAGCAGGGGCTATGCCCGTCTTGGAGTGAGGTGTAATGCGGTAATCGAAGAGGAAGCGTGCTAGCTTGGTTTCCAAGTCACCTCCATGCATACGCTTTACTCCTTTTACAATTCCAACGGCTCGTTCGGCTAGGCCATTAGAGGCAGGGTGGTGTGGAGCACTCGTAATGTGCTTGATGCCATTGTGTCGGCAGAAATCTTGAAACTCTTCACTGACGAAACCAGTGGCGTTGTCACTGACGATGGCATCAGGAATGCCATGAGTGCTAAACAACTGTCGCAGTTTGCTGATAGTAATAGCTGATGTTGAGCCTGACGTAAGGTGAGCGTCTATCCACTTCGAATGGACGTCAATTACCACCAGCATCATTCTGCCCATGAATGGACCTGCATAGTCGATGACCATGATTGTAGGGGAGCTTCCGTATGTCTGGGCCGGCTACGCATGCAGATGTCGCAGGTTTTGGCCGTTTTCTCAATGTCTTGATCGATTCCTGGTCACCACATCATACTGCGGCCTACGGCTTTCATGCGGACGATCCCAGAGTGTGCGTTGTGCAGTTCATCTCTTCTTTGAGTGTACGGCTTCAGGAGTTCGTTATCGTCATGATCTGGAAATCCAGCCCTCGTCCTGATGAAGACTTGTGACAACACCGGGTCACGCGATGTTTCACGACGTATGTCACTTGCAGTGACAGGAGACATGTCCAAATACTGCGTCGTCAGTATCGTGTCCGCTGGCACTGGTACATGTCTCGGAGCACCACCTACCGGAAGGCGGCTAAGAGCGTCTGCTTGTGTTATGCTTTGGCCCATCCTGTGGATAATCTGGTATTCGTAGGCAGCCAGTGTAAGGGCCCATCGCTGCATCCGTGGCGACAGCATCTGTGGAACGGCTTTCGTTTCTCCAAACAATCCAAGAAGCGGCTTATGATCAGTGACGATGGTAAACAAATACTGGTGAAACTTCTTCAGTCCCACTATGACGGACAGACCCTCATTGTCAATCTAAGCGTAGTTTTTCTCAGCATGCGAGAGACTTCTGGAGTGATACGCTATGGGTTTCTCTGCACCATCTTCCATGACGTGAGCAAGAACGGACCCAATGCCGTATGGAGAGACATCACATGTGAGTACCAACGGTTTGGAGGAGTCAAAGTGAGTCATGACCTGTGGGGAACTAAGCATCTTTTTCGTCTTGTTGAAGGCCTCTTGTTGTGTCTTCCTCCAGTACCACTTGGTGTCTTTCTTCAGCAACTGATGCATGGGGGCCAGCATCGTCGAAAGGTTTGGCAAGAAACGACCATAGTGATTCACCATCCCAAGGTATGAGCGTAACTCGGTTATGTTGGTGGGCGCTGAAGCATCACGGACTGCTGAAAGTGTCTCACCGGACGGGTGTATGCCTTCGGCATCGATCCGATGACCCAAGTAATCGACCTCGTCACTCAAGAATTAACACTTGGATGCTTTCAGGCGGAACCCAGCTTGAACAAGTCGTTCGAGCACACGATCAAGTGTCTGCAAATGTTCATCTTCTGTTGGTCCCGTCACCAACACATCATCCAAATACACCATTGTGTTCGGTATGCCCTTCAAGAGCGAGTCCATGACACGTTGGGATATGCCAGGTGTTGATGACACTCCGTACGGTAGTCTCTTGTATGTGAAAAGACCTCGCGGCGTGTTGATGGTGACATACTTCCGACTGTCAGGGTGTAGCTCGATCTGTTCATACGCGTGACGCATGTCGAGCTTCGTGTACGTGGTACCGTTCCCAAGCTGTGCATACAAATCCTCTATTCGGAGAATAGGATATCTGTCCAGTTTGGCTACTTGGTTCACTGTGAGTTTGTAGTCACTACAGAGACGTACACTCTTGTCTGCCTTCATTACTGGTACCACAGGGGCGGCCCAGTCCGAGTACTGGACGGGCTCTATGATATCCTCAGCCAGGTGTCGATCGATTTCCTTGTCCACCATGTCTCGCATTACATAGGGCAGTGGTCGCGACTAGTAGTACTTGGGGATTGCCTTATTGTCTACGTAGATCTTGGCAGCGTCTGTTCTAACTGCTTGGTGCGAGTCTGTAAACCCGATGGTGTACTTGTCCAGTACAGCCTGCAATTGAGGTGGCTGCTTCCGTGTTGAGTGTGATGTATTCAACTGATGAACCACACCCCAGTCCAGTTTGAGTTTAATCAGCCAGTTCCTGCCAAGTAAGCTTGGACCGTTGCCAGGCACGACCATGAGCGGAAGCTGATGTTGGTCGCCAGTTGTAGCTTCTACCATGACGTTGATGACACCCATGATCTTCACACACTGTCCTGTATATGTGCGAAGCGTGTCCTTTGTGGATCTCATGTTAGGCCGTGCCGAGTTTCGCCAGTGTTTGTGCAACGTTTCTTCGCTGATGATCGAGAGAGTGGCACCTGTATCTACTTCCATCGGACGCGTCTTCCCATCTACTTGTATTTGGGTAACGATCGGATCTGGACGTGGTCCCGTCATACTGAACATGTTGTATGTCGCTCCAGTGTTTTCAGATGGGACACAGTCTTGTATCGGTGCCGTCAGCTGATGAGTGCGGTTTCTTTTCCATTTTTCAGCTTTCTGTTTTGCGAAACAGTTGCTCATGATGTGTCCATCTTTGTGACAATATCGGCATTGAGCATCCTTGTAGTGACACTCGTCCGCCGAATGAGACGTTTTGCCACATCTGAAACATGGTTTCTGACGATTCTGAGCTGGTGGTTTCTTCTCCCACTTTCTCGTTGAATGCTTGCGGGCGGTCACTTTGTTTACACACGGTGTACTGTCGTGTGCAGCAGCGTTTAACTGAGCAGTGTTAATAGCTCCCATGGCAAGTGCCATTTGTAGAGCCTTTTTGAAATCAAGGTCGGCTTCTCCCAACAATCGTCGTTGAATGGCCGAATCTGCTACACCACAAACTAACCGGTCCCTCAGATTTTCTTCCAGGATCAACTGAGCAGTCAGCTGCGCACCAGCCTTCGTTTGACCTAAATCACAGTTTCTGGCCAGATTTTTCAGTTCGGCTACAAAGTCACATATTGATTGTTCCTTCTTCCTGTACGCAGAATAGAAGTTCAAAGTGCGTTCTTATCCAATCCCCCCTCCCAATACGCCAATTATGGCCACAAATGTAGCTGTGGTGTGTTTGTTGCCTTTGATATTTGAATGGCTCAGTCTTGAAATTGACTACGTAACCAGAATAGTTGCGCCACTAACTAATCTAGTTCCCGGATCGTTCCCTAGAGGAAAGGAACCGGTATTAGCTTCGGTTATCCAGGCTCCGCGCTGTGGCGCCATGCGCCCAGAATCATGGCACATACATAAGTACTAGCTAACTAAGATTTCATCCGGGCATTTGGCTAATCCATAAAATAAGAGTGAACTTTTGTAAGTTTATACGATGCAATTCGATTTAACTTAAAACTTTCATTATATTGACAAAACTGTCCAACTGAAAAGTTAAATCAGACAAAATAATGTTTAGTGTAGTATCTGGCTATTGACGCCGATTGGCTGACGTCGCTTCATGGGAATGACTATACAAGATGAAGTGGTGACAGTGGTTAACAAGACCACGCTTCTGCAGCCAGACTCTCTTCCCGGCGAATTCAGAAGGCGAGCGAGATCGAGTTAGATAAGCGAGACTAATCCGGTACCGGCCAGTCCGAGATGGCGCGCTACACAGTGTTCTGTGCTTAACAGTAACTGAAACCAACTCATTTACTACATATAATCAGTAAAAGTGAATGGGCTGTTGACTCAAACAAAATGACATGTCTAAGATATTTGTCGTGAAAAATTCGTAGTGGATGTGACATGAGAACGTTTCGGCATTGAAATGGGAGGCTTTATAACTGCGAATTTTGCATGGAATTGGTCTATTTTTGTAATATAAAATCAAAACAATTTCAATAATTGGCTCTTATCCAACATGATTCACTTTGTAAGTACAATGTAGCCCACTGCATTGTCAAACTACACTTATGTAAATAACTCTTGACCAAGGAATTTATTGATCCAAATATCTATTAATGAAAACATATATTTTTAGACTTTTGAACACAAATGCACAAGTTTGGTGCCAATATTGAGTGTCTACTGAAACCTCATTTTGATGAATAAAAGTACACGTAATAACAAGTGTGTTTCAGGCTACAAAGATATTTTTTATACTTCTGGCACAAAACGGGGTTCGTTTGAAACTGTTGTTGATAAATCACTAATTTCATATAAATGTCATTGTTTATTGTTTTCTGCCCCCAAATTTACTTTTTTTTAAACAATTTCTGGCTTGGCAATAAAGGATGACAACTGAATTTTCACATGACACTTATTCAAGGAACTCTCAGCAAAGGAATTTTTCAGTTATTTATCCAAATATTGATTATTACAAATTTATATTTTTAGTGTTTAAAATAATAAATGCACAAATTTCGTGCCAATATTCAGTATCCAATGAACCCCATTTTGATCAGTAAAAGAACACCTTATAAGAAATGTGTTTCAGGCTACAAAGATTTCTTTTGTACGTCTGGTACAAAACGGGGTTCGTTCGAAACTGTTGTTGTTAAATCACAGATTTAATATAAATGTCATTGTTTATTGTTTTCTACTCCCAAATGTACTTTTCTTTAAGCAATTTCTGACCTGGCAGTAGAGTATAACAACTGCATTGTCAAATGACACTCATCTAAGGAACTCTCGGCAATGCCAAAGGAATTTTTCATTTATTTATCCAAATATTGATTATTAAAATGACTTATTATTAGTTTTTTAATGCAAAAATCTCTCTAATCCAATCATTAATCATTGGACATAAATGAGTGTGATTGTCGAAATAAATAAAACTTTAAAAAAGTGCGAACTCATTCACAAAAAAACTGGATTTTCCTACATTTCTAGACGGCATAAAAGGCTAAATAATATCTTTCTTGTAGCACTAATACTTGTATAAATGAAAAGACTCTCAATTGTTAAATTTACGTTAATTCCCATTCGACTTTTGTTTGAGAATCGACACAGACTTGCCATGCAAAGCTGGTGATCTTTGCCAGTCAAGGTGAAGTTCATTTTATCAGTCCCATTTCGTGCTTGCCTCGGTTATCTAGGATCCGCCCTGTGGCGCCAGCGTTTGTCGCACGGATGCAGAGTGGGGTATTCGTTGTGGCGGTGAGTGCCCATATCCTGGGCACATAATTACACTGTCATCTGGACATTTGACTCATTCATAAAATAAGAGTTAACTTTTATCAGTTGATACGATGCAATTTTAATTAACTTTAAATTTTTATTATATTGACACAACTGTCCGACTGAAAAGTTCAATCAGACATAGCAAATGTTTAGTGTAGCATCTCAATAATAACGCTGATTGGCTGCTGGGCGCTTCACGGGAACGCCTACACAAAATGGAGTTGTGACAGTGGGTAACAACGAGACCACGCCTCTGCTGCCAGACTCTCTTCTGTGCGGATTCACGAAGCGAGAGTCGGATAAGCGAGATTAATTTCGTGCGCATGTAACAAGTGGCGCCGCACGGTGGACTTGGGCACCAGTCAAGGAACCAACCAAAAGAAACCACGCCGCCCTCGTTCGGATAATTCTTCATTAACTCACGCAGTGCAACCCAAGAGAGGGCGCCATCGTTCTAGTTATAAAGTTGATGACATTTGTGAAATTATATGACAACTGCAGACACTTTTACGAATACCCGTAAATGTACGAGAAGTTCTTGTTTTATCAAACTGTCACGTAAAAGATTTTTTTATACAGAATATGCCGTAATTATTTGCTTGGTGGGCAGGTAAGGACTGATTGTGGGTTGATTAAAATCACGAGCGCTTGACTCAACTCATCCTTGTCCTTGAGTTGAGGCTTGACTAAGTCTAAGACTAAGTCTAAGTAATTTAAAATGGCATTTAAAATAAATCCAGACTGCATAGCCATAGACACAGTATTAGTACAGTCTGAGTGCAGTGCCAATGTACACAGACGTTATGCATACAGTATGTATACGCAACTGTCAGTCACGTAGTGTTTACATCGACTGTAAAATAAAATTACAATTCGTATGGACGAGGTTGCTGAAACATATAGTTAAACTTGTCAGTAAGATAACAAAAAGACTTATTAGACTAGTACTACTAGTGGCAGTGCGATGTACACACAATGTCACACATAACACAAGAATATGTTTAATAAATGATTCATTTTTTTTGAGTATTCAGTTATTAAAGATATCCAGATTGCTTAGTTCTAGTCTTAGTTAGATCATTGATTAATGGCATTTTGTTTAGGCTTTAAACTCCCTCCTCATTTGATTTAGCCCATCGAGTATCCAGGGCGTATCTAGACTTGTTGGCAGGGAGGTTTCAGTCAGTCGTAGTCTTATGAACCGGGGGAGACGACGATGGGACGACACATGTCATTTTACTTACATAAGGGTTAATATTAGCTAATACTTCAATCTTTACATTGACACTAGTTCCGATGTAGGCCTATACATGTTGTCCTTGCCATGGACACGAGGGGTGTAAGACCACCCCTCCGTGGCCTAGAGGGGTCTTGAGACCCCTAAAACCCCTCCTTGATCCATTGCCGAGTATCGGATCCATTGATGTTCACATTTATAGTATGTGTAACCTGTAAAACCTACATATGTCAATAGTTTAATACCCCCATGACATGCACAGTCAGTTTAATAAAAGTGTGCATACTTTTGTTAAAATCATTCAAACAATTTCTTTAATTGTTAAATCAGACAACTTGCAAAATTGCTATATAGGCCCTAGTAAATCTAGTCAGACCATGTTCACCAAATCCGGTGAAAAATAATTTAATACTTTGTCCGACAGTTTTACCAAAACTACATAACAAATTTGTACTAATGACCTAACATGTTGTACACTGTGGATGCTAGATACAGTGTATAGGTGATTTTTTTAATGAGTGAAACAATGACATATATTAATCATTAAATGTAACCATGTTACACATTTCAGTAAGATGTGCTGAATTAAATTGTTGCATAATACTATCATAATATATTGATAATTTAGGTAGAATTATATTAATGTAAAATTGTTGAGAAACATTGATAATTTTTTTGAAGATCAACAAACTAATCTTATCAAATAAATAATTGCAGGAGATGATGAAGTTCAAGACAGTCCGAGAAGGGGAACAGGCTATCATCCTGAACCATCTAGGGGAAGGTCGTCTCATTATTGGACCTTCCAGGGTAAGTAGGGTTGCCCCAGGAGAAAACCATGTCATTGCTGCACCATCATCAAGGGCAAAATGTGGCCACCCTGTAGGAGGTTTGAGCCATTATTGGGTCTTCCATGGGTAAATGTAGTCACCGTGGGAGAGAGAGTAGTCATTATTAAGCCTTCCAGATCATGTTATATGCACACATCTTACAGGTTCATATAGGCAACATTTGTTGTATTTAGGGAGACGCATTGGGCCATGGCCCCCCTTTTGGCTTAAATTTTGTTCCCCCATATTTTTATTGACTTAAATTGTTTCTTTTTAACTTTCCAGGTGTTTTTATTCAGAGAGCGACTTCAGAAACTGAAACGATTCACAGCGAGCCAGTTTGAGTACCTCATTGTGACAGACAGCAATGGCTTAGTGAAACATGTACTTGGGTTAGTATGCAGTAACAAAAATTCTTTCTACATTTGTCCATATGCATCCTTAGAATGGCCTGTGTGAAACAAACATCATATCCATTCAGACAGAGAGCAAAAGCACTTGCATGGGATGGCATGTGTAATTTTTTTGCACATTTGACTTTGTTCATTCATTAATCATTTATTGAATGATTTATAACCTACCCATGTGATGTGGAGCAAACAATCAAACTATGATATGGCTATGAGTTTGGGTATTTAACTTTGCATCAATGGTACGCTGGATGTAAATTAGTCCTGATGACTGGCCGTATACCGAAACCCTGTGATGTCTGTCTGTCTGTAGAACCTGTGATGAGTGTCTGTAGACCCTGTGATGTGCATGTGTCTGTAGACCTTGTGATGTGTGCATGTCTGTCTATAGATCCTGTGATGTCTGTCTATCTGTACTTTGTAGACCCTGTGATGTCTGTCTATCTGTAGATCCTATGATGTCTGTCTGTCTGTAGATCCTATGATGTGTGTCTGTCTGTAGATTATGTGATGTGTGTCTGTCTGTAGATTATGTGATGTGCGTCTGTCTGTAAATCCTGTTATGTGCATCTGTCTGTAGATCCTGTGATGTGTGTCTGTTTGTAGATCCTGTGATGTCTTTCTTTCTATAGATCCTGTGATGTGTGTCTGTGCGTAGATCCTGTGACGTGTGCCTGTCTGTATATCCTGTGATGTGTGTCTGTCTGTAGATCCTGTGATGTGTGTCTGTCTGTAGATCCTGTGATGTGTGTCTGTCTGTAGATCTTGTGATGTGTGTCTGTCTGTAGATCCTGTGATGTGTGTATATCTGTAGATCCTGTGGTGTGTGTCTGTCTGTAGATCCTGTGACATATGTATGTCTGTAGATCTTGTGATGTGTGTCTGTGTGTAGATCCTGTCTGGGTTGGGTTCAATTACCAAGATCAATTACAAGGCCTGATTTTTTCCCAATGACAATTATGACCTATTTGACACATTCAATTACATTTACAATTATATGACTCACTCAAAATTAAATTATAATTACAATAGCCCAATACAAATACAATTACAACTCAAAGATTATAATTGAAATTGGTGGTGTGAAATATAAATATTTTCATATTGTTTTGCTTGCAGTATGAGTAAACCAGTTGAAATAAAAACAAATATGATCAAACTCACTTTCAGTTTACTTACTCGAAGGGTTAATATTGTGTCAACAATAATCTTACCTTTATGTGGATGTGAAAGTTGGATGAAGTGACATTGGAGTCAGAAACAGGCCGGTCGCAGTGTTTGCATTTGATCTTAAATGATCCTGTTGTTTTGCCCCTAGATGAATTATAGTGTGAAGATATCGGAGGTGGCATCATGAGATTTTCATATAATATTACAATGATTCTTTCACGTGTGTTCGGAGAAATGATGTTCTGTTCTGAACAACACATCTTTAAACCCTAGCAGAAGCCACTTAGCTGGTCAGCTAATTGGATGGACTCAACACTGGCTTTGGGATGAGCAGATCATCTCCCATTCATCTAAGAACTAGTTGATATCTACTATCCTGTAATCATGATACATTGCTGTTGTTCAATGAATAGTGCAGAGATGAATGGCTTCAATTTGGGCTTCTCTTAGTCAATGAAGCATCATAATAACAAGATCTAAAAGATGAGCATTCTATTTCAATTGCCAGTTGGTATAGGCCACTGAGTGACAGGCCTGCTGAGTGGTTTCTAAATTAAACCTTAATTTCTTATATTGAACTAATACACAGGCTAAAACTATTTCTTCAGTATAACCAGTTAACTTTCCAATATATTTGCTAAGATACTATCTTTGAAACATATAATTCACAATAAACATGATAACAATTCAATACAAAATATACATGCTCGATAGGCTTAAACATTATGAGACATTTTTTGAGAAATTATATTAAAACTATATTGAGAAATGATGTTAAAATTGAAATGTAATTGAATAATAATTGAAAGTTCCAGTTTCAATTACAATTATAATTATGCAGGTATAAGAAATATCAATTACAATTATGCTGATGTAAGAAATTTAAGTTACAATTACACCATAATTGTAATTAATTACACAATTATAATTGATCCCAACCCTGGATCCTGTGATGTGTGTCTGTCTGGTGATCCTGTCATGTTTGTCTGTCTGTAGATCCTGTCATGTCTGTCTGTCTGTAGATCCTGTCATGTCTGTCTGTCTGTAGATCCTGTCATGTCTGTCTGTCTGTAGATCCTGTCATGTCTGTCTGTCTGTAGATCCTGTCATGTCTGTCTGTCTGTAGATCCTGTCATGTCTGTCTGTCTGTCTGTAGATCCTGTCATGTCTGTCTGTCTGTAGATCCTGTCATGTTTGTCTGTCTGTAGATCCTGTCATGTCTGTCTGTCTGTAGATCCTGTCATGTCTGTCTGTCTGTAGATCCTGTCATGTGTCAGTGTCCCATCAGTGTTCCATCTTGGCCACCGATAGGATCTGCTCAGCCGGACCAGTGTTCCATCTTGGCCACCGATAGGATCTGCTCAGCCGGACCAGCAGCTTCCAAAAGTTACTGGTCCGGCAGCAAAGTTATTCATCCTCATTTTACCAACGGCACAATACGCAAGTACAAATGGCCTGTATAGCAACATATTGACCTCAAACAAGTCAACAATTGTATTGACAGCTGACTATTATATAATGTCAGGTAGTTAGGCCTATTGGTTTTGATTTACTAAAATTACCATAACTATGTAGGTTTCGTGTGCTTTTTCAACCACAAAAATCAATATAATGTGCACTGTTTGTGAGTGCCGTGTTTCATGATTACACTTTTTGGGCAATAATGTGGGTGTAAAAATGCATTTTTGTGAACAGTTTGCTTCTTCCGGCGGCCAATTTTGACGATCAACTGATGAATAAGTTGTAGTTTTTCAAAAAAAGTAGGCGGCCATACAGACCCCTATCTCTAAAAGTTATTGACCTGGCGGTAAAGTAGGTTGTCATGGACCACCTGGTCAGCGTATATTTTGAACACTGATGTGCATCTATCTGTAAATCCTGTGATGTGCGTCTGTCTTTAGACCGTGTGAGATGTTCCACAACCCTCTGGAGCATAGGTCCATGAAGTTGGCCCCAGCCATCAAGATAGATGCCAACCACATGGTGGTGCTCTACCGCCGCATCAAGGACAACTCTGTGGAAAGACAGGTCATAATGGGGCCGTCACTCCTTGTACCAACAGCAGATGAATGGTACTTATGGACTTGTTCTGATATTACATTCGTAAATTCACAATCAACAAGTACTCTTAGAGGTAATTGATTGATTGAAAATTATGCCAAATGTGTAAATATGGTTTGTTTTCTTTGCAACTTGCCCAAAGCATTACACTTTAGGCACCATATTGTCCCCACTAATGGCCAAATATCAAACTTGGCATTTAAAAATGGAGAAAGTTGAAATCTGCTGTATGTGCCATGAAGAGAGTCGGTATCTCTGTCAACGTCATGTTTACACTATACAAGCAGCTGTTCACTGTGTTGCAGGTTACACCAGTTTAAACAGATGTACACCTCTGTGTTGCAGGTTACACCAGTTTAAACAGATGTACACCTCTGTGTCGCAGGTTACACAAGTTTAAACAGATGTTCACCTCTGTGTTGCAGGTTACACCACTTCAAGCTGATGTTCACCTTTGTGTTGTAGGTTACACCAGTTTAAACAGATGTTCACCTCTTTGTTGCAGGTTACACCAGTTTAAACAGATGTACACCTCTGTGTCGCAGGTTACACAAGTTTAAACAGATGTTCACTTCTGTGTTGCAGGTTACACCACTTCAAGCTGATGTTCACCTTTGTGTTGTAGGTTACACCAGTTCAAACTGATGTTCGCCTTTGTGTTGTAGGTTACACCAGTTTAAACAGATGTTCACTTCTGTGTTGCAGGTTACACCACTTCAAGCTGATGTTCACCTTTGTGTTGCAGGTTACACCAGTTCAAACTGATGTTCGCCTTTGTGTTGTAGGTTACACCAGTTTAAACAGATGTTCACTTCTGTGTTGCAGGTTACGCCACTTCAAGCTGATGTTCACCTTTGTGTTGTAGGTTACACCAGTTTAAACAGATGTTCACCTCTGTGTTGCAGGTTACATAAATTTGAGTGGCACGGCACTGACCCAAGTAACAAGACACGTATGATTCCAGGATACAAGAAATTCACCCAACTGACCGCCATTCCTGACCAGTTCTATTATAACGTAACGTGTTTTCCTTGGTTTATAATAGCACTGGTTCTACTGTGATTGATACCTAGACTTTAGGTTTATTTATAATTTAATAATTTTATATCCCATGTAATATACATAGTAATTATTTCAAAATGAAATCATGATTACTTTTGGTACTGCTTTGTTTTATATTAATAAAATAAAACATGTACACTTTACACAACAATTACACAAGATTGGCACTGTATGTTCATCTTGCTGCATTTTTGCCTACATCATCGTGGAGCAAGAGCAAGTTTTTTATATTTTGCTGCAACGTAGGTTCGTGATGTGCGCACGGCAGATGATGCAATGCTAACAGTCAAGCTGATGATCTTTTACGAATTGACAGATGTCATCAAACTGGTAAGTTTGTCTAGTTCATCAGATACTATAATGAAACTTCTATGTTTGTCTTGTTCATCCATTATCATAATAAAACTTGTAAGTTTGTATATTTTATAATGAAACTTGAAAATTTACCTTGTTCACCAAATATTGTAATAAAACTGGTAGATTTCCTTGTTCATCAAACATTATAATGAAACTTGTATGTTTAAATGCGTATCATCATCATATCAGCCATAGCCCATGGGGGCCGTTGACATTCACGTCCTTGTCATCTCCCATGTGATATGCAGACCTCCATTTGTCCACTGCCTCATGTTGTCAATCCATGCAGTCTGCCTCTGCCTCATTCATTCTGGCATGTTTTTTTGCCTTCAACTGATGTTAATACTAGTCTGTGACGTTGCCTTTTCCTATGTCCATATTTTTAATATCCATTTTTTCTGAACCATATAGGGCCATGCTCCAAACCAGCGGCTTGACTAATTGTATCGTCAAACACAACCCAATCTGTGTTGACTTCCAGATGTCAATGAGTTGAAATGTAACACCTTTGGCAATAGCCAATCGAGCCTATACAGCTTTTGTGCTGTTGCTTGCATGTATACATGTAGAATACATATACACATATACATACACATACATACATATTGAATGGCCACCAGTGGGGTTCACATCATCTGCTATGGAGAAATGTGGATGATATACACTGAACTTATTGAAAGTGATCATATTACAGTTAAAATTATCACATATAATTTTGTGTATAGTTAATTTAGTGCTTAGTTTAATTATCAACATTTATATAGTCTGTGGTTACAATGCACTGATGCATCCTGTGTCAACTGCATTTTTCTTGGTTTCTACAGTTAGAAACGACCCATGACCCTATTGCTGATATGGTCAAGTAAGTTTATTATTTTGTTGTATCAAAGAAGTACTTCTCATAATTGTATTCTGTCATACTATGCTCGTTATGATAAGTTTCTGTCAATGCCTGTTTAGTATAAAGAGGAAGTATTGACAGTAGAATATGGTTGCCATGATGTTATTGAAGTATCATTTTATGTATGTTAGGGCTAACAAGATGGAACTTACGAAGATCTTTACTATATTTGCAGTAAATATAGATCAACCTGTTTTACGATACAGTGTTTGATGGTAGAGTGCATTAGTACCTCCCAAAGGCATGCCCACAGACACATACATTAAACAGCCCCGTTCATGTTTATTTTGCAGTGCTGTCTGTGCTGATGTTATCGCATTTGCTGGAAAACTCAGGTAAGTCTGAGAGTAAACAGTTCATAGCTTGTTCATATGTACTTACATTGTGCTACTTCCCAACACAGTACATTTGTGTTTCACTTTTTGTATCCACATTCACAATGTCCCTATGACTGCAGCACTAAACCCAGGACTTGCTTTTAGTTTGTATACTACAAATAGAAATGTTGGCTGCATGTGAATGGCAGAAGTGTAGTAAAGAAAAAACTTTGGGCTACATTATGTTTTGTCGTTTGAAATATAATTAAACTGGGCACCAATTAAAAAAAACGTACATTTTCTTTCTATGTATTAGGTCTAATCAAAATAATTATAATAAAGCATTATATGTTGTAGGCACTGCATGCATTAGTTATTAATTAGTGATTTGTAATTTATTGTAAGATATTGTATTTGTATCATACATAACTGTACTAGTTGGGGGTAAACCATAGGTAAGTATCACACTTCTGTTCATTCCATTTCCATCAACACTCTCTTGTTTATTTTATTGTTTACATGTTACAAATGGTGTTGTATTTTGTAATAATGGAATTTGTACTGTTTTTGAAATAAACTACTGATTGATTGATTGATTGATTGATTGATTGATTGATTGATTGAAATATGACATAGTCTTTGCATTATATGATGTATTGTAAAAGCTTTTATACTCCATGCTCTGCTTCAGTTACGAAGCATTTGTGAGCAGTACCCAGGTGCTGAGTGACCTTGAGTCCTATGCACAGCTTCTGCAGCGGGCTGACAGGATTGGTTACAGAGTCAACAGAGTCGTCTTCCGAGGCTATCATGCCAGCGACCAGCTTCAGGTTAGCTTAGTCGAGGCCTATCAAGAAATATGCTTATTTTTCATTATGAATAACCACGCCATTATTTGTATAATTAATTATTGGTTATCCATATTTTGTACTAAGGACTTAATGTATATTTCCATGAATGAAATAAATGGTTATTATTATTATTTATTATATAACCTTTCTATAAGAAATTATGATTAAAGTAAGGTGCTAAAAATCTATCATTCTAGATATGCAAAAAAACAATTCATGATGTATTAAGACCATGATACTGAAAGCCAACAGTGATGTTAATGAATTATATTCCAACATCTGCACACGATGACCTAGAAGTTGTAACAGCACCCTGAGTCGGCCCTCTGTGATGGCACCTTGTATAAATGCTTAGGTGTTAGTTGCTTGCAGATGTTCTATATACATATACCAATATTTGCACTGTAGTCCAAGCCAAAGCCACTGACATTATTTATTATTGGTTTGGTTGTGTTTATCAACTAAATAAATGTTGACTCTGACAGGCAATGCAGGACAAGGCCATCCAGGCACGCACTCAACTCAGACTCGGTACTGAACTCAACCAGCAGAAACAGAAACTGCAAGACTTCAAACTGAACAAGCAACAGGCTCGCATTGAACAAAGTAGGCACGCAAGTAGATTTGATGGTTCACATAGTCACATATACCAAAGCTTTGCTGACTGGAAAGTTGAAAAAAAATCTTAGCCATTGACATAATTATGTTGGTGGGTTTTATAAAAAATTAAAGCATGTATCAACATTTAGAGGGACTAATCTTGACATACAAAATTACTGGTTATGGGGAAGTACTGTAATGAATGAGGTATGGTAATGAACATAATGTAATTATTGTAACCAATTACACTCTGAAGAATATTTCATAGTAATTAGTAATTGAAACAAAAAAGTCTGAATAAATCCTACCCACTATTGAACAAGCATAATTAAATATCGAATTGAATTTTAAATGGTTTGTTTTACTGTCCACAAGATAATGTAACCATATTGATAAATGAATTGTGCTTGTGTGAACTGAACCTAGTCGTGTGATCTGTGCAGAACAAGCGATGGAGAAGCAACGGGTGGAGCATCAACAGAAACTGGACAAGATGATGAAACTACAGGAACTAAAGATACAGCAGAGTGACCTCGCAGCTAAGTTGGAGTGCGAGGAACTCGAAGCAAAGACTGAACTTGGTAAGTGTACTTGGTAGTGACCTCACACAAAGACTAAACTTGGTAAGTGTACTTGCTAGTGATCTCACACAAAGACTGAACTTGGTAAATGTACTTGGTAGCGACCTCACACAAAGACTAAACTTGGTAAATGTACTTGGTAGCGATCTCACACAAAGACTAAACTTGGTAAGTGTACTTGCTAGTGACCTCGTAGCAAAGCAAAACCGATTTCAAACTGGATTTCGGTTTTGAGTGGGGTACCACCGGGATCACTATTAGGCCCTATACTGTTTTTAATATATATAAATGATTTAGAAGATGACATATCTAGCAAAGTACTCAAATTTGCAGATGACACAAAAGTATTCAGAAAGGTTACAAATGATACAGATAAACAACATTTACAGGATGATCTAGATAAATTAGTTAAATGGTCAGAAAAATGGCAAATGTTATTAAATTTTGGGAAGTGTAAATGTATACACATAGGACATGGAAACATGGACGAAGAATATAAAATGGGGGATGCTGTACTAGGTAGAACCACACAAGAAAAGGACTTAGGAGTAACATATAGTGCTGACATGAAAGTTTCAGAGCAATGTAGGATTGTTGCTTCAAAAGGAAATCAAATTCTAGGACTGATTAGGAGAACTATCATGTATAATGAGAAACAGCTAATTGTACCCCTGTACAAAGCAATAGTTAGACCACATTTGGAATATTGTATTCAAGCATGGAGGCCATATCATAAAAAGGACATAGACAAGTTAGAAAGAATACAACGAAGAGCAACTAAAATGATTCCAGAATTGAGAGACCTTAGTTACGAAAGTCGCTTATTACAATGTGGTTTGACAACACTAGAGACCAAGAGACTAAGAGGAGACCAAATAGAAGTGTTTAAAATAGTGAACAGTTATGAGGACGTTGACAGGAATATGTTCTTCAAACTTAAAGAAGGCAGTAGAACCAGAGGACACAAAGCAGCATTAGTTAAGGAGCAGTGTAGGTTGGACATAAGAAATTACTCTTTCTCACAGAGGGTGATAAATGAATGGAACAAACTGCCAAATGATTGTGTTAATGCTAGTAGTGTGAATATGTTTAAAAATAGAATTGACAGATATTTGATAAAGACGGGCTACATATAGATGAGAACATTGTTGGACTCTCGATAAGCCAATGGCTTCCTTGTCCACTTGCCATCTGGAACTTGTTGTTTGGGATAGCAATCTTGTTAAATCTTTTAAAAAGACTGAACTTGGTAAGTGTACTTGGTAGTGACCTCACAAAAAACTTGGTATGTGTACTTGGTTGTGACCTCACACACACTGAACTTGGTAAGTGTACTTTGTAGTGACCACACACAAAGACTGAACTTAGTGTATTTGGTTGTAACCTCACAACAAAGACTAAACTTGGTAAGTGTACTTGGTTGTGACCTCACAACAAAGACTGAACTAGGTAAGTGTGCTTGGTTGTGACCTCACAACAAAGACTAAACTTGGTAAGTGTACTTAGTTGTGACCTTACAACAAAGAGTGAACTTAGTAAGTATATTTGGTGGTGACCTCACAGCAAACACTGAACTTAGTAAGTGTATTTTGTGGTAACCTCATAGCAAACACTGAACTTAGTAAGTGTATATGGTGGTGACCTTGCATTTGATCTTATGATTCTCATAATAACACTCGTGTTTTGTTTGGTTTGTGTAGAGTTTGACCGAGCAAAGATGCAACACAACCTTCAATATCTGCAGAAACTGAAAGGTATCAAGGTCGATCTGACTCGCTACCTCGTCAACCAACAACCTGCGGCCATCACACAGGAGCTGCAAGTGGTGCCACCCGGAGGTGAGATACGCAGCAATATTGGTTGGCTAAAACAGGCGTTTACGTGTCACCGGAGCTGGCCATTTGGTTAGTAGAAAGTAAATATTGTTGATGTAAGGTGGCTTTATTATGTTTTCTTTTATTCTTTTAAGCATTGGTTACATGATCTATTTTTGTTTATTCATTCTTGAATTTGGTGAATTTTTTATGGTTGTCATTTACTTGTTTTGTTTCTTCGTGGCACCTGGGTGTCACAAGTTTATTAGTATTAATACTGATGATCTAGTTAGTACTAAGCCTTACATTGTGCCAACATAGAGGTGCTTACAGCTTTCTACGCTTACTTGAACTTCACCACTGGATTTATTTAGTTTATAGGCCCTTAAATTGAATGTTGTTAATTATGTTTATAAAATGTTATTATTAGACCAAGCAACATTTTGTAGTACACGTGTAGTTTAATTGTTTATAGAACTTGGATTGCTTTGTGTTAATTTGTCATATTTGAACATGTTTCTATAGCATTAAAAAACGCCAACATCTCTAGTTGGGGGTGTTTTGCCTGGGAAAACCCATTTACGTACCTCTGCCTGTATGTACTTCTGTCAGTGTTGCTGTGCAGATTGAGATACTGACCATTGAGATTGTCTTCAGACATAGATTTGCATTGTTGTATAGGCTGTTGTAGTGTAGTGGTTAGAACATCAGACTCTCAAACAAGAGAATCCATGTTCAAATCATCTTGTTGCTGTTTCGAAACTTGGGCAATTTCTTTCACTCCATGACACTCTGGTTCACTCAGTTGTATAACCAAGTACCTGGAGCTCTGAGTAATGACTTTTAGAGGGGCGCAGTATAGATTGAACGCATTGCTTTTATGTTATAAAACTTGTCTTTGCTGTGTGTTGTTTCAGGAAGCAAGAGACCATCAGTGAGTGAGCGAGGGGATGTCGCCCTGCCCTGCAGTCAGTTCTGACAACACAGCCATACTCTGGCAATGAGACCATCAAGACTGTCTCAATTTGGACATTGCTGCTGGTTTTAAACAGTGTACAATGTAGTACAATAATGTATGTATGCTGCGTAGCATGTCCGTATGTTATTTTGTGATTAACTATATAGCTATACATAATAATAATAAAAATTATATACCTCAATGATGACAGCAGAATTACAGTTAGGATACAGGGTTAGGCTAAGACGTGAGATGTGAATGTGTCGGGAGAGTGCGGCAATACAGTGTATCTCACTTTTCTGCTCTCTGTGGTGTTGTGGTGCAGAAGTGGAGAGTGGCCTGCTGCAAAACTTCTCTACTCTTGTTGTTGTGTAGAAGTGGAGTATGGCCTTCGGCAGTATTTTACTCCTCAACTCTGTGTTGTGGAGAGTGGCCTGTTTCAATATTTCACTTTTCTCCTCTGTTGATGTGTAGAAGTGGAGACTGGCCTGTTTCAATATTTCACTTTTCCCCTCTCTGTTGTTGTGTAGAAGTGGAGAGTGGCCTGTTTCAATATTTCACTTTTCTCCTCTGTTGATGTGTAGAAGTGGAGACTGGCCTGTTTCAATATTTAACTTTTCCCCTCTCTGTTGTTGTGTAGAAGTGGAGAGTGGCCTGTTTCAATATTTCACTTTTCCCCTCTCTGTTGATGTTTAGAAGTGGAGAGTGGCCTGTTTCAATATTTCACTTTTCCGCTCTCTGTTGATGTTTAGAAGTGGAGAGTGGCCTGTTTCAATATTTCACTTTTCCGCTCTCTGTTGATGTTTAGAAGTGGAGAGTGGCCTGTTGCAATGTTTCAATTTTCACCTCTCTGTTGTTGTGTAGAAGTGGAGAGTGGCCTGTTTCAATATTTCACTTTTCCCCTCTCTGTTGATGTTTAGAAGTGGAGACTGGCCTGTTGCAATGTTTCACTTTTCACCTCTCTGTTGATGTTTAGAAGTGGAGAGTGGCCTGTTTCAGTATTTCACTTTTCCCCTCTCTGTAGTTGTGTAGAAGTGGAGAGTGGCCTGTTTCAATATTTCACTTTTCCCCTCTCTGTTGATGTGTAGAAGTGGAGACTGGCCTGTTGCAATGTTTTACTTCTCTACTCGTTGTTGTTGTGTAGAAGTGGAGAGTGGCCTGCAGCTTTCACTTATGATATCTTACGTTTTGATACAAAGGCAAATCTACAGGCAGAAAACAGACAACATATTACGATCTTGTGTGTTGTCTGTTTTCTGCCTGATTAACATCTAAGTCTCAAGTTTAGTGTGATAACCAGCTTTGTGGTTGTAACATATTATGATCTTCCAACCACAAAGATGGTTATCACACTAAACTTGAGACTTAGATGTTAATCAGTGCTCACAACATGAACGTTTACTATTGTAGGTGTAAATAATGTTGGCCACTCATTATTTGTCACCTTGTGATTAAGAAATGTTGTTCTGTTTATAATTGTACATTGTTTTGTATAAAAATGATATGGTGTAATTTGTTTTTACCACTAGGTATCATATGCGATTACTTACAATGTTGTATTTATTTAATTAATTATATGTTCTCGCAGTTTTGAAGTTTAAGCAGGATTTGTGATAAAATAAAAAATATTTATTACTTAAATATAAATTTCCAATATGAAGGTGTGTGTTCTTGTTTTATTAGCCTATAAAATCTTCATAATATGGCCATTCAGTTACCTTGAAAGTCTCTTGTCTAAACAGATATTGAGTAAGTACATAAAGTCTCATGTCTAAACAAATATTGAGTAAGTACAGAAAGTCTCATGTCTAAACAGATATTGAGTAAGTACATAAAGTCTCATGTCTAAACAAATATTGAGTAAGTACAGAAAGTCTCATGTCTAAACAAATATTGAGTAAGTACAGAAAGTCTCATGTCTAAACAAATATTGAGTAAGTACAGAAAGTCTCATGTCTAAACAGATATTGAGTAAGTACATAAAGTCTCATGTCTAAACAAATATTGAGTAAGTACAGAAAGTCTCATGTCTAAACAGATATTGAGTAAGTACATAAAGTCTCATGTCTAAACAAATATTGAGTAAGTACAGAAAGTCTCATGTCTAAACAAATATTGAGTAAGTACAGAAAGTCTCATGTCTAAACAAATATTGAGTAATTACAGAAAGTCGAGAGAGGCACAATTATTTGAGGGAGCATCTGCTACCATAATTATAAATCCTACAATGAAAAAAATTGAACATTGTGCATGTTTACGATAACAGATCAAGATCACATCTCAAGGTACTTGCAGGCCGCTCAACAGAGAGCCTGTGATGATCACTAACAAACTTCAGATTGTACACCTGCACAATGAATTTGTATGTCCCAACAACTATTTTCAATTAGTATACAACTGAATTAAGAAACTGAATCAGGGGAATGGCAGAGTTATTATTTTCAGAATGATAACCTTCACCATCAAATGTTTTATGTGCATGGGTGCAGTGGTCGTGTGGTAGAGCATCGGACTTTCAGTCGAGGGGGACCAGGGTTCAAACTCACCTGCTACCATTCGAAACTTAGGCAACTTTGTTCACCCCACTTTGCCCGTGTCTTTCGGAAGAGACACTAAAACCTGTTGGTCCCTTATATCGTGTGTCTAGGCCAGGGAAAATAAAAGATCCCATACAGAGTAAATGTGTAACCTGCTGTGGACTCCATCTCTCGAGCCACTGCAGAAGCGTCCACGACGTGGCTCATTCAGTTCTGCTAACTACACTGCTAGAGGATACGATTGAATGAATGAATAAAATGTTTCACAAAAATGGGGAACTTTACACCCATACACAACTAATATTTTGTCCAACACAACAGAACTCCTTATTTTATGAAGGTTTTTTTTTGCTCTCCACCTAAATATTCCAAACACCATAAGGTTATTATTACAGTCTGTGCTGTTAAGATTTAATAATAACAATAACAAAAATAATCTATCTAACACAAGCCAAATCTCTTTATGTACAAAAACAAGCATATTCAACCTAACAAAGACGATAAAAATATAAAACACCATTGTCACATGGCCCAAAAATGTATGTACACAGATAACTGGAAATATCCACTAAATAGCATTTAAAATGAGAACCTGTACTGTAGGTAAAATATATACAGTATATGCAAGAACTAACAACCACTGATCAGTGATGATATAAAAATGCTATACAATAAACACTGTCAGTACAAACATGTTTGATTGATTGATGTTGGTGTCTTAACGTCTTAAACACAATAGCTATCATACAAAACTGGTTAAATTCTCTTTCAAAGCACCATCAACACTGATTCCTGTACAGAAGGCCTGAACAATGCACTTGTAAAACATCTAAACAATATTTCTGCAAATGCATGTTCCAAATAGTCTTATGGATACATCATAAACCTTGAGCCATTGTGTTCCTGCCCTTCCTGTGTTACCATGGTTACAGTCTAGTATGTATTCATTGTGCTGTCTGTTAATATGACCTACAGCTCAATGTTAATGTGACCTATAGCCCAATGTTAATATGACCTACAGCTCAATGTTAATGTGACCTACAGCTCAATGTTAATATGACCTACAGCTCAATGTTAATATGACCTACAGCTCAATGTTAATGTGACCTACAGCTCAATGTTAATGTGACATACAGCTCAATGTTAATATGACCTACAGCTCAATGTTAATGTGACCTACAGCCCAATGTTAATGTGACCTACAGCTCAATGTTAATGTGACCTACAGCTCAATGTTAATGTGACCTACAGCCCAATGTTAATGTGACCTACAGCTCAATGTTAATATGACCTACAGCTCAATGTTAATGTGACCTACAGCCCAATATTAATGTGACCTACAACTCAATGTTAATATGACCTACAGCTCAATGTTAATGTGACCTACAGCTCAATGTTAATGTGACCTACAGCTCAATGTTAATGTGACCTACAGCTCAATGTTAATGTGACCTACAGCTCAATGTTAATGTGACCTACAGCTCAATGTTAATGTGACCTACAGCTCAATGTTAATGTGACCTACTGCTCAATGTTAATGTGACCTACAGCTCAATGTTAATGTGACCTACAGCTCAATGTTAATGTGACCTACTGCTCAATGTTAATATGACCTACAGCTCAATGTTAATGTGACATTTTACAACACACTTGAAAGGCGCACTGATTCATTGCCCCGAACTCAGCATCTCTCTGCAGAGGGTGTTGTGATAATGCTGCAGATGTTTTCCTTGATCTGGTCGACGTATACATTGTTGTCAGGCTCGTCAAGAATTGCTACAAGGCGGTGGCGTAGAATGGCAAATGATGGCCGCTTTGGTGGGAAGTGATTCCAGCAATCCTTCATGATGGCATACCTGTTGCAGGTAACAAGTATTACTTCACCTACTGAAACCAGCACCAACTATGGCGTTATTGTGATATCACAAACTTACAATTTCACAAATTTCTGGGTTGCTTCATTTAGTGATAATTTAAAAAAACCTTTATCATTGTTCATCCTCTCCCCATAAATAATTGTCCCATGATTTGGAGTAAACAAATGGACATGTATGTCCTCCATATAACATACATAAGCCGAGTCGAATTACTGTCCAAGTTTGAGGTTAGTCAACGTGTGCTGTCAACCTTCTATCAGGCAGTAGTGCAGTGAGTTCTTTTCTATTGTTTTCTGTGCTACCATAGCTCACTCTCAGGTGAAAACATGAACAAGCTAGAGTGTGTGGTAAAACAAGCTGCCAAATCCATCCATGTTACACCACTTCGCCGCTTGCACTGTCATTACATGACAAAGAAGACAGAAAACATCTTACGCGATGCAACACATCCACTGCACACCACATTCATTCCAGCGAGATCAGGCAGGCAGTATCTATCCATTTCTGCACGCATTGCCCATTACAGCAGATCTTTTTTACCATCCGCCATCAGGGCCCTTAACTCATGATTGCTATGTCACAGAGTGGTATGTGCAAACTATAGAACTATATACATGTTCTTTTCTTTCTTGGTTCTTTTTTTTTACAAATCTTGGGTGCATAAAAGGTTTTATGAAATAACCAAGGCAGGTCTTCGCTAAACTTGCCCTGGGTGTCCGAGACTACACCGGAACTATTTGGCCAAATAAATTGTATTACTCTGTGCTAGTCAGCCAATCATGGCTTAGCGGAAACCAGTTCAAACCGGAGCCAGTAGATCAAATCTTTCACTTCTGCTCCAGTCTCTGCTTTGCGAAGTTGTGTCTAAAAATTTGTCTCTCGAAATCCGCCCTCCTCCCCACATTTCTTCCTTATTTTCAATGCTTAGTTTAAAATGCGATTGTACATCGTTGATGAAATAGGAAGTTGGAAGATGTCGAAACCGCTTTCCCCACTTTTGGCTTTATATTAGATGAACACATGGGTTTGTCCCCTAGTATTTGGTGTTCATGGGGTTTTCCGCGCAGACAGGCTTCCTGTTTCTTCATCTGTATTCTTGGCTTATGTTTATATAGGTTAGCAAAATGGCCCCACCTGTTTGTAATTAAATTTGTGTATTGGTGGTGGAATGTCTGTATTCTTTGCATTACATGTTCATGACGACTTCTTGATGTATATATGTTATCGTCATGCTTGTAGGAATGTGGGCTCTGAGAAACTTGCCGGACGGGGCTGTACATGTGTTCAGTTCCTGTCTGGTTTGCTTTGAGGAGCTCACATTCCTGTTAATGTTCTTCCCAAAGTGGCTGCGTGATAAGCAGTCCACTTTGCAATAAAAAAGTCATTTATTTGGCACATTTCAATTCTCTACTAAGTTGGACTTGTGTTGGTTATTGCATAAATAGATATAAATAATATTCCTGATAAAAAAATATAGATTCATCAGAAAATTTACTGATGGTTGTATGGTAGAGAATCATTTAACAATGATCACCCTTTAGTTAATTGACAAAATGTTTTAAACGAAACCACAGATATAGCCAACACTAACTTTATAGACATATTTACTCGACTGTATGATAAGAAATGTCCAGTTAAGAAAATGTGTAATAGTAAACCCATTGTCAACTGTCAAGAACAAACCCTGGTTCGCCAGAGGTTTGCACAATGCTTGTAAAAAGAAAAATATTCTGTACAAACAGTTCTTGCGGAATAGAACAAAAGAATCTGAATGTAAATATAACAGTATAAAAATAAACTTAATCCCTATTCTTAGATTTTGTGAAAAAGAGTATTAGTAGTTAAATAGAAAAAAAACATATATTGTAAATGGTTTCAATGACTTTTTCATAAATGTACAGCCGAATCTTGCAAGAAACATTAGGGTACCTAATGGAAACATAAGTGTGCTTGATTATTTACAAGGCACTAATTCCAACACCATGTTTTTAGCTGGGGTTGAAGAAAATGAAGTAACTAATATTGTCAAAAGTTGTAAAAATAAAAAATCTACAGGTTATGATAATGTTGATATGGTAATTGTTAAAAAGGTAATGTCTAACATTGTAGTACCATTTACTCATATATGTAACAAAAAGTTGCCAAAGTAATCCCTGTATGTAAAGCTGGTAATTTTTGTTTGCTAACTATAATCTGTATCTCTACTTCCACAATTTAAAAAAATATTTAATGTTAGGCTAGATAAATTTATAGAAAAGTATGACATTTTAAGTAGTAGTCAGTATGGGTTTAGGACAAATACGTCCACATCAATAGCCCTGTTAGGACTAACTGAAAACATTACTACTGCCTTGGACCAAAAAAATGCACTATTGGTGTTTTTATTGATTTGAAAAAGGCATTTGATACAATTGATCATAATTTATTACTCAGAAAATTAGAAGCTTATGGATTTAGAGGAATTACCAATGAGTGGCTGAAAAGTTACTTGCATAATAGGCTGCAGTATGGTAACATTGGTGACAGCAATTCAGGTTTATTAAATGTGTTATGTGGGGCACTGCAAGACTCTATTCTGGGCCCAAAACTATTTATACTATATATAAATGATATTTGTTATATTTCTACATTGCTAAAATTCATTCTTTTCGTTGATGATACCAATATACTTTGCTCATGGAAGGACCCAATCCAGTTCAGCAAAATTATCAATAGTGAACTACAAAAGTTACAAATCTGGTTTTCAGTAAATAGATTATCTTTAAACGTAGCTAAGACAAACTATATGTTGTTTGGTTTTAGATAGAGTATATGTTACTAAGTGTTTAGGAATCTTAATACATCAGCTCAATTTGAAGGAACATATTAATATGATCAAATCTAAATTATGAAAAACTATTGTCATTGTATAAAGGGCAAAAAATTATATAAAACATATATTAATGCTGTTTATATATTACAAAACAAGTAGTCATACCTATTTGTAATGAGAATTAATTATTTCATTCTAATACACTATTTTGTGATGGGATGGGAGTGATGGAACAGTAATGAGATGGGATGGGAGTGATGGAACAGTAATGAGATGGGATGGGAGTGATGGAACAGTGATGAGATGGGATGGGAGTGATGGAACAGTAATGAGATGGGGTGGGAGTGATGGAACAGTAATGAGATGGGGTGGGGGTGATGGAACAGTAATGAGATGGGGTGGGAGTGATGGAACAGTAATAACGAGATGGGGTGGGAGTGATGGAACAGTAATGAGATGGGGTGGGAGTGATGGAACAGTAATGAGATGGGATGGGAGTGATGGAACAGTGATGAGATGGGATGGGAGTGATGGAACAGTAATGAGATGGGGTGGGGTGATGGAACAGTAATGAGATGGGGTGGGAGTGATGGAACAGTAATAACGAGATGGGGTGGGAGTGATAGAACAGTAATGAGATGGGATGGGAGTGATGGAACAGTAATGAGATGGGGTGGGAGTGATGGAA
This sequence comes from Lamellibrachia satsuma, assembly GCA_033239005.1. Classification (NCBI taxonomy): domain Eukaryota; kingdom Metazoa; phylum Annelida; class Polychaeta; order Sabellida; family Siboglinidae; genus Lamellibrachia; species Lamellibrachia satsuma. The sequence goes on along the minus strand of BSQZ01000001.1, from coordinate 14,772,343 downwards.
CAGTAATGAGATGGGATGGGAGTGATGGAACAGTAATGAGATGGGATGGGAGTGATGGAACAGTAATGAGATGGGATGGGAGTGATGGAACAGTAATGAGATAGGGTGGGAGTGATGGAACAGTAATGAGATGGGATGGGAGTGATGGAACAGTGATGAAATGGGATGGGAGTGATGGAACAGTAATGAGATGGGGTGGGAGTGATGGAACAGTGATGAGATGGGATGGGAGTGATGGAACAGTAATGAGATGGGACGGGAGTGATGGAACAGTAATGAGATGGGATGGGGGTGATGGAACAGTAATGAGATGGGGTGGGAGTGATGGAACAGTAATGAGATGGGGTGGGAGTGATGGAACAGTAATGAGATGGGATGGGGGTGATGGAACAGTAATGAGATGGGGTGGGAGTGATGGAACAGTAATGAGATGGGATGGGGGTGATGGAACAGTAATGAGATGGGGTGGGGGTGATGGAACAGTAATGAGATAGGGTGGGAGTGATGGAACAGTAATGAGATGGGGTGGGAGTGATGGAACAGTAATGAGATGGGGTGGGAGTGATGGAACAGTAATGAGATGGGATGGGGGTGATGGAACAGTAATGAGATGGGATGGGGGTGATGGAACAGTAATGAGATGGGGTGGGAGTGATGGAACAGTAATGAGATGGGGTGGGAGTGATGGAACAGTAATGAGATGGGGTGGGAGTGATGGAACAGTAATGAGATGGGATGGGAGTGATGGAACAGTAATGAGATGGGGTGGGAGTGATGGAACAGTAATGAGATGGGATGGGGGTGATGGAACAGTAATGAGATGGGATGGGGGTGATCGAACAGTAATGAGATGGGGTGGGAGTGATGGAACAGTAATGAGATGGGGTGGGAGTGATGGAACAGTAATGAGATGGGGTGGGAGTGATGGAACAGTAATGAGATGGGATGGGAGTGATGGAACAGTAATGAGATGGGATGGGAGTGATGGAACAGTAATGAGATGGGATGGGGGTGATGGAACAGTAATGAGATGGGATGGGAGTGATGGAACAGTAATGAGATGGGATGGGAGTGATGGAACAGTAATGAGATGGGATGGGAGTGATGGAACAGTAATGAGATGGGATGGGAGTGATGGAACAGTAATGAGATGGGATGGGAGTGATGGAACAGTAATGAGATGGGATGGGGGTGATGGAACAGTAATGAGATGGGATGGGAGTGATGGAACAGTAATGAGATGGGATGGGAGTGATGGAACAGTAATGAGATGGGATGGGAGTGATGGAACAGTAATGAGATGGGATGGGAGTGATGGAACAGTAATGAGATGGGATGGGAGTGATGGAACAGTAATGAGATGGGATGGGGGTGATGGAACAGTAATGAGATGGGATGGGAGTGATGGAACAGTAATAACGAGATGGGGTGGGAGTGATGGAACAGTAATGAGATGGGATGGGAGTGATGGAACAGTAATGAGATGGGATGGGAGTGATGGAACAGTAATGAGATGGGATGGGAGTGATGGAACAGTAATGAGATGGGATGGGAGTGATGGAACAGTAATGAGATGGGATGGGAGTGATGGAACAGTAATGAGATGGGATGGGGGTGATGGAACAGTAATGAGATGGGATGGGAGTGATGGAACAGTAATGAGATGGGATGGGAGTGATGGAACAGTAATAACGAGATGGGGTGGGAGTGATGGAACAGTAATGAGATGGGATGGGAGTGATGGAACAGTAATGAGATGGGGTGGGAGTGATGGAACAGTAATGAGATGGGATGGGAGTGATGGAACAGTAATGAGATGGGATGGGAGTGATAGAACAGTAATGAGATGGGATGGGAGTGATGGAACAGTAATGAGATGGGATGGGGGTGATGGAACAGTAATGAGATGGGATGGGAGTGATGGAACAGTAATAACGAGATGGGGTGGGAGTGATGGAACAGTAATGAGATGGGGTGGGAGTGATGGAACAGTAATGAGATGGGATGGGAGTGATGGAACAGTAATGAGATGGGATGGGAGTGATGGAACAGTAATGAGATGGGGTGGGAGTGATGGAACAGTAATGAGATGGGGTGGGAGTGATGGAACAGTAATGAGATGGGATGGGAGTGATGGAACAGTAATGAGATGGGATGGGGGTGATGGAACAGTAATGAGATGGGATGGGGGTGATGGAACAGTAATGAGATGGGGTGGGAGTGTTGGAACAGTAATGAGATTCAGATTCACTTGGGTGACAGTCAACCATTCAAAACACAATATTTTAACAACCAGTTAGGATTACGTCTATATTATTTTTTATACAACTTTGTTATCCCATTTTGACCAATTTTAAAAGAACTTTAGTCTTAGTTTGATAAACTTGCTTTATACTAACATGATAACTAAGGGACAGATGAATGAGAATGGTCTCCTGTTTGCAGATTTCTGTACTCTCAATGAACTGATAATCGGAGGAACTCTCTTTCCACACAAGCCTACACACAAAGCCACATGGATATCCCCAGATCTACAGACGGAAAACCAAATTGACCACATAACAATCACCAAGAAATGGAGGAGAGTGCTTCTAGACGTCAGAGTGAAAAGAGGAGCTGACATTAACTCCGACCACCACCTCCTTGTGGGTGAATTTAGGATGAAGCTAGCAGCAAAGAAGAAGACGGATAACAAGGTACAAAGAAGGTTTGAGATAAGAAAAATACTAAAATACAACAGGAACTGGGAATCACACTACGGAGCAGGTTCCAAGCATTGGAAGAGGGAAAAAACATTGATGAAAAGTGGGCAAGATGCAAGAATGCAATTACAGACACCTGTGAACAAGTCCTAGGCTGCTGGGAAGCTAGGAGGAAGGACTGGATTACAGACGACACCTGGGAAGCTATTGAGGCAAGGAGGGAGACTAAAATGAAACTCAACAAGGAAGCAGATGACACAAGAAAAAAAAAACTGCAGCAGGAATACCAGGAAAGAAACAAAACAGTTAAAAAGAAGACAAAGAGGGACAAGAAAACATATGTCGAAAAACTAGCAAACGAGGCTGAGATCGCAGCTAGGCAAAACAACTCCAGAGAGTTATACAAGATCACCAGACAGCTAGCAGGAAAGAACAAGAGCACTAGTCGCCCCATCAGGGACAAACAGGGAAACCTTCTCACTAAGGAATCTTTACAGTTACAACGCTGGAAAGAATATTTCCAAGATATCTTGAATAGGCCTCCACCAGATTCAATCCCAGACATTGAGGAAACAAATGAAGACCTTAACATTAATTGTGGTAGGATATCCAAAGAGGAGATCAAGAGAGCCATCAAAAAGCTGAAGCTAGGCAAAGCACCTGGAATTGACAATATACCATTTGATGTCTTAAAAGCTGATATTGGGGCCACCACAAACGTTTTATACAGCGTGCTAAATGAGATCTGGGATAAAGAGGAAATACCAACTGAATGGAAGACAGGTATGCTAGTTACAATCCCCAAGAAAGGGAACCTCAGTGAATGTAAGAACTGGAGAGGGATCATGCTTCTATCAGTGCCCAGTAAAATTCTCTGCCGTATCATCCTGGATAGGATACAAAAAACAGTTGACAAGAAGCTAAGAAAGGAACAAGCTGGCTTTAGAAAGGATAAATCCTGCACAGATCACATTGCTACACTCAGGATTATCGTTGAACAATGCATTAAATGGCAGAGCTCCCTTTACATAAACTTTGTGGACTTCGAAAAAGCATTTGATAGTATAGATAGGACAGTTCTGTGGAAGCTCCTGAGGCATTATGGTTTACCTACAAAATTTGTAACCCTAATAAAGAACATGTACGAAGGTTTCACTGGTCATGTCATCTTTAATGGACAAGTTTCAGAAGGCTTCCAGATTGGAACTGGAGTACGACAGGGCTGCTTGCTATCTCCACTGCTCTTTCTGATAGCCATAGACTGGACAATGAAAAGATCCACAGAACACCATCGTACTGGGATCCAGTGGAACTTGTTCTCACAACTACAAGACCTGGATTTTGCAGATGATCTAGCACTACTCTCAGAAACCCATAAACACATGCAACAAAAAACAGAAAGGCTTCAAGAAAAAAGCAGCCAACTGGGTCTTAAGATCAATGTGGGAAAGACAAAGGTGATGAAAGTCAACAGCAGATCCTCCGAACCCATCTCACTAGAAAGTGGTACTGTTGAGGAAGTACAAGACTTCATCTACCTCGGGAGCAACATCAGTACAAATGGTGGAGCTGACAAAGATGTGGAGCTACGCATCAATAAAGCTCGCCATGCCTTCAGAACCCTACGCCCTGTATGGCTCTCTTCCCAACTATCCATAAACACTAAGATCCGCATTTTCAACACCAACGTTAAACCAGTTCTTCTCTATGGCTGTGAAACGTGGAAAACTACTCAGTCTCTCAACAACAAACTCCAAGTCTTCATCAACAGTTGCCTCCGATACATCCTTAAGGTATGGTGGCCTAACAAAATATCAAATAAAGAGCTCTGGAAGAAAACCAAACAGGAAGAAATAAGCACTACAATCAAGAGGAGAAAATGGAGCTGGATTGGCCACACACTCAGAAAAGATCCAACAAATACCAAACAAGCACTGGACTATAACCCACAAGGAAAGAGAAGACAAGGAAGGCCAAAAATCAACTGGAGACGCTCCACACTACAAGATCTTGAAAAAGTGGGGGTCACCTGGCAAGAGGCCAAAGCTATAGCCCAGAAGAGAGTGAGGTGGAGAAACATGGTTGACGCCCTATGCTCCTGAAGGGGCCAAGAGGATTAAGTAAGTAAGTAAGTAAGTAAGTATACTAACATGGCATCACTGCAGTGATGAGGTTTAGCCATGCGACATCCTTTCTGCACAAACTCCACCACTTCCTTGGCGCTCAGGATGTCTGAGTACGGTGTCGAACCTGTGTGGAAAATATAACATTCAACCTATAAATCAAATGTAAGAAATAATCATGGCATGGATAGAAAATGAAGTTGTATGAAAAAGAGTAGTGATTATGTATCAAATTGTATCATTGTGAAGTAGATAAAGGTATGTTGTTGACAACTCACCCAGAGTGACGATCTCCCAGAGAACGACACCAAATGACCAGACGTCTGAGTAGATACTGTAGAGAGATTGCTGCAGTGACTCGGGAGACATCCAGCGCACTGGGAGATGTGTCTGAAATGTCACCAAAACAGTCGGGCCAGTTAGAAGTCATAATACTCTGTGAATCATCATTTAACAAGACTTAACAAGATTTGCCATCCAAGCCAAAGGCCCAGATGGCAAGTGGACAAGGAAGCCATTGGCTTATCGAGAGTCCAACAATGTTCATCTACCTATAACCCGCCCTCCTGATATATGTGTCAACCTTGTTTTTAAACATATTCACGCTGCTAGCAGTTACACAATCTGTAGACAATTTGTTCCATTCATTTATTGTCCTCTGTGAGAACGAGTGCTTCCTGATGTCCAATCTACATTGATCCTTTACTAATTTTACCTCATGTCCTCTAGTTCTGCTATCCTTCTTGAGTGAGAAAAACATATTTCTATCAATATTTTCATACCCATTCAATATCTTAAAAACTTCAATCTGATCTCCTCTTAACCTCCTTGTCTCTAGAGTTGTTAAACCACATTCTTTCAGGCGTTCTTCATAACTAAGGTCTCTAAGTTCTGGAATCATTTTAGTTGCTCTCCTTTGTATGCGTTCAAGCGTATCTATATCCTTCTTACGATATGGTCTCCATGCTTGTATACAGTATTCTAAATGAGGTCTAACTATTGCTTTATAAAGAGGTATAATTAACTTTTTTCCCTTGTATGTTATGTTTCTTCTAATCAATCCAAGAATTTGATTACCCTTTGAAGCTGCTATACCACACTGCTCTGAAACTTTCATATCAGCGCTTATTGTAACTCCTAAGTCCTTTTCTTTTACAGTAGTACCCAGAACAGTATCTCTCATTTTATAGTTTACATTCAAGTTCCCATGTCCTGTATGTAGGCATTTACATTTCCCAAAATTGAAGAGCATCTGCCATTTCTCAGACCATTTCACTAATCTGTCTAGATCGTTTTGTAAATGTTGTTTATCACCATCAGTATTAACCTTTCTAAACAGTTTTGTGTCATCCGCAAATTTCAGTACGTTACTTGTTATACTGTCGTCCAAGTCATTGATATAAATTAAGAATAATATAGGTCCTAATACTGATCCTTGAGGTACCCCACTCAAAACCGATTTCCAGTTTGAAACTTCTCCATCTACTACAACTCGTTGTCTTCTGTCAGTCAGCCATTGTTCTACCCAGTCAGTTATGCTATCCCCGATACCATGGGCTTTTAATTTAAGTAGCAATCTTTGATGTGGCACTTTGTCAAAAGCTTTCTGAAAATCTAAGTAGATAATATCTACTGGCGATCCCACGTCTATCCACTTAGTGATTTCTTCCAAAAAACATAACATATTTGTTAAGCATGACCTCGCTTTAAGGAATCCATGTTGAGATGAATTTAATAATTTATGCTTAACGAGGAAGTCCATCATATGGTCTTTAATTAACCTTTCTTATAATTTACAAATCACTGACGTTAAACTCACTGGTCTGTAATTCTCTTACTTATTTCTCGAACCCTTTTTAAATAATGGTATGATGTTTGCTTCTTTCCATTCAAACGGAACAACTCCCTCTTTTAATGACAAGTTGAATACTCTTGCAAGTGGTATACTGATTTGATCTACTGTTTCCATTAGTAATTTTGGAGGAATCCCATCCACTCCCGGTGATTTGTTATCCTTCATTGCCTTTATTTTCTTAGCTACCAATTCTGGAGTTACAACTAACGGTCCTAAATATTCAGATTTAGCCCCCTGAAATTTAGCATCAGCAACTGGTAATGAACTAATATCTTCTTTGGTAAACACTGAACTGAAGTAACCATTTAGGTCTTCCGCCATTAAAAACCCCTGTGATATTATATTTCCAGCACTGTCTTCTAGAGTTCCAACCTTGTCTTGTACGTTTTGTTTACTCCTGACATATGCATAAAAACTCTTGCTGTCATTTTTTATGTTACATGCCAGTTTTTGCTCATAGCTTCTTGTAGATTGTCTGATTTCAGTTGTAGCTGCATTAAGTGCCTCTTTGTATTTTGCATAGTCTTCATCCTTTCTGGTACGCCTATAAACCCTCCACATAGTTTGTTTTAGCATTATTTTTTTAATAGCCTCTTTTGACAAGTGTTTCTTTCTACACCGTTTTCCTTGTTTTCGGAAGGGAAACAAATTTATTGATGATACTCTCAATTTCATATTTTAGAATATTCCAACATTCAATTGCGGTCTTATTCATCAGCATGTTATTCCAATCTAGCTGTGCTAAGTATTTTCTCATATCTTTGTAGTTACCCTTGTGGAAGTTTCTCTTGTATGTTTTCTTATTTTTACTTTCTGATTTTACATTGATGTTAAAATGTATTTGATTATGGTCACTATTACCCAATGGTTCAAATATTTTTACATTGTCCACTAATTCTTTTTGTGATGACAAAACTATATCTAATACATTTTCTCCCCTGGTTGGTTCTAGTACGTGCTGAGTAAGAAAGCTATCCTGGATTAAACATAGAAATTGTTGATCCTCAATCCCTGTGCTCTCTAGAGAATTCCATTGTATGTGTCCATGGTTAAAATCTCCCATTATGATACATTCCCCTTTACTAACTTCCTTTATAGCGTTTTTTATTTTTGTGTTGTCCTCTTCGTTTATGTTTGGACTTCGGTAAACTAATCCAATAGTTAATTTTGAATTTCCTGAAACAATTTTGCACCAAACAGCTTCATCGCAATATGCTTCCCTTTCTAGTTTTATTTCATAAGCCTGAATAGATTCTTTAACATATAAAATAACTCCCCGCCCCTTCTTCCTATTCGATCTTTCCTAAACATTACAAGATTTAACAAGATTGCCATCTCGAACAACAAGTTCCTGATGGCAAATGGACAAGGAAGCCATTGGCTTATCGAGAGTCCAACAATTTTCTCATCTATGTGTAGCCCGCCCTTATCAGATATCTGTCAATTCTATTTTTAAACATATTCACACTACTAGCATTAACACAATCATTTGGCAGTTTGTTCCATTCATTTATCACCCTCTGTGAGAAAGAGTACTTTCTCATGTCCAACCTACACTGCTCCTTAACTAATGCTGCTTTGTGTCCTCTGGTTCTACTGCCTTCTTTAAGTTTGAAGAACATATTCCTATCAACATCCTCATAACCGTTCACTATTTTAAACACTTCTATTTGGTCTCCTCTTAGTCTCCTGGTCTCTAGTGTTGTCAAACCACATTGTAATAAGCGACTTTCGTAACTAAGGTCTCTTAATTCTGGAATCATCTTAGTTGCTCTTCGTTGTATTCTTTCTAGCTTATCTATGTCTTTTTTACGATATGGCCTCCATGCTTGAATACAATATTCCAAATGTGGTCTAACTATTGCTTTGTACAGGGGTACAATTAGATGTTTCTCCTTATACGTGATAGTTCTCCTAATTAGCCCTAGAATTTGATTTCCTTTCGAAGCAGCAATCCCACATTGCTCTGAAACTTTCATGTCAGCATTAAATGTTACTCCTAAATCCTTTTCTTGTGTGGTTCTACCTAGTACAGCATCCCCCATTTTATATTCCTCGTCCATATTTCCATGTCCTATGTGTATACATTTACACTTCCCAAAATTTAATAACATTTGCCATTTTTCTGACCATTTAACTAATTTTTCTAGATCATCTTGTAAACTTTGGTTATCTGTATCATTAGTAACCTTTCTGAATACTTTTGTGTCATCTGCAAATTTGAGTACTTTGCTAGATATGTCATCCTCCAAATCATTTATATATATTAAAAACAGTATAGGGCCTAATACTGATCCCTGTGGTACCCCACTCAAAACAGATTTCCAGTTTGAAATCTCACCATCTACTATTACTCTCTGTCTTCTGTGTGAGAGCCACTTTTCTATCCAGTTGATTACGTATCCTGTCAGTCCTAATTCAGCATCTGTTATATCTATGTTGATTCAGTTATACCAATTATGTGAGGGTCAATATCTTCTACCATAATGTTTAATTTGTTTTTCTTATTTACTATGCTCCTTGCATTTAAACATACGCATCTATAACCTTTTTCAGAGATGAAATGAAACCTATTCCTGGTTGTCACTTTATGCATTTTCTTATGTAGTTTCCAATTTACCTGATTGACAACATGTGTACATATAATTATCAACTAATTTAGTTTGTTTTACATTTTGTTACACTTAGACGTCATCACATGACAAATGGTCACAGTCTCCTGTGTAATAATAGTTTCTTCACAAAAGCCCCAGAAGACAGTGGCAACATGAACAAATAAAATAATCTTAATGAACTGTGTGACTTGAGACCCCAACATCACCACTCACCTTTGATTTAGCATTGTTCTGTCGTAGCTCAGCGATGTCACTTTCTGTACCAAAGTCACACAGCTTACAGATCATCTTGTCATCAATGAGGACGCTACGGATGGCCAAGTCCCGATGCAGCAGCTGCAACAATGAGACAGACTGTCTGAGGCTGTCTGTAGCACCACACTGCTGTCTTATATTGAGGACCAAGGAAGACTGACTCTCTTACGCGAGAACCAAGAGGCACTATCTATTACTTGAGGATCAAGAAGCGATATCTATTACTCGAGGACCCAGGGACAGTCTTTTATTAGGAGTAAACATTGAAACTCTACTACAATGATGAACAAAGGGCTTTGTTATGCTGAGGACCAAGCGATATATGCCATGCCGAAGACAAATTTGGAGATTCTTTATTATATGCGACTGTAATTTATTTAACATAATATATGTGCCATTAAGTCAAACTTACCTGTAACAATTGCACCTACCACATGTCCATTTAACCAACAAATTTAATTATATTTGTGTCTGCACGAGATGATTCTTATTCAGAAAGAACATCATGTATAAAATTATACATACATACAAACAATGAGTAGTTAGCAGTGGAATGAGTAGATATACCTGCATGGTGGAGATGTATTCCATGGCACTGACAATGTGCAGGGCAAAGATGATGAGGTCCCTCACAGTCAGGTTGACATTGCGGTGACGCGAGGCATGAGGACTGCTCTCACTCAGGTCATTCAGATCAAAGGCCGACCGCTGCCGATGCAACATGTCTCGTAGGTTCCCATTAGTCACATACTCCATGATCAGGCACAGTGGCTCTGCAATATTCATGTACACTGATCATCACAACATGGAAATACTACAGTATGGGTCATAAGTTTGTGAAAAGAATACTCAATGCCACTGGCAGAATATAAACTTTGCTGTCAGAGTATTAAATATAATATTGAATCTGCTGCAGCTTCATATCTTACCTGACTCTGTACAGCAACCAAGTAGATGAATGATGTTGGGATGGGGCTGTAGGAGCTTCATCTCTTACGTGACTCTGTGTAGCAGCCAAGTAGATGAATGATGTTGGGATGTGGCTGTAAGAGCTTCATCTCTTACCTGACTCTGTGCAGCAGCCAAGTAGATGGATAATATTGGGATGGGGCTGTAGGAGCTTCATCTCTTACTGACTATGTGCAGCAGCCAAGTAGATGGATAATATTGGGATTGGGCTGTAGGAGCTTCATCTCTTACCTAACTATGTGCAGCAGTCAAGTAGATGGATAATATTGGGATGGGGCTGTAGGAGCTTCATCTCTTACCTGACTCTGTACAGCAGCCAAGTAGATGAATGATGTTGGGATGTGGCTGTAGGAATTTCATCTCTTACCTGACTCTGTACAGCAGCCAAGTAGATGAATGATGTTGGGATGGGGCTGTAGGAGCTTCATCTCTTACCTAACTATGTGCAGCAGCCAAGTAGATGGATAATATTGGGATGGGGCTGTAGGAGCTTCATCTCTTACCTGACCCTGTACAGCAGCCAAGTAGATGAATGATGGTGGGATGTGGCTGTAGGAATTTCATATCTTACCTGACTCTGTGCAGCAGCTAAGTAGACGGATAATATTGGGATGGGGCTGTAGGAGCTTCATCTCTTACCTGACCCTGTACAGCAGCCAAGTAGATGGATAATATTGGGATGGGGCTGTAGGAGCTTCATCTCTTACCTGACCCTGTACAGCAGCCAAGTAGATGAATGATGGTGGGATGTGGCTGTAGGAATTTCATATCTTACCTGACTCTGTGCAGCAGCTAAGTAGACGGATAATATTGGGATGGGGCTGTAGGAGCTTCATCTCTTACCTAACTATGTGCAGCAGTCAAGTAGATGGATAATATTGGGATGGGGCTGTAGGAGCTTCATCTCTTACCTGACTCTGTGCAGCAGCCAAGTAGATGGATAATATTGGGATGGGGCTGTAGGAGCTTCATCTCTTACCTGACTCTGTGCAGCAGCCAAGTAGATGGATAATATTAGGATGGGGCTGTAGGAGCTTCATCTCTTACCTGACTCTGTGCAGCAGCCAAGTAGATGGATAATATTGGGATGGGGCTGTAGGAGCTTCATCTCTTACCTGACTCTGTGCAACAGCCAAGTAGATAGATAATATTGGGATGGGGCTGTAGGAGCTTCATCTCTTACCTGACTCTGTACAGCAGCCAAGTAGATGGATAATGTTGGGATGGGGCTGTAGGAGCTTCATCACCCTGAGCTCCTTCAGCAGTGTCGCTCTCTCCTGTGTGGAGTGGTGCTCTGTCAACACAGGGTAGAACAAACAGGGATCTTACTACACAGATGTGCACAAGTATGTGTGTAGACATGCATATTCACAGAAACACCGACACACACACCGGTATATATATGAACAAGTATTCAATATGAAAAATACAATACATTTATTTCAAGTTATCACCACATTAAAGTCCACTTTAAAGTCGAATACCAAACCATATTTCACTATGATTCTTTTGTCAGCACATATTTTCATTGTAATTCAGTATTTTCTGATGAAATAATGATTATGCGTTTATGACAGACAGACATTATGTGCATAGGTTACAGTGAATTTTTCATTATCAATACCTATGAAAATTTTTTGTCAAAGAAACAAAGAGATAATCTAATGAAGAAGTGAAACATTTAAGGCATTATCTTAGTGAAACAGAGCCCTGTCTCAGTGAGATGCCACACTCATTATCATCACTTGGTGTACCTTTCAGCATCTTCACTGCAACCGTCACTTCCCCTCGCCTCCCAAGAATCCCCGAGGCCTTTGCTTTCCACACTTCTCCAAATGATCCTTCTCCCACTTTAGTGCGCACATACAACTTCTCCCTGGGAAACTCCCAAGGCACTTCAGGCTGGAAGGTGGGAGGCAGCAGACTCAGTTCCCTGGACCCACCTCCACTTGGGGTTGACGGGGGTGTGATAGATGGGGTCATTGGCTTCCTGATTGGTGTGACCTCAGTGAGGTTATTGAGTGCACCATGACCTGCCAATCCTGGCTGGTCACGCCCCAGTAACTTTGCACGGTTCATTGGGTTTGCACTTTGTCTTCGAAATATCACTTCTGGCGTAAGTCCTTTATTGTTCGGGGAACAAAGAATCTCGACTGAATCATTGTATGCAGAATTATTGTAACCGACATCGCTCTCTCCAGGGTCATGATGGAGGTCAAGGTTGAAAATAGGAGCCTGGCTGTAGTCACTGACCCTGACGCGAGTTGCAGGGGTGTCACCCTGGAAGGCTGTGTTTGGTTGGCCCAGGTTCAGAGGGCGTGTCCTGCGGAATGACCCCCACGAGTTACGGCGACTACGACGAGTGTCATCATCACGTGACAGATTCAAGCGATTATCTTCATCTTCCATAACATAAGTATGAGCGTCTTTCTTCTGCAAGGACACAATTAAGAGATGTCATGGATTCGGATGTGTTCACCTGTTGACATGGCAGCAGGCAAAACATAGCATCATCAACATGTCATCTGAAATATATGGGCTAAAAGTCGTGTCATGGAATCATGGACTGGGGGCCAGGGATGGCACCAATTGTGGTACCAGGTAATTGTAATTGATTGCAAAAACAGTTTTGTATGTGTAATTAATTCTGAAATTATGCCATTTACAATTGTAATATATGTATGTGTATAACTGCAACAACTGCATTAGTGATTAATTAGTATATTTTTCATATAAACTCTACTGAAACAATAACAAAAGTGTTGCTGTAAAGTTAAAAATCAAAGCTTATATTTAATCAAAGGAATATTCATAACTAGTAAAATGAAAAAAAGGCTTCCTTTTAGAATAAACAGATGGTCCTGTATAATGCCAGGGTAAGAGTGACATAGTAATTAATTTATACATTTTAGATGTGTTATTGTAAATGAAATAAAAAGTAATTGTAATTGTTTTCTTTTTTTGTAATTGGACCCAGCCAATGGATGAGGCTAAGCAAATATGTAGTCTGCAATCATTTATCTCTCATGAATGAAATTTAGCTATTTAATTTATTTATATTTTAAAATATTTCAGTGACATATTTTGGTTTTATGACTAAATAAAAATAGTATAATTCCCATCCCCATTTTTAAAGGTCATATATGATATGATATATGATATGATATGATAGCCAATATGACTTTCAATGAGTTTTTGTTGTAACATTAAACTGAAACCACTTACTTTATCAGTAAACCGTGTAGGTCTCCGTGCTGGTTTTCTTCGAATCAGAAACACTACGAGTAGAATTAGTAGTACGATGAGAAGCACACCGCAAACAGAGCCCCCTATGATAGTTGCTAGACGGGCGTTAAACATGGATGAAGATGTCTTCCCAGTCAACAGTCCATCTAAAAGTACAGATACAACATCATAAGCTGTCATTTAAATATATATATATATATATATATATATATATATATATATATATATATATATATATATATATATATATATAATTATGTATACAAAAATGTGTATCAAGGAGGTATGATACAGGAACTTGCATTTTATTAATGCTACAATTAAGTACTTACAAATTTGGAATATGGAAAAGCAAGACAAGTGCACACTTGCATTCTCATTTCAGGAAGTTTTGGTAGCAATCTTATATGGAATTCAATGTTTACACACTACATATTATTAGATAAATCTGTTGAAACACAAAATTACAATGAATAGCCCCTTCAGAAGATAAAATATAAGAACTACATAAAGGAATGTGTTCCTACCCATTGTCCTGACAGCCACATTGACAGAAGCTGCACTCCGACCGTGAGAATTCTTTGCAAACACATACAATGTGTAGTTATTGTTTGGTATGAGTTCGGTCACCGTGATGACCACCATCTGTCCGTTGTGCTGGACACTGGATTTAGCAGGGCGTGGATCCATGGATGGGTCACTCTTTAAGACAGGGAATAGAATGGTGTCATCTTCACCCCCACTGTAGCCTGGTAGACAGGTTAGATTGACTAAATGGGCAGTCACGTTGAGAAGCAGGCAGTATTGGGGCGTGTCAGGTTTACCTGGCCAGGAAGACAAAAACAGCTACAGATATAAATGCATTTCAACATAAATATGGAGATTGGAGAGATCACAATATACCTGATCTCTACTTTCCTTTTATGCTATCTGAACTCACTCTAACATATTTTATTGTTTTGCCATTTAGCTAATGTGCTTGTTTTTCTTAGCAGGCTAACTTTTTTCAGAGCAAAATTGGCAAAAGGTCTTCCATTTTTATTTAACCAAACTTAATATTGACAAATTGGCCAATGGTTAGTGTGAGTCTACAAAAAAAATAAAAATATGTAGTCAAATGCAAGCAATATTGTTGACTTACAACCTACAAACAATGAGACACTTAAAAAGCTTATAACTTCAAATTTATTAGATCAAGCAGAGCGAACGTGATGTACTACCACATGACAATGGCGAAATTAGAACTTATTTATGTAAATAAATCATCTAAATGAACCCAATATTTTTTTTATTTAATTTTCCATCATTTAATTTTTTTACTTTATATTTCAGTTTTTTTGCAAATGTTGTTTAACATATCACAGTAATAACCACTAGATATATGAATGCTGTTTTCTAAAAAAAAGTCTTCAGATGTCACGTAGACAAGGAAGCCATTGACTGTTACAATTTTTTACCTGTATGGCCAGATACCCAGCTGCCATATTTTTTAAAAATTACACCCATGCATTCCTTTGAAAATAGCATGTACATAATTTAATAATACTTATACAAACTGCATCCACAATAACTTGGAGCTATCCGATAACTGGTTAATGTAACCAAAGTAAACGATTATGGGCAATATAAATCCATTGCCTAAACATGTTATTATAATAACTACACCACAGCTACACAAAGTCTACAAAGAGCATTATTAGGTTGGACCATGTCGATAATCTGTGCAGCCCCACCTGGTGTCAGCAACTGCAGTTGGAATGACGTTCGACTGATGAGGTTCACAGCAACACATGTATAGATTCCGTAGTCAGATGTTCTCACTGATGGTACAGTCATCTTACTGACCCGTTCAGTTGTAGAGATCTGGTGTGCGGAGCTGCTGGTGATGTTGCCTCCTCTCATCTGCCAGAAGAATTTAGGAGCTGGCTCAGCCAGGACACGACATTCCAGAGTCACAGACTCATGCTCACGCGCCGCAAACTTCTTCAGCGCATATTCCTGCCAGCGTGGAGAGTCTGAAACACAAACATCACAGAAATATGTATGCAGTATCATTCCAATGTTCCCTTACATAGCACGTCAATTGTAATCTTCTCATATACACGCTGAAATGTTTTTACAAGAGAAATTATATATCTTTTTAATTTGCTTATTCCTTAGCTCCTTCATCCATTTGGGCTTGGGTTTCTGACGATTTTTATCAAAATATAAGTTGTTTTATATTATATAGACTTTACAATACCCATGTTCCACTACCTAGGTGGTGTAGATAATTCTCATTTTTCACTGTTTAGGTGGCATGGACAATTCCCATTTTCCATTGCCGAGGTGGTGTGGATAATTCCCATGTTCCACTGCCTATGTGATGTTGGAAGTTGCCATATAAAACAGTATAATCAGACACTGAGTCAATAACACTTAATTAGCTGTCATGTAAGGACTCTCCATAGTACATTACATCACTTACTAACTAATTATGTACAGCGTACTCAGCAGGAGCAACTTACATTGTACAATCACCGTGACTGTTGCCTCTGCCACTGATGAGGGCTGGTCACTCAGATATGCATGACATGTGTAGTCATCAGCATCTGTTCGCAATATCTGCTTCAAGGTCAACTGAGCCCCTGTCTGACTGAAGTCTGGGTTGTCACTGCGACTCCAGGTGTAGACAATGGGTGACGTGTAGTTCTGTGTCACAGAACAAGTGACAAAGACAGAACCAAGTTCAAACACCTTCTTTTCCTTGGGCACATTCACCTCAAGACCAACTGTGGACACAATAGACACACGGGTAAGTCAACTTCACCAACTTCTCTCTGTCACATGAATGCACAAACCCATGTGCACAGACGCTTTCATAAATGTTTTCCAATGCTTTGATTATTCTATTATTTTCAACTCGATCCACCACTTTCGAGTCAAAACCTACCGCCAAACCGCGAATTCAAGGATTGTTTTACTTATTTCGAATCCAAATATGTACCACCAAAGCACCATTTCATGTAGAAAATGCACCAGAATTAAGTAAATATACCGTCAAATTGACAAATACTTCCGCCAGGAGGGGAAACCCCCTCCCTCCCATTTCCACTCCCCCACTCCCGACCGCGGCGCGAGGCACGAGGCACGAGGATCGTCCTCAGTCAACCTGATACAGTTTTTTTTATGTTACTTGGCACCTCGGCACATCTGCTTAATCTTTCTATACATACATCCTTCCATTGTATCTTACTGTTACGTTAATAGAGAGGATCCATTAGTAACTCACCTATCTGCTGTGACATTTGCGCAAGAAGGATCAGCCAAACTGTCAACACGGAGGTAGAATCAACAGCGACCTTGCTCTCCATGTCTACGTACGCTGTCAACTAGTCAGCAAAACCACAAACATCGAAATGTCCCTACAAACACACGACCTTCACATCCTAATATGAACTTACAATTGTGCGTTCATTTGACGAAGGGGTTATACACAAACCATGTCCAACAAAAACCGGAAATTAAAAACGAGGTCAACTGTCAAAATTACCTGCATCCCGCCGTTGTTCACAGGTGCGCCGCAGTCAACAGCGCGCGGGCTGTATAGTCTCGGTTACAGCGAGCAGGACCGGTATACCAGAGGCTGCAGTCGGTCACGCTCGGCTGAATAAATAGTCTCGCTTATCCGACCAGCACTCGCCTTCGTGAATTCGCCGACATAAGAGAAACAAACTGTGGCGCCTCACCCCTCATTTCAACAGGATTTGTTTTCATCAGGTCAGAATTCGTTGCCAAGACACGGTGGCGCCCTCCTGCACTTGTTCCTCAGATGAGTACATTTCTAATATATAAACTAGGGGCAATGCTACCAATATAGGGCCTACTGCCACTAAATTTGTATTTAGTCGTTCTGACCCCCCATCTCCAACCCCATCCTGTGTTATCCTCGTAGTACCAATTACTAGAAGCAAATGGATTTTTATTGTCAGTGCATTTTGTATTAATTCCCACTGGTCAGCAACTATTGTCATGCATGCTTGGTTGCAAACCAGTGTGAAAGACAATTTAATTGACTGCTGACCCGTCGTGGGAACAATCTTTGAAGTAGTTTGTCATTTTGGACACTGGCACGTCTAGTTCCAAACACGTCGACCAAGAGAGCAAGTGGGACGACGTACAAATGATTCAGCCTTCATCCACACATGGTGTGGGATAAACTGACAAATCCACGTGACAACGGGTTTATACGTCAGGGGTACTATACTACCACCACCACCCCTGTATAGCGAGGATGCTGTACCAGTAATAAGACATTATGTTTTATCAGTACTTAGCTTTAATCTGTCCCCGTTTATTAAGTGAAAACTGTCATAGAGACAGGCTCTGAGCTGGCGTAGTGAGCAATTAGTTTCTGGGAGAGGCAAATAAATGTAGAGATGTGTCATCTGCATAAAGGTGATGACTCACGTTGTGACATTTGGTAAATGAGCTGAGTGTAGATTAGTTTTCCGATTGGTTGCTCGGCTCGTGTGAACATACATTTATTAAACGGCAACAGTTATTTATGGCTTCTCTAAATAAACGGTAACAGTTGTTCTGGCTTCTCTAACAATGAGTAACAGTTTCTAGCTTCTCTAAGTGTACGGTGTCGTGTAGCGAAGCTCGTGTGTACGGATGATCGTAAACTCCGGTATGTACGGTAACGGAACTGGGCAGCTGTCGCAGCGCTGAATGCATATTTCGTTCCCCAAGTTAATTCGGCAATTGCGCGTCAAACGTTCCATCAGATCGAACAAAGACCAGGAGAAACTGTACAACAGTTTGCGACACAGTTACGTTCGGCAGCCATAGACTGAGGACGGTGCTGACATGAAAAATCAAATGAGAGACGCTGTACTAAATAAATGCACGTCGGTGTATGTCAAACGGAAGTCGCCAGAACATTGCAAATTGCAAAACAATGCGAGAATGTCGAGTCGCAGCTATCAGCTATATCACTGAAAAATTATGGAGGTGAAAGTGTCAATAGAGTGTCACGTGAAAACACAGCCTGGGACAAAGGAGACAAGAGACAAACTGGAAGGAAAAGATACACCACCTGTTACAGGTGCGGAAACACAGGACATTTCGCTCGTAATTCCAAAGGCCCAACCAAAGGCCAGTCATGCCATAATTGTGGGGGAAAAGACCACTTCGCAACAGTATGTCGCACTAAAAAGAGGAGTGTCAACCTTGTAGACGACGATACAAGTAACGATCCAGATTACGCGTCCTGTCTGGAAAGCGGCAGTGAAAATGACTCCAACATGCTACAAGTGGAAGTGGGCAATGTGGTGTTGAGAAGTCGACTCCAGCGCCACGAGTAACAATGTCGACTCCGGCGTCACGAGTAACATTGTCGACTCCGGCGCCACGAGCAACATTGTCGACTCCGGCGCCACGAGTAACATTGTCGACTCCGGCGCCACGAGTAACATTGTCGACTCCGGCGCCACGAGTAACATTGTCGACTCCGGCGCCACGAGTAACATTGTCGACTCCGGCGCCACGAGTAACATTGTTGACACCGGCGCCACGAGTAACATTGTCGACTCCGGCGCCACGAGTAACATTGTTGACACCAGCGCCACGAGTAACATTGTTGACACCGGCGCCACGAGTAACATTGTCGACTCCGGCGCCACGAGTAACACTGTCGACTCCTGCGCCACGAGTAACATTGTTGATACCGGCGCCACGAGTAACATTGTCGACTCCGGCGCCATGAGTAACATTGTCGACGCTGGCGCCACGAGTAACATTGTCGACACCGGCGCCACGAGTAACATTGTTGACGAGGGGACGTGGGAGACACTAAAAAAGGAGAGAAGCTGTACGCCTATGTACCAGATGAACCTCTACAAGTAAAAGGCAGCTTTACCTGCAACGTAAAAGCTACAAACAGTCGGACGAGGCAGAGTTCCTAGATGTCAGAGGTAGAGGCATCCCACTGCTTGGAAGAAAGACGGCCATGCAGTTGGGAGTGTTGAAGGTTGGCGTTGGCATCGCGGCTGTGTCAGACGTCGCGAGTGACTTAAAGCTCCAATATCCAGAGGTGTTTGAGGGAATCGGAAAGTCGAAGAGCAGGCGGATCACTCTACGCATCAATCCAGAGAGTAAACCAGTTGCTCAACCCCTCCGATGCATTCCATTCAGCGTGAGGAACAAGGTTGATGAGAAAATCAAAGAGCTAGTTGAACGTGACATCATCGAGGGAGTTGACGGCCCACGCCATGGCTGAATCCTGTTGTCATTGTGCCACCATCGAACGGCAGTGACATTCGCTTGTGTATCGACTTGAGAAGGGCCAATGAGGCACTCGTTCGTGGGAGGTATCCCATACCGACAGTTACTCAAGTTATCCTAGATGCTGGCCCAGGTGCACTTGGTGCGGTTTTCGTTCAAAAACATGGTGACAGTCTGGTACCAGTATGCCATGCAAGTAGAGGACTAACTGGATGCGAACAAAGATACTCGCAGACGGAAAAGGAAGCATTAGCGTTAGTCTGGGCTTGCGAAAGATTTCATGCCTACGTCTATGGTAGGAGATTTGACATTGTCACAGACCACAAGCCATTGGAGGCAGTCAGCGCTCCAAGATGTGTGCCCGAGTAGAACGATGGATGCTGCGGCTGCAACCGTATGATTTTCGTGTGGTGCACGTCCCTGGTCCACATAACGTTGCTGATTCTTTGTCTCGTCTGGTTGACAGCAGCAAAATTGGGCCAACAGACAACGCGCATGGAGCTGACGATTACGTGAGGTTTGCTGCGGTTAGTGCGACGCCCAGGGCGATGTCCACGTGAAGTAGAGAAGGCTTCTGCAAACGACAAGGAGCTACATAATGTGAGAGAGCCCTAGAAACAGGCAACTTCAGAAAATTCCGAGCATATATGACAAATGCAAATGAACTGTGTGTTATTGATCAGTTGGTTCTGCGTGGTACGCGTATTGTGTTGCCAGCCAAACTGAGGCCAGCAGCTTTATCACTTGCGCATGAAGGTCACCTGGGTGTCGTTGGGACTAAGACCATGCTACGCAGCAATGTGTGGTGGCCAGGAATGGATCGAGCGACACTGCCGAACGTGCTATGGATGTCAGTTGGTGGCGAGGCCAGACCCGCCGGAGCCATTGAATCCAACTCCACTACCTGACGGGCCATGGGTCAACATCGCAACAGATTTGATGGGGCCGCTCCCATCAGGCCATTCGCTGCTGGTGGTAGTAGACTATTTCACCAGATACTACGAAGTCGATGTTCTGCAAGCTACTACAGCAGAGAAGGTGATTGACAGCCTTGACGAGATCTTCAGCCGACATGGTTTGTCAGTTACCATAAAATCTGACAACGGTCAATCAAAAGAGTTTGAGCCATACTGCGTTGAAAACAACATCACGTATCTGAAAGTAACTGCAAAGTGGGTACAGGCAAATGGTGAAGTTGAGCGCCAAAATGCTTCACTGCTAAAATGCACCATGACTGCACAAGCTGAAGGGAAGCCACGGACGAAGGAGCTACGGAAGTACGTAACACTGTCACTAACACAGGAACGAAGTCTGCCACACAACACAACTGGTCGAACTTCAGCCGAGCTACTGTACAATCGCAAGCTACGAGGCAAGCTATTCGACCTCGTATCCAGCCCGATGGTAGATCATGACTTACGAGACAAAGACAGTGAAACGAAGGGCATGTCGAAACTATACGCCGGTATGCGACAAGGTGTTTGCTACTCTGAGGTAGAGATGGACGACAGGGTGCTGGTTCAGCAGGAGAAAACCAACAGACTGAGCACTCCTCCCAACCCGACCCACTCACTGTTATCAACAAAACTGGGAACAAACTTGTGATTGAAGCTGATGACGGGGCCCAGTATTCCCGAAACACTAGTCACGTGCGAGAGTTCCTGGAATCCGAGAGTGAGAACGTCCGCAGCGACCCGAGAGCGTCAGAAGCGTCGACTGCACCATGCCACCGACAGAGGAGAATTCCAAAGCGGTATGAAGACTTCGTATGTGGGAGACGATTCCTTGAATACAAATTATGCCATGCTTCAGCACGAAATGTGCTATGTTCCAGCACGAACTGTATCATGTTCTCACACAACGGTTTAAGTTAATATAGGTAGATGTTTTGTTGACATAGTTAGATGCTTTGTTAATATAGTTAGATGTTTTGTTAGATGTAAACTAAGAAAAGGATGGATGTCGTGCAGCGAAACTCGTGTATACGGATGATCGAAAATTCCGGTCTGTACGGTAAAGGAAAATGGAAATAAAACTGGTAAACATTGAAATATTAAATTCGGAAGTTGAATCGTTGTCCATCTGAGTAAACCTGAGCGAACTAAAGAACCCAACATACGGCAACAATTGTTCCTGGTTTCTATAACTATACGATAAATGTTGTTTTTGGCTTCTCTAATTATGCGGCAACAGTTGTTTCTTTCTAACTTTTCGTTAGTAGTTCTTTCTAGCTTCTACAACTATACGATAAATGTTGTTTTTGGCTTCTCTAATTATGCGGCAACAGTTGTTTCTTTCTAACTTTTCGTTAATAGTTCTTTCTAGCGTCTACAACTATGCGAAAACAATTGTTTTTGACTTCTCTAACTATGCGGCAACTCTTGTTTCTTTCTAAGTTTTCGTTAGTAGTTCTTTCTAGCTTCTGTAACTATGCGACAACAATTGTTTCTGACTTCTCTAACTATGAGGTAACTGTTCTTTCTGACTTCTATAACTTTGCGTAAACAATTGTTTCTGACATCTTTAACTATGCGGCAACTGTTGTTTCTGACATCTCTAAATATGCGGCAACTGTTGTTTCTGACTTCTCTAACTATGCGGTAATTGTTGTTTCTGACTTCTCTAATTATGCAGCAACTGTTGTTTCTGACATCTCTAATTATGCGGCAACTGTTGTTTCTGACATCTCTAACTATACGACAATTGTTGTTTCTGACATCTATAACTATGCAGCAATTGTTGTTTCTGACATCTCTAACTATGCATCAATTGTTGTTTCTGACATCTCTAACTATGCAGCAATTGTTGTTTCTGACATCTCTAAGTATGCAGCAATTGTTGTTTCTGACATCTCTAACTATGCAGCAATTGTTGTTTCTGACATCTCTAACTATGCGACAACTGTTGTTTCTGACTTCTCTAACTATGCAGCAATTGTTGTTTCTGACATCTCTAACTATGCAGCAATTGTTGTTTCTGACATCTCTAACTATGCAGCAATTGTTGTTTCTGACATCTCTAACTATACGACAACTGTTGTTTCTGACTTCTCTAACTATGCGGCAATTGTTGTTTCTGACATCTCTAACTATGCAGCAACTGTTGTTTCTGACATCTCTAACTATGCGGCAACTGTTGTTTCTGACATCTCTAACTATGCAGCAACTGTTGTTTCTGACATCTCTAACTATGCGGCAACTTTTGTTTCTGACTTCTCCAACTATGCAGCAACTGTTGTTTCTGACATCTCTAACTATGCAGCAACTGTTGTTTCTGACATCTCTAACTATGCGGCAACTGTTGTTTCTGACATCTCTAACTATACGACAACTGTTGTTTCTGACTTCTCTAACTATGCAGCAACTGTTGTTTCTGACATCTCTAACTATGCAGCAACTGTTGTTTCTGACATCTCTAACTATACGACAACTGTTGTTTCTGACATCTCTAACTATGCGGCAATTGTTGTTTCTGACTTCTCTAACTATGCGGCAACTGTTGTTTCTGACTTCTCTAACTATGCAGCAACTGTTGTTTCTGACATCTCTAACTATGCGGCAACTGTTGTTTCTGACATCTCTAACTATGCGGCAATTGTTGTTTCTGACTTCTCTAACTATGCGGCAACTGTTGTTTCTGACATCTCTAACTATGCAGCAACTGTTGTTTCTGACATCTCTAACTATGCGGCAACTTTTGTTTCTGACTTCTCCAACTATGCAGCAACTGTTGTTTCTGACATCTCTAACTATGCAGCAACTGTTGTTTCTGACATCTCTAACTATACGACAACTGTTGTTTCTGACATCTCTAACTATGCGGCAATTGTTGTTTCTGACTTCTCTAACTATGCGGCAACTGTTGTTTCTGACATCTCTAACTATGCAGCAACTGTTGTTTCTGACATCTCTAACTATACGACAACTGTTGTTTCTGACATCTCTAACTATGCGGCAATTGTTGTTTCTGACTTCTCTAACTATGCGGCAACTGTTGTTTCTGACTTCTCTAACTATGCAGCAACTGTTGTTTCTGACATCTCTAACTATGCGGCAATTGTTGTTTCTGACTTCTCTAACTATGCGGCAACTGTTGTTTCTGACTTCTCTAACTATACGACAATTGTTGTTTCTGACTTCTCTAATTATGCGCAACAACAGTTGTTTCTGACTTCCCTAACTATGCGACAACTGTTGTTTCTAACTTCTCTAATTATGCAGCAACAGTTGTTTCTGACTTTTCTAATTATGCGGCAACAGTTGTTTCCGACTTCTATAACTATGCTTTAACAGTTGTTTCTGACTTCCATAATTATGCAGCAACACTTGTTTCGCATGCCTGCGTCTTATGTCATTGAATTTAATATCCCTACTTAATCTGCCTGGTCTTAATGATATCATAAACTGGTGTGGAGCCTGAGCTAGTTTCTGTACATATCAGTCATAACTGAAAAACATGTATGAGTGAGAAAATGGCAATCCATTTATTTAATACATTAATCATAGGCATGTAATGCCGAAGAGCCCCTACATAGGAGTGACAATCACAATTGGTTACATGTGCCATAGTAGGGGCGTAATTACCAAGTTGATTAGCCATACACATACATGTACAAACAGAAAGGCTGGGGTACTCGATCCCCCCAGCAAAATAGTATACATGAAAAAATGGGCTAAACCCCTAACAATGGTAACAAATCAAATGCGATTAAAGGTAACGCAACACCTAATGAGTAAGGGTGCTGTTTCTGGCTTCTGTAACTATGCGGTAAAAGTTGTTTTTAGCTTTTCTAACAATGCGGTAACATATGTTACTGACTTCTCTAACTATACGGCAACCGTTATTCCTTGCTTCTCTATATATGCGGCAACAACAGTTGCTTCTGACTTCCCTAACTATGCGGCAACAGTTGTTTCTGACTTCTCCAATTATGCGGTAACAGTTGTTTCTGACTTCTCTGACTATACAGCAATTATTGTTTCTGACTTCTATAACTATGCGGTAGCAGTTGTTTCTGACTTCACTAACTGTAATGTTCTTGACTACATTAATTATATTACTTTCGACAACGATACATTATGCGGACTCGTAAGAAAACTCGAGTGTACGAAGCGGCGTGCTTCAATAAACATAACCACGTTCGTTGCAAGTTAACCACGACTTCGGTATGTCTTCATATTATTACGTGGTGGCTGCAAGAGCGAATCTACGTCTAGGAGACAGGCGATGGAACCGAAACCGGTACTTTGTCGCCAAAAGGGCGCAAAACTAACTAGAAACATTGACATCGAGGTCAGGTCGATGAAATGAAACAGGAAGCGACGAGAGTGAACGAGCTCGATGACGCGTTTAAGGATGTGCGACGTTAGATACAGGGATTCCCCATCTACAAAGAGGGTCAGGCGAGTAACGCAAACAAAAAAAAAACAGCTGAGCGCGTCAACAAAAGCAGTGGTGTAGATATAGAAACAAACTGACCATCGATAACACACGCTGATTGTAACAAATGTCAAATAATGACGGACAGTCATAATACGCCGCACATGAACTGGTCGAGTCCAGACTTGCCTGGAACATTTAAATTGTTGAAACAGAAGTGTGAGATCTTTTTTACGGTCAGGGACATAAAGCCAGACAAGAGAGTTAACCATATGCTCTTGTATGTTGGCGATGAAGGGTTAAGAATTTTCAACTCATTGACATTACCTGATAGTGACAGAGAAAAACCAGATGTGTTATGGGCCAAGTTTGAAGAACACTTTGAGTCCAAGGTCAATTTCAGTGTAAGTGTAAAGTGTAAATTCAACAAAGCAGAGCTGGAAGAAAGGCTCATTGAGCAGCTGATAGTGGGCACAAGGCTGCCTGAACAACAGAAAGAACTGCTCGCAAAAGATGAGAATTTGACACTAGACCAAGCTTTGAACATTGAATTGAATTGAATTGAATTTTTTTCAACATAATCAATGTACATTTTCGATAAATTGTAAACATACATATTTATAAGCCACTAAAGTGGTATAATGAAAATATATTTAAAGAACGACGATCAGAAAATGTTGAAGGGAAATGCAAGAAGTTGTAAACTTATAAATTGCATTCCCCAAAAGTAAACAATTGCACTGGCTCCAAACATATAAGAAAAATGACTAAGTCTTAACTACCCAAAAAGGTGTGGTATTTGATACGAAAATAAAATAATAGACATATATAACACGTATCCATGACACTAATGCAATTAATTCATATTTCATATCTATGCAAGAGTATGGCTTTGTACATTTTTTTGAATTTATAAATCGAATTGCACAACTTAATATCAGCTGGCATTCCATATCTTTGGTCCTTTTTTACACTAATACATTCAGTTTTTTAATTTAGTAGTCCTACTAAATCTTATTTTGAAATTGCAATTTTTTATACGGATGTTGTGATAGTGACTAGCATTAACTTTCTGGAAGTACAACATAATGTTAGCTGGTAGTAGATTATTATATACCTTGTATATAAACACCATGCTATTGAAATCCACCATGTCTTGTATAGCTAAAGTTTTCAGATGTCTTGTATGAGACCTATAGTCTGCCTTTAGACATACCCGAACAGCTCTTTTCTGAATAATATGCAAAGATCATATTCGACTCTTATAGTTGTTGCCCCAAATTTCACAACAATAATTTAAGTTTGGCAATATGAGAGAACAGTATAAAGAGTACAATGCAGAACTAGTCAATAAGTATTTAACCCAGATACATTCTTCGAAATTTTATTTTTTATGAGGTTGATATGTTCACTCCAATTCAAGTGGCAGTCAATGTGTACACCAAGAAATTTTGCAGCATACACTCTATTAATGTACATACCATTTATACTGACCAAGTGATTGTTTTCACACTTTGTTACCGAATACCATACAATTGGTTTTGGCAATATTTAAAGACAGCTTATTAACTTGAAACCATCTGCACAATTTGTTCAATTCGTTTGATACTGTTTTACAAGTAAAAGAAATTAGTATCATCCGCAAATACAATCGATTTCATTAACAATGACACATTACACATATCGTTAATATATATGATAAACAAAGCTGGACCCAGTATAGATAGTTGTGGTACCCCACAAGTGACATTCATGCAATCAGAATTAGTGTCATTAATACAAACATATTGACATCTAAGTTATTCACCAGCTTTATCATTTCTTCTTCAGTTACAGGCTTTAGAAACAATGTATCCTCAACCTTATCTGATAAGTATTTTGTGAAGACATCATTGCTTCTAGGAATATTATTTGCCAGAGATGGCCCTACATTTACAAAAAAATTATTGAAACTATTTGCAATATTTTTGCTGCCAGTAACTGTGGCTCCATTGTTACTAAATTCAGCAGGGTGTGTTGTTCCCTTAGTTTTTTTGTTAATTACACTAGTTTCTTTTATGTTTCCCTTGTTTTTTTCTAAAAGTTCTGTGTAGCGTTGTTTTTCACAATAAGCTAAAGTTTTCAGTAAGCCTGTCAGTTTGTTCTTATATTTTTAATTTTTCTTCACTAGTAATTGATCTCTTCTTTAAGAACTGCCTATACAGTAGATTTTTTCTTGCAAGGTTGTTTTAATGAATTGGTCATCCATGGCTTGTCTGGCCGTTTGTTTATGATTTTCTGTTTAACGATAGGAGATGTTGTGTTGTATATCTTTGTCAACTTTTCAGTAAATGTATTATACATCACATTAACATATTCAGTATTTTGTTCCAGTTTCCTTAAGCTCATTCATCATCACATTTATGTTCTGTTCATTCACTATTCTTCTGTTGTTGTAGGTTACGTTGCTGCGCTTATTGTGGATGTTTCCGTTATCTGGAAGATGCGCAAATGATCGCTTATATCATTTATTATCAACCCACTCTGTATATTCGATAGGCTGGTTGTGAATATATTATCTATCAGAGTGTTGGAGTGACTTGTGATTCTAGTAGGTCTTGTTGTCAAAGGGTGTAATCCAAGACTGTACAATTGGTCAATGAAGTTATTTGTAGCATTATGTTTATCATACTGTAGGAGATCAACATTAAAACGCCACACATATAAACCATCTTATTACGAATGTTTCTACAAACGTTATTTATGAACTCGCTCAATTGATCCAGTTCTGTGTTTGGTGCACGATATATACAACATATTATTACTTTTTTTGTGATTTCTACAGATACTACCAGAGCTAGTGATACTACCTGTGCACAATTATCAATGCATTTAGACTTATCCGGTAAGTATTTATGTTGAAGTGAGTCACTGATATATATAATGTAACTCCACCTCCCTTTTTATTCATTCTTAAGCATGTAAAAGTTGTGTAACCATGTATGTTAAAATTATCATCGTCATTATCACTCAGCCAGGTCTCTGATAAGGCAATTACATCAAATTGCAATCCCATGGCTTTAATGCTGTCTTTCAGCTTACTAAAGTTACTTGCTAAACTCCGGCAGTTGAAATGTATTATTAAGTTATTATTATTATATAAGTTAGTAAATCCTTCAGTTGATACCGCGAATTTGTGTTTGAATTGTTCTTCTGTATAAAATAAACTGTTCATGGACAAATGTTTATATAAATTGTCATCTGGATCGGCTTTGTCTGTCAGAAAATATTCCTTATTATCAGTAAATCTAAAAGGTTTAATGTTTAGACTTGTACAATTGTCATATAAATCAGCTAAGTTATCATCAGTACCCAGTGCGAGATAATTAAGTTCGTCGTCACTAGTCTGGCTAAGCGGAAACATGTTAGAAATATACACTTCATGCAAAACCATTCATCCTCAACACGTGAGTAATAATCAAGTTCTTTTAATGATAAATTAGCACATTTCCGATGAATCCATGTTTTACAATCACTGAATAGGAAGAACACACGAAGCATGTCACAATTAAGAGGAATGCAGACTGGGACTGATGTGCATTCCATCAGGACAGTGAATAAAAGTAATTGTCACTCCTACGGTAGACAACATACCATGAAGGAAAGATGCCCAGCAGTTTGTAAGAAATATGGTCGTGGCAACTGGAAATCAAGAACCCGGTCGAGAAGCAGGCATGATGAAAGATCATGGCAACGATGGCTCGACATTCAGCTGAGAGAGATGTTCACTCGGTTGAACGAGCGAATACAGAGCCACATGATCAGATGACATCACAATTCGAGCATTTTAACTTTGCAACCGTGTCAGGTTTGCCGAATACAACAAGTGCAAAAGATACTGGAGATGAAGTGTTTGCAACACTGGACATTATATTGCCCAATAAGGGCAGAGGTCACACGGCAGACCTGAAGGTCAAGATCGACACGGGTGCACAAGGAAACATATTACCGCTGAGAATCTTCAGACGGATGTTCCCGGAGAAGTTAACAGCGGAGGGTTACCCCAGTCATGGTTCCGTGGCAAACCGAAGTAACACGACACTTTCAGCGTACAACAGCTCGAGAATTCGGCAACATGGGTCGATAACATTGCCATGTCGCTACAGTTGTAGTGAATGGGTGTACGCAGAATTCTTCTTAACTGACACAAACAGCCCAACGATTTTAGGATTGCCAGATTCGCGTCAATTAAAGCTTGTTACGCTGCACTGTGCGATTGACAAAGGAACGTGCAGTCCACACGATACAGGTGACTATTTGCTTAAATATACATTTGTAGTTCATTATTGAATAAGAAGTAAACTTGAATCTTGTGTTAAAATAATTCCAAATTATAACACCCTTAATTCTTACAGAACGAAGTCTTATTTCTAAAGTTGCCATGATATGTGTATTTGTGTAGATTGTCTTGTATTGTAACTATGAACATCTTGATTAAGTTTAAACATATTATAAAAAATTGTTGGTAGAATACCACTGTGGTATTTATACATAAACATTTGTATTGGGTAGACATATCGTTGTCTAAACGTTAAGATGTTTAGTAGTTTAAAGATAGGTATAGTATGAGCTGATCTATTAGCTGAGACGAGCATTTTCACCACTTTCTTTTGAACGTTTATAATACTTGAACAATATGAGTCAAATGCACCACCCCACACTTCAATACAATATGTCAAATGAGTAATATAAGGTGACCAAGCATGGTCTAGTTAATAATCTTTTGGCTTTGTTGATAATGCCTTTAGAGATTTTACATTTAACTTTGTTAATATGTTCAGCCCAATTAAGTTTGTTATCAATAGTAACGCCAAGAAATGTTGTTTAATAGCATTATCATTAATTTCAAGTTTTGTCAGTTTGATAAGTTTTCTGTTGGATGTTCTAAATATCATGTATTGGGTCTTATCAATGTTTAGAGATAAATTGTTAGCATTTAACCAAGCTACAAGTTTTTTAGTTCAATATTCATTTTGTTAGCTATATCATCCAAATGATCACCCTGTATAAATGCACTAGTGTCATCGGCAAATAATAAGGATAAAAGAATATCTGAGACATTAGCAATATCATTGATATATAATAGAAACAGCAATGGCCCCAGTATGGAACCTTGAGGCACTCCACAAGTAATAGAGAGTTTAGTTGAGCTAGTGTTATTGTAATACACATATTGACTTCTATTAGATAAATAACTTTTAATCCAGTCATTGGCTAAGCCACGTATACCATAACATTGGAGTTTTTGATACAGTATCTCATGGTCAACAGTATCAAATGCTTTAGATAACTCTAAGAACATCCCTAGCACAAATTGTTCGTTTTTTAGTGCTACTGATATTGCGTAATGTTCGCGTTCAGATTTCCTTAGTAAGCCATTCAACTTACTTTTGTATACTTTATATTTAGTTTTGTTATATCTTGTGTTTTGTCTCACATATTTAACATATAGTCTATTCTTCTCTTTTATTGAGTTTTTTTAGCCTATATGTTAGCCATGGTTTCCTATTCTTGTAGTTAAGCTTAATTGTTTTTATATGAAAGCAGTCGTTGTATTCTCGCAGTAATGACTTATAGAATACTGAGTAGGCTGTTTGTGTATGTCATAATATCCCAGTCAAGATTTTGCATGTTATTATAAAATTTATCTATGTTTGCCTGGGAAAAGTTTCTGTTTGTTGTGTATTTAAGATTGTTGGTTATTTGCAATTATTATCAATGAGAAATATTGGGAAGTGGTCAGATATATATATGTATACATAATGCCCCGGAGCATGTTTTTATGGTTATTTGTAAAATTTTTATCAATTAATGTTGCCGATTGATTAGTTACTCATGTTGGTTTATTTATTAATGGAATATAAGAGTGTAAAAACATCAAGTTTAAAAAATTGCATGTTGGTGCATGTACTTCATGGTTAAACAGATTAATGTTAAAGTCCCCCATAATGTAACATAATTTGTTTTCATTGTTAAGAATATCAAGTATATTAGACATTTCATCAATACATCTGTTTATATCATTGTTTGGCGGTCTGTATATGACACCAACTATAATATCTTTACCATATGAATTACTATCTTTCTGAATCTCTATAAACTGACATTCTATGTAATCATTTAATTTAGTAATGTCTAATCTAGTGTGGTATGCAATATTGTCTTTAATATACAGTGCAACACCACCACCTACTTTATTATCCTGTTTCGTTAATACCAATAACCCAAAAATTATGATTTAGTACATGGAAATACTGATCTAACTCATGTAGATGTTTGCTAATACGAATATTAGTGTGTAGTAAAGGAAACATTTTGTTCATTGGTGACAGTTGAGAACATTTGTTAATAAAAGTGTCTTCAACAAAGTAGTCACAGTTATTTTGTACGGCTGAGTAAACGTTATTAAAATATTGCAAATCCGGATCATTATTGTACATAGGCAAATTATGGCTGTTATTATTCAAATCAAAAGGATTAAGTAGCTTATTTTGTAAATCACAAAACGATATATTCGTAACATCAAACCAGTCATCAGAGATGGCATTGAGGAAATCATAGTCATTTTTTAAAATGATTAAATGGCAGAATAGACGAAATGCATTTAATGCAGTGTCAGTTGGTAATTAGCTCCACATCATTAATTTGCAAATAAGGTAAACATTTAGTATGATATACACAAGAACAAATGATACAGGTTAAGGAAGTATGCTTATTAACATACTTTTTATGTATACAACACTGTTTTGGCGTCATTAAAATATGTTTGAATAAACATCTAAATTGAATCCATGTAAACACAGTGGAAAGAAAAAAAAACGTGCAATTACAAGAACATAGCACTATATCATAGCACTTAGCGAACTTGCTGTATACAGTCATAGTTTGGTGTATACAGGTACGGAGCACTGAAACTGGGTATGTAAGTCCATGATGCCTTATTTGGCATTGTCATTCAATTCTTTAAGAGTCTTGATAACGATTACTTTGTTCGTAGCGTTCTTTACGAGGATGGTACCATCTGACGACCAACAGTCATTTATCAACTTCTTCCTTTTTGCGACCCGGCAGTTGTAGAGCAGTCTGGCCTTGGTCTGCTTTTGGTCCGCATTCAGGAATAGGACTTGAGTCCTGGTGCCTTCACGCTGTTCACTTGGCTTACCTGCTGTGCCCGTCAGGTCTGTGTCGACGCTGCTTGATGCATCGGCCCTCTGACCCATCGCGGTTTACGTGGGTTGGCATTTAACCCTACCCTGGCTTTGTAGATTAGCCTACGGCTCGCGTATGTTGCAAGTTTGACAAGCACTGGTCTTGATGGCTTGTCCTGGGTCCAACTCGATGAATTCGGTCAATCTCCTCCAATCGGAGGGGCGGACTCAGTTTTGGATTCATCGATTCATTTAGCGCATCTATTGTGCGTTTAGTTATGTCCTTGTTTCCGCTTTCCACAAGACCATAGTCCAGTCAAGTCGGTAGAACATTTGAAGGAGCTGTATTCTGACAGATTTGACTGTTTGGGTCATTTCTCAGGGAATACCACATCGTGATAGACCCAAATGTGCAGCCAACGATTCATGCACCACGCAAGTGTCCAATACAAATGAAGGAAGATATCAAATCGGAACTAGAAAAGACTGATTGGGTATCGTGTATAACGTTTTCACTCAAACGAGATACCGGCTAAGGATCTGAACCGTTTGCCTAGACCCACAGGATTTGAACCGTTTGCCTAGACCCAAAGGATCTGAACGGAGCGAACCAGATATATCATCACAAAACACCGACTCTAGAAGAGATTATACGCACCAATTCACAGGATAAAAATTCTTCTCGAAGTTAGACGCCAAAATGGCTACTGGTCTGTGAAAGCAGTCTGTTGATAACTTTCAACAGCCCTTTCGGAAGGTACTGCTTCCTGAGAATGCCTTTTGGGTTAGTCATGGCGCAAGACGTCTTCCAACAAAAGATGGACACCATTCTCGAGAGTTGCCCAGGCACATTGGGCATAGCGGATGACGTTGCTGTGTTCGGACGTAGCGAGGCAGAGCATGACGCCAACCTCCACAACTTGATGCGTGTGTCACGTGAACACGGCTTAGTGTTCAACAGCAAGAAGTGCGCGATAAAAGCTCCGCAGATCAGCTTCTTTGGTACCATCTACGACGAAAAGGGGGTGCACCCAGACCCGAAGAAGGTTGAGGACATTCAGATGATTCCCACTCCAGGAAGCACGACAGAATTCCTAAGTATCGTCACATACATGGGCTCCTTCATGCCAAACTTATCGCAGATATCGCGATACTGAAAGAACTGTAAAAAAAATGTCAGTGGTCCCAAATGCATCAGAAAACTTTTGAGCTGGTCAAATAGTCACTTTACAAAGAAACGACACTGGCATACTTCGATCGAGACAAATAGTCTGTCATACAAGTAGATGCGTCCAGGAAAGGCCTAGGAGCTGTTCTCATTCAAGACAAAAAGCCGATATGTGTACGGAAAAGAGTTTACCGTGGAAAGCGATCACAAGCCATTGGAGATTACCCAGCTGAAGAATCTTACCGCTACGCCACCAAGACTGCAGAGAATGTTGTTAGGAATACAACACTACGATATTACTCTTTATCATGGTGATGGAAATAATCAGCAGGAAGATCAGCACGAAGAATATTCTCAGGAAGTTGAATAATGCAGACGATCTGGCCATAATAGCAGAAAGCAAACAAGACCTACATGAAGTGTTGGAGGAATGGAACAGGGTGTACGAGAAGCTCGGACTGAGAATGAGCCTAGAGAAGACAGAAGTGATGTGGGTTGGACACCAGACATTTGAGTTGAACATGAGGTTGACTGGTACGGAAATAAAGCAAGTGGATGGCTTTGTGTACCTTGGAGGATGGGCATTCAGCGGCAGAAGTGCGACGTCGGACACAAGCGGGAGCGAATGCTTGGAGAAAGGTAGAGGGAGTCATGTTAGACATAAACATTAAAAAAAGCTGAAAGGCAAAGTCCTGAGAACGTGTGTTACACCAGCATGCCTGTACGGTCTGGAGAAAGTGGCGTTGACAGAACAATAACAACAGAAGCTGCAAGTGTTTGAGAATAACTGAGTTCGTCGAATAACTAGAACAAAGAGGGTGGACAGAAGAAGGATGGACGACCTAAAGAAAGAAGTTGGGATGCAATGACGCCTAACAGGAAGATTGGTGAGAAGCAGGATAAGATGGGCATGCCACTTGGTAAGAATGGATGCAAGCAAACTAGCAAAGAGAGCAGAGGTGGAAAAACATCAAGGACGCAGGAAAAGGGGAAGGCCACAGCTGAGGTGGGAGGACTGCGTGAGGAGGGACAAGACAAGAGAAGATCGGGGGAGTATGAAAGATGGAGAGAGGGAGCGGCTGATAGAAAACTATGGAAAGAAAGAACAGAAAGAGTGGCTTGACAATACTTTACCTGACCCTCATCCCTGTACAGCAGGGAATAAGGAGGAAGAGCGCATATGACGATCAAGCACCGACCAGGTAAGAAAAATTACTTCTCGCAGATGGCCTATCGAGACTTCCAGATCCGCGAAGTAAACAAGAAATCAATCTCGACATCGTTGTCAGTCTCGTTCAATTATCAACGGAGAAGATACGCCTACTACAGAGGGAAACCAGCAACGACGCAGCATTGTGTAACCTGCGCGAAGTCATCGTAGAAGGATGGCCAGACAAGCGCGATAACATCCCGAAACCGTTGCGACGATACTGGGGCTACCGTGATGAACTGTCCTTAGAAGATGGACTTATCATGAAGGGCGAGCGAGTTGTCATACCCCAAAGCGCGCAATCAGAAGTGTTAGAACTGTTGCATGCTGGTCACCAACGCATCGAAAAGTGCATACTGCGAGCAGAGTCTTGCATCTATTGGGACGGCATCAACAAAGACTTGGAAGAAATGGCGAAACGTTGCCCAACTTGCCAAGAACTAAAAAAATCCAACGCAAAGGAAACTCTGATGCCTCAAGAGGTACCAACGAGGGCATGGCAAATACTGGGCACAGATCTCTTTCACTTCAATGACAATGAGTACCTGATCGTAGCGGACTATTATTCGAAGTACCCTTTGGTGCGCAAAATGCCAAAGTCGTGTACCAGCTATGCAGTAGTAGCGGCAACCAAAGGGCTACTTTCGGAACAAGGTGTGCCAGAGAAGATCATCAGTGACAATGGTCGACACTTCGACTGCGTGAATTACCGTAGCTTCGCAGAAACATGGGGATTTAACCATATAACAAGCTCTCCACACTATCCACACTCAAATGGATTTATAGAGAGATGCATACAGACGGTGAAGAACCAGAGAAAGTCAGATGTGTTCCGACATGGCTATGCTATGTCTGCGAACGACTCCAATCGACCACTTGTTACCGTCACTGAGTGAGTAGTTGGATGCACGGAAGTTGAAGGCAAACCTACCCGTAAAGATCCACAATCAATTGAATAGTCGTGACGAAATACAGAGTAGGCTACATGAACGCCGGGACATTCAGAAGTCATACCACGACAGACGTGCCCACGACTTACCACCACTCATGATTGGACAACCAATCCGCATACAAGATCATACTTCGGGACGATGGAATCAAGCGATTGTGAATGCAAGATGTTATGAACCTCGTTCATACATGGTTGAAGCACAAAATGGACATATCCTGAGGCGCAATCGCAGACAGATCCAAGAGACGTCCCCTGCAAAACGAAGAGTTCCATTCGCTAATGATCCCGCAGGCGAAATGCAAACCTTGCGAACACCAGTTGATGTTGACACGAGTGTGGGACGGACTTGTGAGTAAACAGGCCGGGAGTGTTGCGTGAAAGTCGAGTGTACGAAGCGGCGTGCTTCAATAAACATAACCAAGTTCGTTGCAAGTCCACGACTTCGGTGTGTCTTCATATTATTACACTAACTATACAACAACTGTTGTTTCTGGCTTCTCTAATTATGCGGCAACAGTTGTTTCTGACTTCTACAACTACACAGCAACTGTTGTTTCTGGCTTCTCTAACTATGCGGCAAGTATTGTTTCTGGCTTCTCTAACTATGCGGTAAAAGTTGTTTTTAGCTTATCTAACAATGCGGTAAAAGTTGTTTTTAGCTTATCTAACAATGCGGTAACAGTTGTTTGTGACTTCTCTAATTATGCGGCGACAGTTGTTTCTTACTTATCTAACTACGCTGCAACTAGTGTTTCTAGCTTATCTAACTATGCGGCAACTGGCGTATCTGACTTCTTTAACTCTGCGGCAACAGTTGTTTCTGGCCCAAGTAGTTTCTCAATTCTCAAGTGGTTATACTCCAAACAGCCCAAACTTGGGAGGAGTTTGTGGTGGACTGTGCGCATGCGCTTTGGGTGATACATTCGATAAAAGACTAATATCTTTAATGTTGCTAAAATGGTTTTTATCTGATATTTTTATTTATTTTATGTATATGATGTTAAACGAACATTTTTAATAGGTTGGTTATGTGTGTGGATGCTGTCGCTGCCTTGCCACATGCACACATAGACAGTTTCCATACCCACACCATGGATAAGTTTACGTTGAGCACTGTGTTTTAAAGGCAGTTTAGGTGAGGAGGTGTGGGGAAAGGGAGTCGTGGACTGTCTCAATGAGTTGAGATTCACAAGACAGTTCCGACTGGAATCCGTGTTGGAAGTGGAGAATGATGTTATGCTTGTGCAGGTGTTTCCACATATTACTTACTTTTACTTATTCCTCTTCGTGCCCGGTGGCACATAAAGCATCGACAAGAGAGCGCCACTGCTGTCGGTCTGCAGCCCATTTGGTGATGTTGTTCCATGTCAGGCCGCATTCTTTCATCTCCTTCACCACTGTACGTCTCCATGTTTCTTTTGGGCGACCACGTCTCCTTTTTCCATCTGCTGTCCAGCGTAAGGCTGTCTTGGGCAGTGCGCCAGGTGACATTCGGCACACGTGTCCAAGCCATCTCCATCGTCTCTTCTTTATCTGTGTGGCCAAGGCTGTTGCATCTGTTTTGCGGTGCAGCTCTTCATTAGTGATGGTGTTGGGCCACATATTGCTTAGTATGATATGTTCCATTAGTTTACAGAGGATGCAGGTTAGTGATATGGGTCTGTAGTTAGCAGGGTCACACTTGTGGATCTTTTTGTGTATAGGAGTTACTAATGCTTGTAGCCAGTCGTTAGGAAGTTTACCTGTGTTGTATGATTGTTGAAAAATTTGGGTGATGATAGGAGCTATCTGCTTTGCAGTTTCTTTCTTTCTTCCCTAACTATGCAGTTATTGTAGTTTCCGACTTCTCTAACTATACAGTAACATTTGTTTCTCGTGTCTCTAACTATCCGGTAACAGTTACGAAAGATGAAGCTATTAGAACATGCATATACTATTATGTCGACAACTTATTGTTCATTTTGTTTTATTGTAATTGTGTAAAACTGTTGAATTCGGATTAGAATGTATGATCGTCTGTAGAAACCTCTCGTATCTCCTGTCCTATGATTTTAATGCTCCACGTGACCTAGTTTCTAGCACACAATTCCTTCCTGGACGTGTTCGCTCCGATAATAATTACCGTATCACGACCATTGTTTTGACCATTAGTCACTATCTGAATTTTGATTGACCACATCCTCTCGTATCTCTTGTTTTCGCTTGCGTGCCTCAGCACCACGTGATCTTCCAGAAAACAGGCGAATTCTCAGTTTAAACTGTCGAGCGCAGCCGTGCGGCGACCGACCGCAAGTTGGCAGCACCGACGACACTCCTGCGTCATCACGACGAAGTTGACTGGGGAACGGAGCGATCTTATCCTCGACAGCGGCGTCAGGTGGTAGCGTCGACTCACTGCCGGACGCATTTTTAGCGTATGGGTGGAACACGTCCATGTAGCGAGGTTTCTTCCTGGAACGCCTCTGCCGCTTTCGTGGCTTCTCTCCCACTGTTTTGTTTGGTTTTGTTCGAGGCGGCTTGGCGGGTGCCTTGCTCATATCGGCGCGTGCGGCGACTGCAGGAATCAGGGCACTGCTGCGGAAACACCCGAGACGGTCTAGCTGGAGCCAGTCACAGATCTCTGTGCTTGTTCCTGATTGCCCGTCGTGACTACCCGCGACTTCCACAGTCCTGTCACACGCGCCATGTGCAACCAGAGGAACACTGCCAGGCGGGAACCACGTGTCTGCTGACGTCACGCCGTCGTTCCACTCCAGACAAGCGTATTCGTTGTTTGTGCGCAGACGACACATGTCGTCAAGGCCGGCGAACTTCGGCTGACACGGAGATGGTGACACGGTTGGTCGGTGTGTGTCGCCGTGGTGCAATGCCACCAAACATTCTATTGTGTCCTCGTCGTTGACGTAAACACAATCATCTTTCTCCGTGTGGTTACCTACGGAGCCATATAAACGACTGCAGTCGTCAACGGTAGCAGTGACCGGGCTGCTCAATTGATCAAACGTGTTGTCTGTCAGAGTGAAGTCGTTATCCGGTAATGAGGATATTGCGTGAGTCCTCTGACATTCTCTCCCTGTTACTAGATCCTCTATCTCCGTTCGAGAACATTCTTCTTCTGTCCATTCTCGTTTCGTTTTTAGCAGAGTGTTTCCCCCTTCAGCACCTCCTCGGCACTGCTGAATTCGTGGGGAATTTACCCTCACCTGCTTACCGACCGTCTCTCCCCGACGGTATTCTATGCCTGCTCGAAAACACTCAATCCCTGTCCATGTGTAGTGTGTCTCCGCTTTTGAGCAGTTGCCATTTATATTGTGGCTATCTATTTCTGGTTGTGTCTTGTTGTCTTCAAACGATTTATCATTTTTCGCATTTGTGACCACGTTTCCTGGAAATTGAAGTTGAATGTCTGCCCCCAGACATTCCATTGCATTCACATAAGAACTGTTGCTCACAATAGCACAGCTTTTTTCTTCGTGTCGAAATGATCGTAAGTTATCTTCCTCTGGATCTGATTCACTGTCCGCGTAGGGCAGAACATTACAGTGTTCCACGTGTGAAACGTTTCTGTCTCGTTGACCATGTGTCCGCTGATGGGCGCTGTTTGATTGTTGGTGGTCATTGTGGTCTGTTCCTCGTGAAGACACAGTTGTTTGTACACCATGCTGGTCTTCGCAGGAAAACCGGCTGATCACAACTGAACAGTCTCTATTTGTTCCACGACATTCGTTCTCTTTAGGTACAAAAACCCTTTCTTCTCGTAAGAGACGGGTGCCTACTGAATTCTGCGTGTTTGACAGTTCCCTCTGCATTTGTGATAAATAATCATCTGGCTCTGCCCATGAACACTTATTCTCTGCCAACAGGCACAAACCCTGTACTGTTGCCCCTTCTGTTCTTGGAATTACACAGAATGTTTTAACCCTATTCTTTTGTCCGTCAACCAGTTCGTAATCTCTCCCATTCAGTTGAATACTACTGTCTGAAAATGAGCAGTCTATGGGTTGTATACAACCTTCCCCGGCCTGTTGGGAACAGAGCACATCAGTCCGTGAGTTGTTTGCACCTTTCACTTGTCGCTGCATCGATGAAAATGTATGTACCGATGGATCGTCTGCATTAACGTGTGGTGTGTCTCTTTGCATGTGGGAATGATCTCTCTCTGACGGTAACACATTCGTTTCAGTCGGCCGCATATGTATCTCTTCTTGCGGGCGATCTCTTCCAACGGGCAAATCCTCTTCTTGTAAATACCCTGCCGCTGTCCGTGACCTGTCGCTTTCTCCGTCCCCCGGAGGACTGCTCGTGACGGGGCGGCTCTCGGACACAGCGCCACCGGGACACAGGGCGAGGTAGAGACTGTTCCTCAGGGTCACCCATTCCCGTCGCATGCTGCAGTCCGGGTAGCAGAACGCCGACCGACTCGCGATGTCCAGAGCCATCTGTAGCGACCGCCGTTCCCGCTCCAACGCCGCGTTGTCGTAGACGACCTCCCGTAGAGTGCGCAAGTCATCCTGACAACACACGTCACTTTAGAACACCATGCCACATAAATGTGAAAAAAGTCATACACACGCACGCACGCACGCACGCTCGCACGCACGCACGCACGCACGCACGCACGCACGCACGCACGCACGCACGCACGCACGCACGATGAAACTTAAACGTGTACGTATCTACGCGCCCATACAATCAAGTAGCCGCAACTCCCATATATCCACATATGCACGTATGCATAATCCTAGGTAGAAACACGCACGAACACACGGTACATGCAGGCATGTTCGTAAATATGGAGGCAATATTTTAGATGCAGTTTTTATTATTAATGTACCATAATAAGTTTGATTGCTTCCGTAATCGTTTCCGATGTACTCACATTATCTATTGCAGTGCCATCATTTTCCACTACAATAGCCCCTGAAGGATTGTACACCGCTGTCATCACGTGACTTCCTTCACGACTTGGGCCACGGGGGCAGCGCCCGAGCGAGCCGGAAGTGCCCGGAGTGCCGGAAATTGGCGAGCTGGGTGGACTGTCGAATGATTCCTCCGAGGGACGCTTGCCTCTTCGTCGCTTCGGGCCGCTGTGACTGGTGTTGCCAAGGGCCGTTTGCGAGCTCATATCTGTTGGCAATGTGAATGTTGCTGTCAAACCCATATGGTTGTGTACACAAGTTTTTATTCGTGTTTTGTATAGCTAAACTTCGCAGCTCAGTGCGGCGATTTCAAAGGCTTCGTTCCATATTTACCAGTCGTATTAATTAATGGTGAAAGTGGTTAAATGTATTCCGCGCGCATGAAGAACACGATCGCCAAAAATAGACACTCGGAAAACATCGGACAAACAACACGCGCGTAATACGCAACAAACATCAAAACTCTGAAAACAACCACCAGTAAAATTGATTTTGGAAATAGAAACACGTATGCTGGAACACGAAACAGTGGCACATGTAGGCATATGTTACACAGTGAAACATGTAGGTCTACGTTACACAGTGAAATATGTAGGCCTATGTTACACAGTGAAACATGTAGGCCTATGTTACACAGTGAAATACGTAAGCAAATTATGGGCGTGTAAAATAAAAAGGCGTTGTTTGAATACGATAATCAAAATATCGTTCAATTGAACAGTCTAGTCATATGTAAGATCTGCCCTATTTAATCAAATTCAAATGCATCTTGCTTAAAAGATGGTGCCTTGCGACTATAAACCGACAGGGGCGGATCTAAGCTTGTTGGCAGGGGGGTCTTAGTCATTCGTAGTCATATGTCATTCTACTTACGAACCGGAGGGGGGGCGACACATGTATCTTGTCCACATTTGTGCTATCAACAAATGCCAAAACTGTTACAAGCCAATATCCAAATCTGACTCTTAGTACACCTACCAAAGCATTGGCGGACTTGCCTCATGTCGGGGCAAGTCCGCCCAGAGGCCGGGGCAAGTTCGCTCCACAGATACTTTAAGCAGCAAATACACAAGAACAGTGCAGTTTTTTATTTTTATGTCACAAAACGTCATGTTTGTGACACATATTTGTTAGAAACTTAAAAGTCCTCACAAATTCTGTGGTATCTATGAAATAAACAAGGCAAACAAAAAACAACGTTTGGAACTGCTTCGGCTAGGAAATGGTGAAATAAAATCTGGTTCGTCACTTTTTTTACTAGAAAATAATACCAAACTGGACAATGGAAAGTCTTTATTAGAGTGCATGTTAGTGGGTTTATGTTCACAAATGATCCTGAGCAGTTTACATCAGATATCCTAGGGACGAACTTGCCCCGTAGCACATAGGCGGACGTGCCCCAACACAGAGACATATTTGGTGGGCGGCAACTAAATACCACTGACACTGGATAGAGCAACAACGCAAGATCCAAACAATATCTCTGATATAAGGGCTTTACTGAGCACTCTGAATGTCTAACCAATGCCACTTATAAATACTGTTCGAAACAAAATTAAAAAAATACTTTCAGTCACCAAAATCAGTTTTCTAGTTAACAACTTCGCAGCCAGCAACTCGTGGACGTCAGTTTCCCGATTCATCAGTGTTCGAAATGAAGGGGATCTGGGGGATCCTGCCATAAGGCAAGAGGTACCTCCCATTAAAAAAAATGTAAGCTTGGGGGGTCCCATATTTTATCGTTGTACCGATGTAATTACCCTAATCACTATATTGTCATTCAATTAATCTGTTTTAAAAACATCTTAAATCATTCCACTCATATCACTGATGAGTGTGTGTTCTGTGGTTAAGGGCGCCATCTGTTGGGTGTCTGCAGTAATGCCACCAATGAGTATCTAGTTGAGGCACATTTTACCTTGGCATTTTACTTCTCAGAATTACAGAGCACTGTGTCTGCAAGCCCATTACTCCAGTAACAATGGTTTAGACCACAATTTACAATTTAGTCATTTAGCAGAGGTTCTTATTCAGAGCGACTTACAACAAGTGTATTCAATCTAAGTTGGTAAAACAACTACAGGTCGAAATAACTACAGGTCGCTATGATTTTTTTTACAAAAATAGGCGTTAGTAGCCATTAAAAAGTAGATTTTTTTAGGGACCCCAAGAGTCAGTGATCATTTCGAAAACTGCGCTGTATGTAGTTTGATGGACATGTGACTTAATCTTGTGGCCGAAATTACTAAATTCTGCAAAGGCACGGAATAAAAGCCGGTTGGCGGACTTGCCCTGGGGCGGACTAGTCCCGGTCTCCCCGTTGTGTGCCCTTACCGTAATATTTGCCACGGGCACAGGGGGTCTAAGACCCCCTTCATGACCTGGGAGGTCTTGAGACCCCTAAGACCCCCCTGAATTCGCCACTGAAACCGTTACTCGTTAGGTAGGAAACATGCTCGGAGTTTATGCGGCACACAAGCACAACAACGACACACGCACAAGGAGGAGTCTGTTTTTCGTACACAGTTTAGTAAATAAGTTGGTTCTGTCCTTACCTTGCAGTACGTGGCGTCTGACTTCATGGTATTTTAACTTTTAACAGCCCTATATTAAAGTTTAACGACATTAATCTTTGTCCATCCACAGCACGTTGATCGGGGTCATTAAACGTGCAGTTAGGCGCATTCTGTTCGTCTAAGTTACACCCTTACGAGGCTTCAGTTTGATAATCTACTTGGCGAGTTCAAATTACGTAGTTGAAACTACGGGGAACACTGATGCTGCGGGTCGATCAACTTCCGGAAGGACATACCCACACGCGGTCATGACGTCACAAATGTAGGCGATTAGTCGGAACGTTTTCCACTCGAAGGTTTATGCGTTTTCGTGGAGAACGTCAACATGCTTGTACAAGACCCAGGACAAACAAAATGTGGATTGTTTTGGGAATATATGTTCTAAAACTGCATCTGTGTTGAAGACAGTCTCCCTGGATGTTTTTAAGGTCC
This sequence comes from Lamellibrachia satsuma, assembly GCA_033239005.1. Classification (NCBI taxonomy): domain Eukaryota; kingdom Metazoa; phylum Annelida; class Polychaeta; order Sabellida; family Siboglinidae; genus Lamellibrachia; species Lamellibrachia satsuma. The sequence goes on along the minus strand of BSQZ01000001.1, from coordinate 14,728,488 downwards.
TTCTTCGTCTTCTTCATCATGATATAAGAACAAATCCTTCAAATCTTAATATCATAATATGCTGGCGCTTCAATAGTAAAAACAGTTATAGATAGTAGGCAGATAGGCATCATATTGCAGAACCCACAAGGGTAAGGAAAGAAAAGACGGAAGGAAAAGAATGTTTAGATGTTATCTAATGTTTAATCTTTACCTGCAACCGGGAAGTAGTTCCATTGTGGAACAGTTCTTGGGAAGAAGCTGCATTTGTAATCTTCACAAGCATTGACGCCACTGAGCTGGTGTTGTGGTATATATGGTATATGCATACGTAGCTTCACGGGCACCTCTTTTGTACTATATCTACCTTTTGATTTAACTTTTTCGTATCGAGGTCCCACAATGTGCTGACATATTCCAACTGTGGTCGAACAAGGATGCATATTGAACCATCCAAGAACAGAGATGCTAAGCTCGAACTAAGTGTTACCTGGAATGGCTCCAAACCTGCGAACACAGCAACACCAGTGTACCTTTACAGAACACTATCACACAAAACGCACACTTATAACACCAAGCAGAAGGTAAATGCACGGAGCATCATCTGCAAAATTGCACATTCGAAATGGGGTTGCAGAGCCCCATCTAAGATCTTGTGGCCTTGCTCTCTGCTATTTAACCACCGAATACGCATGCGATGTATGGGCAAGATCAACACAAAGAAGCTGAACCCTGCCCTACATGACAACCGCCGAATCAGAACGGGTTGCCTGGAACCTGCCAACATAGACAGCCTACACCTGCTGGCAGGCATGGCTCCCGACATCAGACGGACTGTTGCTAGCCGCACAGAAAGAACAAGACAAGTGACAGATACAAAACACGAACTACACAACCACGTGCCTGTCGACTGAAGTCTCGAGCCAACTGAAATCGAACACCACTAAACCGCCGAACTAATCACCCAACAGCACCATAATGGAAATGTGGGAAATGCGACTGCAAGAAACAACGAAAGTCGTCAAAATGTGATTACTACAAGTTGACTCCCTACCAGGACAGGAGGGTCTGACCAATCATGGCATTTCTGGCGATCACTGAACCAGACAATATCCCACATCCTCTGCTACCGACTACCGGACTGTCCGTGAACATTGAAATATCTAGATACCATCTTGGACCGGACAAAGGCAAACGCCAGAAAATGGCTACACCTCTTGTGAAAGACACAGTAAGAAGAAGAAATGTGACGTCCCTTGACCATTCCTACACTGTTCTTCTTCTTCCTGTCAAGGACTGGGCTCCTTAAGAGCGTTGTAAGTCCTGCTCGGCGCCTCTCACGCGCCGGGAATTGGTGGATTAGAGATAGAAACCTCCACTCTTTGAGTCCACGACAGGTTACACATTTACCCCCTGTGTGGGATCTTTTACTTCCCCTGGCATAGACACCAGGTAGTAGGGACAACGACTTTTAGTGTCTCTTCCTAAAGACACGGACAAAGTGGGGTGAACGAAATTGCCCAGGTTTTGAAACAGCAGCAGGTGGTTTTGAACCCCGGTCCCTTCGACCGAAAAGTCCCACGCTCTGCCACAGGTGGTTTTGAACCCCGGTCCCTTCGACCGAAAGTCCGACGCTCTACCACTCGACCACCGCGCTATATCCCACATCCTCTGCTACCGACTACTGGACTGTCCGTGAACATTGAAAGATCCAGATGCCATCATGGACCGGACAAAGGCATACGGACAAACGAGGGAGGGAGGGAGGGAGGGAGAGGGGGAAGGGAGGGGGGGAGGGAGGGAGGGAGGGAGGGAGGGAGGGAGGGAGGGAGGGAGGGAGGGAGGGAGGGAGGGAGGGAGGGAGGGAGGGAGGGAGGGAGGGAGGGAGGGAGGGAGGGAGGGAGGGAGGGAGGGAGGGAGGGAGACTGATATCATGTGATAAAGCGATAGAGAACAGTTGAATATCATATTGGAGGGTAATGAGATCAATCAAGGGGACGTCGTTATATACCTGGGCGAATGGTTACAGGGCATGGGCATCCGGTGGTGGAGGTGTGGCGGGTGCGAATGCATTGAAGAAGGTAAAGGAAGTCATATCGTACAGAAGATAATCAATAAAGTCAAAAGGAAAATTCAGTGATCGCGTGTAACGGCGGTATACCTATATGGTCTGGAAACGGTAGGGCTGACAGTGCAACAGCGACATAGGATTTACGCTTGTTGGATTAGGAGAATTACAGGAGCAAGTTTATGATAGCAATTTGGTTTTGATAATTACAAGGAATGGATAAACTGAGTGAACGAATTAAAAAGCAGTTTATCCTACCAGGAAGACTAGTAAGGAGCAGAGGATGCTATGGGCGGACACTTGGTGCGGATGCAAGTAAGTCGAGTAGCGAAGAAAACAAAGACGAGGAAACAGCGAGGTCGTACGAGAAGACCATGTTTAAGATGGGAAGACTGCGTCAGCGGGGTTGTCAGAATGGCAGAGGAGGATGAAATGCCAATCGGTCTCACTCCTTGAAAAGGGAACTATGAGGAAGAATAAATTATCCAGACGCCGGACAGTGACGCTGCACGTATGGGCCTGGTTGTACTAAGTTAGTAGAATAATGAAATTATTATGTAATTTTTCAATGAATGAAAAAAACTCTGCAAGAGATAATCTAAATCACTAGTTAATAATTAATTAATTGCTGTACTTAACCTGCAGTAAACGGAACATGCCGGAAATTACAAAATTAAAGTGTGCTATCTTTATGCAATGACATTTTTTTTACACAAAAAAAACATTTAGCACTCTATATGGAACACCAACTGATATATATTTCTCCAATAATTATTTTACCATTGTCACCATGCAAGACTATTTTCTGTTCTTTGGCAGGGAAAGAAAGCCCAGGCTTTGCCAAAATGACACAACTATCTTCATAATCATGGAAGTTATGGCTTTTTATTGAAATGTATTGGTATGCAGATTAGCCATTGTTGATTTATTAACTGAGTTACTATTAATGATAAATGACTAATGTATATTTATGACCCTACTTAATGTGTTTTGAAATTATAAAATATCTTCATAATGATGAAGTTTGGCATAACAACCTGTTGCGTTTGTACATTAATTAGCCAATATTTACTTATTAATTACATCAATAGGGTTATGAAATGACTGTGTGATGTATATTTTATGACCCTGTTTAATGAATTTGTAAACCCTTAACAAATTATACAAATGTCTTCATAATCATGGAAGTTATGGTCTTTTATCAGGTGTCGGCCTGTTGAGTTTACGCATTAATTAGCCAATATTGACTTATTAATTGCATCAATTGAGTTATAAATGAGTGTGTGATGTGTATTTATAACCTTGGTTATTGAGTTTGTAAACCCTGAACAAGTTATATCTTTATAATCATGGAAGATATGGCCTTTTATAAAAAGGTGTTGGCTTGTTGAGTTTGCGCATTAATTAACCAATATTGAGTTATTAATTGCATCAACTGAGTTATGAAATGAGTGTGTGATGTATATTTATGACCCTAGTTAATGAGTTTGCAAACCCAGAACAAATTATACAAATATTTTCATAATCATATAAGCTATGGACATGTGTCAGTCAGTTGACTTCAAGGAGTAATTAGCCAATAATGACTTATTAATTGCATTAACTGAGATACTCTTAATGATACATGACTGGATTATGCATATTTATGACCCTATTAATGCGCTTGCAACTCCTGAAAAAAATTATTTAAATATATGCCAAAAAAAAGTTATGCAATTTTAATCATACATTGATTGAAAGAAAACACAAAAATGAGAATCCTTTTCCTGTAAACGAGATATAATTTTTTTTCGAATTTTTACCGTATTAAAATCGCAATATCTTTGGATCTAATGCAGATATATTAATAAAATAAGCAGTTTTTGGTTCCTTTACATTTCACCTTTCATTTAAATTAATTGACAATGTTAGACCAGTGAGTTTAACGTCAGTGATTTGTAAATTATTAGAAAGGTTAATTAAAGACCATATGGTGGACTTCCTCGTTAAGCATAAATTATTAAATTCATCTCAGCATGGATTCCTTAAAGCTAGGTCATGCTTAACAAATATGTTATGTTTTTTGGAAGAAATCACTAAGTGGATAGACGTGGGATCGCCAGTAGATATTATCTACTTAGATTTTCAGAAAGCTTTTGACAAAGTGCCACATCAAAGATTACTACTTAAATTAAAAGCCCATGGTATCGGGGATTGCATAACTGACTGGATAGAACAATGGCTGACTGACAGAAGACAACGATTTGTAGTAGATGGAGAAGTTTCAAATTGGAAATCGGTTTTGAGTGGGGTACCTCAAGGATCAGTATTAGGACCTATATTATTCTAAACATATATCAATGACTTGGACGACAGTATAACAAGTAACATACTTAAATTTGCGGATGACACAAAACTGTTTAGAAAGGTTAATACTGATGGTGATAAACAACATTTACAAAACGATCTAGACAGATTAGTGAAATGGTCTGAGAAATGGCAGATGTTGTTCAATTTTGGGAAATGTAAATGCCTACATACAGGACATGGGAACTTGGGTGTAAACTATAAAATGGGAGATACTGTTCTGGGTACTACTGTAAAAGAAAAAGACTTAGGAGTTACAATAAGCGCTGATATGAAAGTTTCAGAGCAGCGTGGTATTGCAGCTTCAAAGGGTAATCAAATTCTTGGATTGATTAGAAGAAACATAACATACAAGGGAAAAAAGTTAATTATACCTCTTTATAAAGCAATAGTTAGACCTCACTTAGAATACTGTATACAACCATGGAGACCATATCGTAAGAAGGATATAGATATGCTTGAACGCATACAAAGGAGAGCAACTAAAATGATTCCAGAACTGAGAGACCTTAGTTATGAAGAACGCCTGAAAGAATTTGGTTTAACAACTCTAGAGACAAGGAGGTTAAGAGGAGATCAGATTGAAGTTTTTAAGATATTGAATGGGTATGAAAATATTGATAGAAATATGTTTTTTTCACTCAAGAAGGATAGCAGAACTAGAGGACGAGGTAAAATTAGTAAAGAATCAATGTAGATTGGACATCAGGAAGCACTCGTTTTCACAGAGGACAATAAATGAATGGAACAAATTGTCTACAGATTGTGTAACTGGTAACTTGCCATCTGGGCCTTTGCCTTGGATGGCAGTCTTGTTAAATCTTGTTACATTTTTGCTAGTGTTCATAATTGAACATCTAAGAAAAATGTTACTCTTTAATATGCTCAATTGTCAATTTATTTTGCGTGATAACAGTTGTAGTTTTTTCCCCTCGTTTTCATAACATGAAAACTACTAAAAGTCACTATCCTCATTTCTAGCATAATTGCAAACATGTGAATACTCTTAATTACATAATGCACACTTCCCAAGATTAAGTACGATGGTGACCGAGACACTTGATTTAAAGCGGGGATACCAGCCACAGCAGTCTGTGTCTATGATTGTCATTGGACACTGACTGAGTGATAATTTTAATACGTAAACAAATCTAACAGTTAATCAAATGAAATGTAATTTGTTTTTGACCTGTACGGAATATGTATATGAGTGTGAAATAAAGAATTTTTAGTTGAATAATCGGGCCCCGGATCCTTATATTGTAGTTACATATTATTTTTGGAATATATTTGTACACATTTCACCAGCATTCTAATTAATAACTCATTGTGCTCCAATATTTCTTGTTCAGATGTTCCTGCAAATACAGCAACAGAGCAGACTTGTGGAAGCATCTGTTTGAACTCGGCTTTATTTGTTGCCAGGAATTAGGAAGTTCGAACATTTAAGGTATTTTACAACATTTTGTCGAATGTCATGATTATTGTACACCACACAAATAACATACAACACATTGTGACTACTCCCCACTGACCAATATTTGCAATTACATATTATAAATGTATACATCTATTGCAATTGACATAAACATCAATACACTAACCCAATGTTTTTAAAGATCAGCTGATATGGGCAATACATTTTCTTAATCACTAAATGTTATATGTCTGAAAGAAAGGACTTAACAATATTGCACTAACCCGTCTCATCTTTTGTTCTGCCGGTTAGATGCATCCCTTTATAAAGTAATTTTTTCACCATATGTTTCAGTGATAATTATTTTTACGAGAATATTGTACAGGACGTTAAGTCCCGCTAACAGTTATTCTTTATTCGGTCACTTCGACCCAGTCCCAAGGGTGACCTTAATGATGAGGTTCCACTCTATATCAGGTGCTGTGCAATAACATTTATTTGTGTTCACAGGTTTGGTGCAGTCAATCCTGTAGTTATGTTCGCAAATGCTGGGAAAGGACACATTGCTGACAAAGAACACAGTGCTGGACTTGTAGATTGTAGTATTTATACAATTTATTTATCAGTGTTTAAATGTAACAATGTTGAAATGTGGCAATCACAGATTTGATGATTATAAATAATATGATACTATCAGCTGATTGGTTTTGTCTTGTCACGGGGGGAGCTTAAATAACAAACCTTTTTAGTTTGTTCAATAAGTTAAGCATGTCCAGTACATTGTCAGTTGACTAATAAACTCACTAACATGACAACCCAGTCTGTTTGTGTGTGCAGTGGTTCTGTTATACTGTTTGTACACAAATACAATTTCGGCTATATACAGGGTACATTCTTTTGCTCATAATTTATTTAATATGTTACAGATTTATTTCATATTTTCAGTATCTTAAGACAATACCTTAAGCATATGGTGTGCAAAATTTCAAAGAAATATGTTCTTGGTAACTAATGCAAGGTTTTTGTTAAGTGTGGCTATAGCAGGGACCATGAACCCCAAAGCAGGGACCACTTATTATGCTCAGCCTGTGGCCAAGTCACTACGTATCACAGACCACTATGGATACATCAGGAACTTATATATAATGTAATTGTACCTGCATTTTAGGATGTAACATGAATGAATGATAAGCAGAAGGACAATGTGTGCATGAAAAAAAATATATAATCGCTTTAATTTGCCAGAGTGATTTCAGCAGCCTGTGTTTAATTGTTTTGTCCATTTTGCTATTATATGTTGTCACGGATACTGGTAATAACCTTTTGGTTCACTAGGAATGTATTTACTATACTTTAAGAATAATACAGCCTCAAATTTGAGCTTTTCCGATATTTTACGAATTTCAACACCCAAAATGAGAATGTGGGACAAGTTCTATGATAAAGATTTTTGCATGTTGTGCACATTCCTTTATTAGGTAAACAAAATATAAAAATTTCAGGAGTTTAGTTTATATAGCAATAGAAAATTACTGTTTTGCCTAATCGCCTTTTTCTCCCAAATAGGCCAATAATGTCTATGTTCATGACTGTGCAACAGATTAATGAAAACATTACAAATTATCGCACAGCAACAAATAACAAAGGTTACTTATAGTACCTTGTTGACATGAAAAAAAATCTTAATAATTGTTTAAATGTACATCGTTTGCCACAATTGGTCACATAATTGTTCTGCTTTGGTGTTTGTTAAGGGAGTTATTCAAGGTTGATTTGATAGCACTTGCCTGTTTATGTCATAAATTTTTCTTCAAAAGGAAGCAAGTGACACTAAGTTACCAAATAATTAACGTCATAAACAGTATAGTAACATAGGCAAGAATCGTTGCGTCGGGCCAGTCGTTATACGTAATATAATGTGCCGATTTCACAAAAATCAGAAGAAACTTGCCTAAGAAAGGTATATTTTAAACCACTAACAATTATGTCATCGCAGCAGTGCAAAAACAAATTGTTAGAACAAATTGTTTTTACTAAAAAAAATACGGTTATCGAACTACACCAATTATATTATGTACAAGTCTATGACTATGACCTAGTCCTAGGGCTAGGGTCTAAGGCTATAGCGAATGCTATGGTGCAGCAACCAGTATACAAGTAATTTATAAATACACATAATCAAATAGTCCGTAGAATTGTGGATAATTGCTGTGCCGTAATATACACAAGAGAGCAAAGCAATATCATGTTTTGTCCGATATCTCAAACACACCTCATCGTCTCTTGATGCCTTTTGCTATTTCATGGTAGTATACTAGATCAGGGCGTTTTTTAATGAATTTTCACTGGGGGGGGCAATGTCCTAAAAGGGCACTCCAAATGTTTAAAAAGGGCAGCTTACGCATTATTAATGATTATTTACATAACCCTTAGGAATATATGAAAGCTTTATATATATATATATATATATATATATATATATATATATATATATATATATATATATATATATATATATATATATATATATATATATATATATATATATATAGGAATGTATATATATTAGGAATTTATGAAAGCTTTATATACATATATATATATATATATATATATATATATATATATATATATATATATATATATATATATATATATATATATATATATATATATATATATATATATATATATATATATATATATATCAGTATCTTTTATCCATGTGGTTGCACACTGACGACTGCATCTCGGTATAAAATTAATGTTACACATATATCCCAGAAAAATTGTTTATTACAAACTCATGCAGTAGTTAGAGAACACGTCTCGAGCAACTTGCAAGTCAGTACATTTGACCGTCGTCTCAATTTTACTATACGAGCCCCGTTTCGCGGGTGAATTTCCTAACGAATTCACGCTGCCCGTAGATGTCCAAATCTGGAGCCCCCATCTTCTGGTCTTCTCCAGGAATTTGACGACAGCGGGTCGAGGGTCAAAGTAGGCGGTGCCCACAACATTCAGTGCCACAATGAGGCGGGCGTTTGTCGTGTCCTCACCCATGCTGGTGCGGTGATTGTCGACCACGAGGTTGTGGTGGCTCACGATCCTTTCGATCTGCATATAGTGTGGACTCATGCAAGCCAGAGATGCCAACACCTTCTGAACTGAACCTGTGGTGACTGGCAGAAGTTGCCGCAATCTGACAGTCATCTTACAACCGAGATCACAGCCATCAGGCAGGAACGGCACAATCATCATGTTCTCACATTGCTCGGCTGCCCCGTCCGCAAAGTCAGAGGCTTCGTCTGGAAAAAGACGCCTGACGACACGCACGCCACGTTCAACGAATGATCCCAGGTTGCGTGATATCACCAACCCCTTCATGTCTTTGATGACGTCCTCCTGCTCCGGGTGGATGCGTTCAGAGAGGTATTCGTGGGATGCTTGTACGACCTCCAGCCAGATTGCTCGTGCATTACGGCGGTTCCTACAAACGAATTGGTGGTTGGACTTTCGCTGTGTTAGGTCCTCACTGGTGCTATCGGTTGGGCAACTCTCTTTCTCCTCTCTTCTTCCCGGGAATAGTCCATCCCTCATCAATCTCAACTTCTTGACGGCAGCGCCAGTCACAGTGAGAAGATCGCTAATGAACAAATCACTCCTTTGCAACTTCTTCTGGAGTGTTTCAAATATATCCAGGATGTCGCCCATCAGTGAGGTGATCCACTTCTGTTGGTGGTTCCAGATTTTCAGAAACCCTTTGGCTTCAGCCTTCTCCTTTCTATCGCTGGTACTTTCTGGTGTCTGCACCTGTTCCCACACCTTAATGCAGACTGGTAGGTTATTCAGCACAGCATCCACCAGCTGCAGCTCGTGCTGGGCAAACCTGACATCGTGGTGCCAGGGGAACTGCTTGACATTCCCGGCTTGCGCTGACAACATCTTCATCCTTCTCGGCGTCCGGAAGAATCGTACGAGCCTCAGTAGATTAGACTTCCAGATGCCCAGCTCCGGTACGGTGCTGACGACCGACTCAATGGCTAAGTCCGACCGGTGAGCAGCACACCATAAAGTTGCCAGACCTCTCTGCACTTGGTCAGCAAGCAAACGCCATAACCCACCATGTCTGCCAGTGTTTGCCGATTCGCCGTCAGTGATGACACCGACGAGCTTCGTGTCTTTACATCCGGTCAGATCCAAAGTTTTGTTCACCGCTTCCAGTAGTCCAGGGGCGCCGTTCTTCTCTGGCGAATGCATGACGACGAACACATTCGTTACGCTACTATCACTATTAGCCATCCGTCCACTTACAGACTTGTGGTCCAACATTTGCCTGTCACAGCTGCCATCAATATGCACACGTGCATCGGTTGAACATTTGAGACAGACGCACTTTCTCTAGTTCGTATATGACATCCAGCATCTGCTTGTAGTAGTTCGGATCCCTGTAGTATAGATTGCTAGACGCGGGCGTGAATGGAACAAATTCCACATCTGCGCCATATTGTCGCATAGTGGCCAACAGATGGTCCGACGCCAAACAAGCCAGAGATCGCATCGGCCACGATCGGGCGGAGACCGTTTCAATTAGACAGTCGTTGTATACGTCGACGCCCATTCGCAGTCTTATTGTAAGCAGTGAGTGCGCGTAGCCATGGATGCGACGTTGTGCACTCTTCCCAGGCTTCGTCCATCTTCTTCTTGCTTGTAGCTGCCATGTGCGGTTCAGAGGTCACATGGTCAATGACCCTTTCCAGCGTATCACTACAGTCCGTCCTGACGCCTCTTGCGATTGGCATAGTGCCATTTTTAGAACTTTTCTTTGCCATCTCTTCATACTCCTGACATGTTGTGCATAGAATGTGAGCCCTTGTTCGGCCACATTTCTTTGCCGAATATGACCGAAGCTCGGGGAATTTGTTGACAACATCTGCAATAGTTAAAGGAATTCCTGTGTACGTCGGTGTGCGGGAACTTGACGGCCTCTGGTGTGAAGTTGCGTTGTCGGTTTCCAAGTGTCTGGGTAAGGTGGTGATCTTTGTCGCCAGGAGTGTGGTCAGGTGTGATGGCAGCGGACGGGTCATAGTTCCCTGGCGGCATTGTGGGTATTTCTGGCAATGAGTCATTGAGGCTGCGTCGAAAAATTGTGTCTAGGAGTTGACATTTTGCTGCAGATTTCTGTAGCTCTTCTTGTCTTCGTTTTGCATTTCTGTCTCTCTTAGGCATGACTGGCAGGATATCGACCTGGACAAATTAAATGGTTAAATGTAATAACTACCTCAGGAAAAGCATGTCTATTTGAATTACAATCCGAGCGGCGACATGCTCTAGACTCTAGACATAAATATACTGAAGATATAGGCTTAAGGCAGAAAAGAGAGTAATACAAAACATGTATACCACGTCTATCAATGAAATGGTTGGCTAAGTACATAACAAATCAAAATATAGAAAATACGTACTTCCAAAACTGACATGTGCAAATGTTGATTACATTTTATGTTAATATGTGCACCACCAACTTTTGAGTAACAATTTTCCAAAGTTGATGTCCCTGCTGACCGCCAACTTTCCATCTCACATGTAGAACACTATCAACTACTCATACATTTTAAAGTTTATTTGTTTAGTATGTATACACTATGCTTATTTGAGTTACCATGCTTAAAATTTCGATTTCTCAAAGATGCGGTGAATGAATTGGTTATTGCCTTAATCAAAATCAACCCTAACAGGTTTATGGCTGTTATGATGTTTGTATCATCTTACCTACAAGAGGGATCATTATTAAAATGTGATTATTTTGTGATATTTGTTAAACGTTTCCAATTGCTTTCGTTGGACACTACACACACTTTGCCAGGTTTATTTATTATTTGAGAAAAAAAACAGCCGACTGACAGGTTGTTGATACATCTTTAATCCCCGCCAGCTCGCTCTCGACCAGTGGTAATAGCGAATGGGCGTGGTTTAGTCTCGCCTGTGCTATACCGGGTACGTTTCACAATTTCGCGGCCAGGACACCGGTTTATGTTAACAGCTATTTCAACATCACTGTAAAGAACTGGATTGCACGCGGCTCAATCGTGTAAAATGTGATGGCACGTCTTGATGAATTATACACAATTGAAACAAACAGTAACATGCAGGTACACATGTTTACATATACATAATCATTAGCTATTCTAGAACAGGAACACTGACGTCATAAGTAAACACTTCTATGGCTATGGTATGGCTATGCCAAAGCACGTTTTCAGGTCTTCGCATGAACTGCCATTCGGCAATACGTCACTGTTATTGCTATGATGCTATTACATTCCCATATCAATAAATTGATCTTTTGTAGACATATTGTCCTTCTTTAACTTTGGAACTTTCTTGATTTGCCACCAATGAAAATTAACTAAAACACACTAAAAAAAAGAATACAAATTAAGATCTACATTAATACAAGGGGCTGGTTAAGGATAATGGGGGTACGCATTGGGGGGGGCAAGTTGGTTTGACTGGGGGGGCAATTGAAAGGGCTGGGGATCATTGCCCCCCCACTTTGTACGTTAAAAAACGCCCTGTACTAGATCACTAGTAAGGTTTCGCCACGCGCCAGCAGCGTACGCTGACCAGTTCCGTATAACTCTGGCAATAATGGAATATTCAGACGCTATTTAAGGATAATGTTGGCCAAGTTAAGTGATTTTAACATTTCGGGATATGCTTTAACAAATGTACCTTTTCTTATAAGTTTTCTTTAAAAAAGCACCATGAACGAGTGTCTCTTAGTCTTAGACATCTTATTTTGCTGAGCTAGCGCCTCTACGGCATGGTTGCCGATCTGTCCGCTACGCGTGACGTGGATGTCGATCTGTCCGCTAGGTGCTTAGCGGACTGTCTACTAACCACGAATTGTGGGAAGTGCATTATGCATTGGTCACGCGTATAAAGTTTGTGCGAATGATATAAAACTTCCATTTATTAATGCTAAATTACATTTTTTGACCGGCGCTGTTTTGCTGCCACATGTCGTGATCATCAACGATCGCTGACCTGTCTGTGGGACGTCAACGCTGCAATGTTTAATGCAAAAGCGGGTCGGTCATTAGCCGACGCGAGGAATAATAAAAATCGGCCTTCCTCTAGTACGATAGCCGGGTACATAGACCGCCATAGCCGGGTAAATTACACATGTGACTCATTTTTTTAGGACTCGACACCTATAATAATATAATATTATGCATATCGGTGTGCTTATGCATTTTTGGAATGTGTATTATTATTGTTGTCGTTGTACCAATAAATTTTACTGCGTGAACTTTGACAATCTTCTCCGGCCGGTCGTTTCGGGCATATTGGATACGTCCCAATGCCGTAAGTTAATTTCAATAGCGTGACGTCATGGTATAGATGTTTAAATGAACTTACTGCACTGAGACATATCCGGATATGCCCGAAACGACAGGCCGGACTGGTACATTATTAATATATATATATATATATATATATATATATATATATATATATATATATATATATATATATATATATATATATATATATATATATATATATATATATATATATATATATATATATATATATATATATATATATATATATATATTTTTGCCCGTATTTACGGATGCTTAGGTCATCAGCTAAACCATCATTTAGTTCCATTTAGCAGAAAATATGAGGTTGGTCCTACAAAATGCTGGGAGATGGCCTAAACAATAGGTGGGAGGTAAGCCTAAAAATATGTGGGATTCGGTATTTTGAGGTAGGATGTGTTCAAGACAGTAATCTTATAACACGATTGTTAATGTGGATTCATTGTTCATGTATGTTGAAGCGTATAATTATGTTTTTATTCTGTGTCTTTTGGTTTTCTTCGTCGCATGACAGACCAATATCGCGCATCCACTTCGACCGATATCATCAAATTTAGGAATAGTATTATATAAACTACAGCTGGTTGTGTTTATATTATTTGTATGGGTAAATTTGACCCTCAAATAATACTTATGTATATACATAAAAAGACATATGTAGCCTTAGATTTACCATTGCAGCTCATATTCTGCTCTGTAGCAAAGGACTGAAATACGTGAGGTATGTTAGCACGTACCTGTGCGGTTATGCCCCAGTACCCTGGGGGGTATCCGCACACCAGTGATCAATACATGTTCAGAGGTGCCAACTCCTGATGATGTAAAAGAGTAATACCCTTGCGATGAACCAGCGGGAATCGGGGGAGGGGCGACATAATTTATACTCCCAAACCCTGAGAAGATTGGTTAAAATGGCATTATGCAAGTTGCTACACTCTGAATAATACGCAACATGTTTTTTGTCAAAGTACTTCACCACAAGAGGGAACAATATTATGCTCTCCACATCTATGCTGGGATCAGTAGCAATACTGTGGGGTCCTTTTTGAAGAATGGTGCTAATATTATCGTCACATTCCTTGGCAAGTGTTTCCACAATTTTTGCAGTTATCTTTGTTCGGCCACTGGCATATTGAGTGAGTGGCAATTAAACTGCCAATTTTGGAATCTGGAAACATTATTTGAAAAAGGTGTATGGCGTGATCGCTTACTGCTATTGGAATGTCATGTTCTATAAGAAATGATACGAACAGCATTGAATGTGGCAAATTCGGTATTTTTTTAAAAGAAAGTATCGATCTTAAGTCTTAGAACATGCTTTGCCAGCGGCCTGTACGTGCCGCGCTAATTCAACGTGTTTTCTGCAATCATACAACCCACTGTGTCCAATGTTGATATCGGCTCGGCATGTTTGACAATAAACGTGATTGCCACTTATCTTAGACTTTTGAAGAACTGGCCATTTATGTGAATATTCCACTTTGTATTTCTGTTTTGCAGGGATTCCCTTTCTTTCGCAGTGGCGTATTCCGGCATTCCGCCATTCTTCTGGTTCTGCTATAAATCCTATATTTGTTATATTATGTTATTTCAGGGGAAGAGCAGCTTTCTCTTGGTTTTCGTTTTATCGACACAACTAACAAAGAACCTGCAATCCGTGATGAGTTCCTTGTGTTTACCTCACTACCACAGATGAATGCTGAAATTATTGTAAACACGTTGATCGCCTAGTAGTGGCAGTGTACAAAGTTTGGAATAGATTTCATAAAGCTACTTGGCCAAGGATACGATGGATGCTAAACCATGGCTGGTAAAGTTGACGGAGTACAAGCTAAGATCAAGGAGAAGTACCCCAAAGCTTCTGCTTTCACTGCGCAGCCCACAGACTTAGCTTGGTGTGAACGATCTCAATTTCGTTGTAGAGCCTAGAGGTCCGCAATGCGATTAGCATAGTCAAGACCATTCTATATTTTTCTATATATCAGCCGTGTTGTCACGTGGTTGGGTGAAGGCCTCAGCATGTTGTTTCCAATTTTGCCTGTCTTGTGCTGTTCTCTGCCAGTTGGTTTCATTCCAATACTCATCCAAATCGTCTCTCCATCTTTTTGCTGGCCTTCCTCGTAATCTCTTCCTTGCGTATGGTTTCCAGGTGGTAATGCGATGGACAGATGGACAAAGCGCATACCAAGACCATTACCAAGTTTTTTTTTCGGGAGAGCCCTAAAAGGCGCAGCCTGGTACCAAATGTCCCCATGCTATGTGAAGCACGATGGACGGCCAAGTACCAAAGCATCAGAATCTTCACCAACCACTTCGAAGATATCCACAAATAACTACTGCTAGATGCACACCAGTTGCAAATCGCATCTGGAACGTCGACACTCTTGTTGTGCCTGGTTATCATGATAAATATTCAGCGATGTTGGAGCACAGTGACACAAGCTTTGCAAGCTGTTCAACTTGATGTCCTCGAGGTTAATGACCGCATCCAGCAGCTATTTGTCATATTTGAAACACACAGAAGATAAGCTGAAATACGCTTTAATTAGGATATAATGGTGCAAGCTGACAAGTTTGCAAAGGCGGTTGGAATTGAGTTACGTATGCCTCGCCAGTGTGGACGTCTAACTCAACGGCCAAACTAGAAGTGCAAGATGGTGGAGGAGTATTATCGTGCGCAATCTTCATCCCATACCTGGACTCCATAATCAAGTAACTAGCAACTCGGTTTGGTCCCTACAACAAGACTCACTTTGCTATGTTTTCTCTCCATCCGGTATTGATGTCTCAGCTGGATCGTGACACTTTCCGAGATCGTATGGTCCAGGCAACAGCTTAGCACATACAATTACACTGTAGTATGTTTTGATATATTATTATAATTTATTGAAATTATATTGACATGAATTGTACATATATAAATCTATTGACAGATTGTCATTTAATGAAATTTTCATGATTTTTAATATGTTTTTGAAACTTTGTGTGTTTACCAGAGAGGATATTAGTACATTACCAGTTCCAGATACTAAATTTCAGGAGGAAAAATCGGACTATTTAGGGCAGTTAATTGTAACTCCAGAAATGGTAGTTAATAAAATAAAGGCAATGAAGGACAATAAATCACGTGGAGTGGATGGAATTCCTCCAAAACTACTAATGAAAACAGTACAACAAATTAGTATACCACTTGCAAGAGTGTTCAACTTGTCATTAAAAGAGGGATTAGTTCCTGTTGAATGGAAAGAAGCAAACATCATACCATTATTTTAAAAGGGTTCTATAAATAAATCAGAGAACCAGTGAGTTTAACATTAGTGATTTGTAAATTATTAGAAAGGTTAATCAAAGATCATATGGTGGACTTCCATGTTAGGCAAAATTATTAAATCCA
This sequence comes from Lamellibrachia satsuma, assembly GCA_033239005.1. Lineage (NCBI taxonomy): Eukaryota > Metazoa > Annelida > Polychaeta > Sabellida > Siboglinidae > Lamellibrachia > Lamellibrachia satsuma. The sequence continues at coordinate 14,711,893 of BSQZ01000001.1, read as the reverse complement.
TCTCAACATGGATTCCTAAAACTAAGTTCATGCTTAAATTTTTATTTTGTTTTTTTTGGAATAAATCACTAAGTGGCTAGACGAGGGATCACCAGTAGATATTATATACTTAGATTTTCAGAAAGCTTTTGACAAAGTGCCACATGATAGATTACTACTTAAATTAAAAGCCCATGGTATCAGGGATGGCATAAGCGACTGGATAGAACAATGGTTGACTGACAGAAGACAGCATGTAGATGGGGAGGTTTCAAACTGGAAATCAGTTTTGAGTGGGGTACCACAACGATCAGTATTAGGACCTCTATTATTCTTAATATATATATATATATATATATATATATATATATATATATATATATATATATATATATATATATATATATATATATATATATATATATATATATATATATATATATATATATATATATATATATATACAAGCAACGTACTGAAATTTGCATATGACACAAAAGTGTTTAGAAGAGTTAACTATGATGGTGATAAACAACATTGACAAAACGATCTACAACCGAATTCAACTATTAGTATTAGGATCAGTATTAGGACCTATATTATGTATTAGGATCAGTATTAGGACCTATATTATTCTTAATAGATATCAATGATTTGGACGACAGTATAACAAGTAACGTACTGAAATTTGCGGAAGACACAAAACTGTTTAGAAAGGTTAATACTGATGGTGATAAACAACATTTACAAAACGATCTAGACAGATTAGTGAAATGGTCTGAGAAATGGCAGACGCTGTTAAATTTTGGGAAATGTAAATGCCTACATACAGGACATCGGAATTTGGATGTGAACTATAAAATGGGAGATACTGTTCTGGGCACTATTGTAAAAGAAAAGAACTTAGGAATTACAATAAGCGCTGATATGAAAGTTTCAGAGCAGTGTGGTATTGCAGCTTCACATTGCTAGCTGCTATTTCTAACTTACAATTTGTTTAATATGTGCATGTTTGTGGATCTTGATCTCCGAATAAAGATGATAATAGTAATAGGGTAATCAAATTCTATGGGTCAATTAGCAGAAACATAATATACAAGGAGAAAAAGCTAATTATACCTCTGTATAAAGCAATAGTTAGGCCTCATTTAGAGTACTTTATACAAGCTTGGAGACCATATTGTAAGAATATGTCTTGAAAGAATACAGAGGAGAGCAACTAAAATTATTCCAAAACTGAGAGAACTTAGTTATGAAGAACGACTGAAAGAATGTGTTTTAACAACCCTAGAGACAAGGCGGTTAAGAGTTGAAGTTTAAGATATTGAATGGGTACGAAAATATTAATAGAAATATTTTTTTCTCACTCAAGAAAGATAATAGAACTAGAGGACATGAGGTAACATTAGTAAAGGATCAGTGTAGATTGGATATCAGGAAGTACTTGTTCACACAAAGGACAATCAATGGAACAAATTATCTACAGATTGTGTAACTGGTAACTTGCCATCTGGGCCTTTGCCTTGGATGGCAATCTTGTTAAATCTTGTTACATTTTTGCTAGTGTTCATAATTGAACATCTAAGAAAAATTTTACTCTTTAATATGCTCAATTGTCAATTTATTTTGCGTGATAACAGTTGTAGTTTTTTCCCCTCGTTTTCATAACATGAAAACTACTAAAAGTCACTATCCTCATTTCTAGCATAACTGCAAACATGTGAATACTCTTAATTACATAATGCACACTTCCCAAGATTAAGTACGATGGTGACCGAGACACTTGATTTAAAGCGGGGATACCAGCCACAGCAAAGATGAAAAAAATTAATAGTACATTAGTCCCCCTCTTATAAGGCCCCTCTCAACATAGACTACTTTGTCATGCAGCAAATAAGGCTCTCCTATGACAATTCCCCTCTCAACAGCCCACCCCTCGTATAAGGACATTGCACATGTTACAGTGTTTCTTTGCAAAGTACTTTTACCAGAAGATCTGTTCATTTGTATTTCTTCTAACGAAAAACAATACAACTAATGCATTTTGTATCACCATTAACATCATTAATAACTAATATATAACCTTGCTAATATTTGATAAGCCATTTACATGACATTACCATCAGTTGTTGATTTACGGTAGCTTTGTATGCTATGTGAGTTCTTCTTTCTTTGCCTCTATCAACACTGTAGAGGCAATCTCTTGGATGACTCTCCAGGCGAGATTGATGTCAGACAACTCGGTGGTTGCCGCACACACTGCGAACCGTAGAAAGTATGTGCCTTTGCTGATAGATGGCACCATATGTATGCGACCATCGTTGTTGATCTTTGCCAGCAATGCTTTGTTCAGTTCGTTGGACTGCTGAAAGTGGGAGTAGCATGTACAAAAATACAATTTGCATAGCAAATACACAGTAATAGTAAGAACAGTTATTGTATATACTTCAGTATCTGATCAAAGTAGTTTACACTTTACCCCCGTCAGACCCTTAAGGACCCCAGCCCAATTTCTGTGGGAAGTAGTCATCTAAATGCATACAAGCTAAGAATGTATACACTTTCTATCATTGTTTACATCCAGGTACTGCACATAGTCAGCAGGATAAGGAGAGTAGCTACAAGATTAAATTAATCATCTGCATAGATAGATAACAGGTTGCTGCATATTGGGCAAGCTAATAGGTTTTTGGACCATATCTGAAACCGTATCTTTGACGTACCTTGCACAGTCGGAAGCAGACTAGGCCAAGTATCACTGGATGTGTCACCTGGAACCTTTCGTCATGCAGGACCAATTTCTCGAACTCATGCGCCAAGTTGACATGCTGCAAACATGTCAAACAATCTAATTGTATTTTTGTCACTTGTAACATATGTCTTAGTTCAATAGTTCATTTGAATAATAATTATGTATTAATATAAATAATCACTGGCATGTCATTCATATGTGACACTTAAATGAAACCAAGTGGAAAGTTGTAGATAGCAAGAAGCACAACAGAAAGTTGTAACTATGCCTACCTTTCTAATGTGCGTCTGCAAGGCCTTGATGCCATACAGTCGCAACACAAACCACAGTTTCAGTGATCGGAATCTGCGTCCAAGAGGAATCTGCAAATGCTACCAACACAGAAGACAAATAAAACTGCTGTTTGGCACAAGTGGGAAATATAATAAAAATAAATTGCATTTAAATAAAAAAAAACATTTAACATGATCTACTTCATTTGTAAATGAAGTAGTTATTTTTTTTACAAACGTTACCAATATGTACATAACTTAAAATATATTAAGACAAACAATAAATAAATAATTTTTTAGACAAAAAAGTAACACTTGTTTGGCAGTGGGAATTATAACTGAAATTAAAATCGATTTGTACTTAAAATATATTATTTAAAATGACAATTTAGCTAAAATGATGACATGCCCCTATTAAATTGACAGTGCATGGAGGAGACAGTCTGACAAACACTGCAAGAGTGCACAGGTCACTCACCCTGAAGTCAAGGGTGTGGCTTTCATGCTGGTGCTTCAGAAAAAGAGGATCAACATTGAAGGCGTCAACTATGTGGGTCGTGTCCTTAAACCTGGCGATGAAGGTCATTAATCACGTTACAACACAACATAAACAAATCCTGATGAAATACTTAACAGTCCACATTTATACATCATGGATTTACAAATAAATGCATCCATGAAAGAAAGACAATATGCTGTCATCTACCATAGTATTATGACATCAGCAGTAAACTGTTTATTTAGGGGGCATCTTCCATTTAGGGGTCATCTCAGTTATGAATCATTTTGCAAATGGTGCTACTTGAAAATAACTGTCATTAACTGGTATTAATAAGTAATTTCAAAGACTTTGATAGCGTTGTGACAGTTTTGTTAGTTTCCTATGTTGTGTTTGAGCACTAGAAGAAAAACTAGATAATACTTCAAGTAGAACATAAACAACCATACCACATGGCTGAGCAGTCAAAGTTGACAAGTAGCCACTTGTGAGGGTTGAAGTTGAAGGAATGAGCAAACTGACAGAAACACACAACAAACACTCAGTTCTGATATACTACTACATTTCTCGGACTATACTCACATAATTGTGTTGCCATTGCTTCATTTAAATACAAACATTCAAACAAGTTAATTACAACCAATTTCATAACAATGTGCATCTAGCATTCTATGCAGAGTGCATAGTATCTAACATTCTAAGCAGAATGGACAGAATCTAACATTCTATGCAGAGTGGACAGAATCTAACATTCTATGCAAAGTGGGCAGAATGTAACATTCTATGCAAAGTGGACAAAATCTAACATTCTAAGCAGAGTGGACATAATCTAACATATGCACTGTGGACAGAATGTTACATTCTATGCAGAGTGGATAGAATCTAACATTCTATGCAGAGTGGATAGAATCTAACATTCTATTTTATACAGAGTGGACCAGATAGATAATTAGCGTTGGTAAATATATTAATTGCAGAAATAACTAATTTACATAAAAAGCATACCTCAACTCCATCTAGAAGTGGACGGAACTCTGGACAGATAAAGGAAGAGCCAGCATAGGCTGCATCTATGTGCAGCCAAATGTCTGCCTTCTCACCTGCAACAGTTCACATCCTCATTGCATGTACATGTAGTTCATTTTTAATAGTCCATGCTCCAAACAGGACTACCTGATCACTGGCAGTCATTTATTGAAATGAGAGAAGCAACAGACTGCACTAAAAGATCATTGGCTGTCATGTATAGAAAAGAGAGAAGCAACAGACCGCACTACCAAATTACTAGCAGTCATGTACTGAAATGAGACAAGCACAAGGCTGCACTTCCTGATCATGAGCAATCGTACTGAAATGAGATAAACAATTGACCATGCAGGTACAAATAGTGTAGAAGACAAGACACTATGCAACACACTTAACAAAATAATTAATCCTAAACAGAACTGGAGAATAATGAAATAAATGACGCATGAGATACTTACACACGGGTCCTATCTCCTGCAGTTTGTCAAAGGCACAGGTAGCGGTGGTACCGAGGGTAGCCAAACACTGGAAAAAAAAATACAATACTCAACAAATCATGCCTGTCCATTTCACCTAAATTGCCATTTATAAAAATGTTTCCTTCTCAGAGGGAAATGTTTGTCAACAATAAAAAGGTTCCTATCTCACAGTAGGCCAATAGGTTTTCTTAAAAAAAGAGTTTCTTTAAGATGTCCAAAAAATGTATTTATATATTTAATTTATATATTTAATAATGTATCATAACTTTGTATGTGTATTATATAGTTATACTTTGTAGAACATTATAATGATCTATCATTTTCTCCTTAATTATTTAGCAAACAAATTATATATACAAAGAAGGGAATGAGTCCTTTCTCTTTGTCACTGGTAATGGCTGCACCCAGGGCCAACTCCACCATTTGTTCATTCTCATCAGACTCCACCATGTGGCAGCGAACCGCACCAAGCAGACATGCTCGTTCAATAGACGAATGTGCCTAAGAAACCGGAATAGGCAGACTCATGCTTCATGATGTCCATAGCAAATCACTGGGTATATTTCAAATTTGCAATTAACATTATTTTAACACATCTATGTATTTTAATTATGTTAATGTAGGCCTATCACTTATTTTAATATGTACTTTAATTATGTTTATTTGTTACTTCACTTAATCATCAATTATGATGGATTCTGTTCTATCCTAGTAATCTGTTGAGCACTAAATTAAATACAAAAAAATTATAATTGGATATCTTATGTCCATTTTATGATAGATTTGTTGAATGCATCATATGATGACATATATATGATTGCAAACACCTAATGCAGCCTTTAACATAACCCATAGGAGTATTCTTTTCTATTTCATAAGTTACACGTCTGAAATGTAATTATGTGAATCAACAGATATAGAAGAAAATCAATTGACACATGCAGATTTACCTGATCTGAGCAGTAAGCTACTAGTTTAGACATGGTCTCAGCATCAACTCCATCACCACTGTCATTGTTCTCATGGTGTTTCAAGAGCATGCGACTCCGCGCAGCCAGCAATGCTACCAATGTTGCCTCGCTGGCAGTGCCCTGGTGTTGACAGGCAGAACTTCACCAGTCAGAATGCCAGTGTTCATGAATCAATCAAAGTGTCTGATATTGATTTCATGAAAGGGCACACATTCTCATGGAGGACACTAATTTGACTAAACCAAAGGATTATGTTCTTGAATGTCATCATAATGTTTCATGAAGCAAAATGTAATTTGTGATGTTGGCAAAACTTTAATTTTATTATCAACTGCATTCATGACTTGGCAGGTTGCACTGACAAGTATTCATTTCACAAATTTCTGAAAGAAAGATATCTCTTTCTTTCAGAATAAATTCTAAATGATGGGATATTAATTTGCAATTATTCCAACCATCATTTCCTAACTACAAATATTAGAAAGTTCATTTACCTTACAAATGATGTTATATCACAGCAGAAGGCAGGAAAAGACATAGAGACATATAACGAAGACCTACCTGTATGACACCACCTCCCTTCCCTCCTGACATGAAGTCTTTGGGGAGCTGTAACATCTTCCCAAGCCAGTCCATCATGATGACCTCGAGCTCTGTGCAGGCTGGACTTGATGCCTGGACATCAGTCAACAACAAATGTAGGACTTTTTCAAATACAGTAAGACGACAAAATAATAGATATACCTAATAGCTAAATGTTGTCGTAACTGCAGAAAAATGTACTTCCTACAAGTGGTCAGTGTGTTAACAAATGAACATTACTAATACCCATTTTATTTGTCAAAAGTAAACCTATCACAACTGCCTAAAATGTTTACTAATCTCACTCCACTGAACCCAAATGGTTTCCCCTGCTACTGTGGGAGTGAATGCTGACTCACCCAAGGGAACCCAATGGGGTACCCCTGGTATTGTGGGAGTGGATGCTGACTCACCCAAGAGAACCCAATGGGGTTCCCCTGCTAGTGTGGGATGTGGATGCTTACTCACCCATGAGAAGCCAATGGGGTTCCCCTGCTAGTATGAGATGTGGATGCTGACTCACACAAGAAAATCCAATGGGGTTCCTGTAGTGTTCGAGTACTATGAGTGGAAACAACAACGATGTGTGTTGTGCGTGGTGTATGAAGAATAATAAATGTGCGTGTTCAGTTAAGTCAATTGTGTCTGATTACAAAGACATAACAATGGCGACGAGGATGGAAATTCGGTAGTGGAGAAAGATGAAAGTATAGAGGTACTGTACATGAAGTAACCTAGATTTAATTCGTTGAAGAAGACACGTTTAGTCCTGCCAGGTGACAATGGAGAAACCAAAGTTGGAGGCGGGGGAGCAGGCATTGCGGTTGTGGCACCACGTGTTATGGAGATTCCGGTACCAGGACTTCCTCCATTCGACCCAATGGACGAACCAAATACCCTGTGGATGAAATGGAAAAGGTCATTCAATTTGTATCTTGTGGCAAAAGATGTGGATAGTGATGGCCAGAAGGTTGCGGTGCTACTATACATGGGAGGAATGGAGCTCCAAGAAATCTTCTACCAAATTGTACCCGAAAATGCCCAATTAACATTTGACCAAACAGTTCAGATGTTAAATGGATATTTCCAACCTAAAATTAACCTACCATTCGAGAGACATCTTTTTCGAAAGATGGAGCAGGCACAAAACGAAACGGTAGACCAATTTTTGTCTCATCTACGACAGAAAGCAATATCATGCGGGTTTGGCAATGTTGATGAAGCTATCAGAGACCAGGTAAAAGAGAAATGCTGAAGCATGCACCTACGCAGAAAGTTCCTTGAGAAGTCAGGGAACATACTGTTGAAAGGTCTACAAGATGTCGCCAGAGCATTCGAAGCAGTAGACCTTCAAATGAAGGCGATGGAAAATCCAGGAGCATCAACTGACACACAAGTGAATGCTGTCAACAAAAACAAGCCAAACTGGAAAGGAAAGGGAAATGACAGTGTTACTGGAAGAACAACATCTCACAGACAAACGGAACAGAGATGCTACCGTTGCAATAGACAGGGACATTTCGCGTGTGACACACAGTGCCCTGCACGCGACCAGGTGTGTAAACAGTGTGGGAAGCGTGGTTACTATGCAGTGTGTTGTAAAACACAGGGGTCTGGAAAGCCAAAATGGAAGACTAGTGATACCACCAACCCAAAAGTGAAAACCTGTTACAAGGTGACCGGAAACAGACAGCGTGAAAACAGAGACGACTATGCTTTCACAGTTGCAACACTGGAAACGAGTCGGGATATGTGGACCTCAAGGTTGGAGGGGTGGCCATAACCTCAATACTCATCGACTCAGGGGCAACCTGTAACATTATGGACAAAGCCACATGGGAGATGCTCAAGAAGGATGGTGTAAAATGCGTGTCACGCAGAACAAACAAGAAACTGTTTGCATATGGACAAGAGAAACCCATTGATGTCCTTGGAACATTTGTGGCAGAGATTGAGTGTGAAAACAATGACAGGAAGTGTGAAGGTGAATTCATTGTCATAAAAGGGACCGGTAAAACACTACTCGGAAGACGTACAGGATCCCTCGAACACCCACACACCTACTCCATCACAGAAGAGGGGACTGATGCTGACATACGCCGGAAGTTCACAGACGTATTTGCAGGCATGGGAAAACTCAAGAATTACCAACTGAAGTTACACGTTGACAAAACCATACAACCAATCGAGCAACCAGTATGTCCTTTGCCATTCGATCTACGAGAGAAAGTAGAGAAGAAACTGGATGAGCTACTGGAGAAAGAGATCATCGAAGAAGTTTCGAACACCCCAACGACGTGGTTATCACCCATTGTAGTAGTGCCCAAACCAGATGGCGACATACCTATCTGTGTAGACATGCGAAGAGCCGACGAGGCAATTATGAGAGAGACACATCCTTTTCCAACCATTGAGGAAGTTCTCCAAGACTTAAGTGGGTCGACGGTGTTCAGCAAGCTAGATCTCAAATGGGGATTCCACCAAGTGGAGCTGGCAGAGGAGTCACGGGAAATAACTACATTCGTGACACACCGAGGATTGTACAGGTATCGCAGGCTAATGTTTGGCATTGCCTCAGCACCAGAAAACTATCAGAAGATCGTGAAGGATGTACTGCAAGACTGCAAAGGAGCAGCAAACATAGCAGACAATGTGATCGTACATGGACGAGGCATCAAGGAACACGATGAGAACTTGTTTGCCGTGCTGAATCGTCTCAAGGAGTGTGGCTTAACACTGAATGGCGGTAAATGCAAGTTCAGATTACCTCGACTGACATTTTACAGCCATGATCTGGGGAAGCAGGGGATCATGCCAAGTGAAGAGAAGATAGATGCGATCGTAAACGCACAAAGCACAAAGAATGCATCCGAAGTGAGATAATTTCTCGGACTTGTGCAATATTCTGCCAAGTTCCTGCCGAACTTTGCAGAGGTGGCCGAACCACTTAGAATCCTCACCAGAAAGGATCAGAAGTTCACATGGGGAGAGGACCAAGAAGAAGCATTCAGAGAGCTGAAGAAGCTTGTGACAAGCGCCGAGATGCTGGCTTACTTCAAGAATGACTGCAAAACACGCATTGTAGCAGATGCAGGACCAACAGGACTCGGAGCAGTTCTGACACAGCTCCAGGACGGACAATGGAGAGTTGTGGCATACGCGTCCAGGAACCTTACAGCAGTAGAGTGGAGATACTCCCAGACAGAGAAAGATGCGCTGGCACTCGTGTGGGCGTGTGAAAGATTTCTCCTATATGTGTATGGACGTGAATTCGAACTGGAGACGGACCACAAACCGTTGGAATGCATCTACAGCAAAACATCGAAGGCTTCAGCGAGGATAGAAAGATAGGTGCTTCGTCTTCAAGGGTACCAGTACAAGGTGATCTACCGGCCAGGGAAAACAAACATTGCTGATGCGCTCTCACAACTAAATCAGACGACACCAAAAGACAAGAGTGGAGAAGAAATTGAGGTGCTGCAGATGATTGCTGAGGAAAGCACACCAGTTGCTCTCACAGCAATGTGATGTAGAAATTGCATCAGAAGAAAACGCAGATGACCAGTGTGAGACACTACATGCAACACGGGAACTGGCATGAGTGCAAGATGCCATACTACACGTGTGTGAAGAATGACCTCTGTGTTCTTGGGAAGCTGGTGTTACGTGGGACAAGGATTGTAATACCACATAGACTTCGAGATGATGTCCTACACCTTGCCCATGAAGGACACCAAGGGATCGTAAAGATGAAACAGCGGCTCAGAACCAAAGTCTGGTGACTGAGAATGGACAATGATGCTGAGAAAATATGCAGATCATGCCATAGATGTCAAGTTTTGAATCAACTGAGTCCGCCAGAGCCGATGCAGAGAACTGAACCACCGACAGGACCGTGGCAAGACGTTGCCATAGACATGATGGGACCTTTATCTACGGGCGAAAATCTGTTGGTGATAGTTGACTATTATAGTCGATTCTTCGAAGTTGTCATCATGGAGTCGACTACAACCGAGAAAATCATCGGGGCTTTAATTCCCATCTTTGCCAGATATGGATCCCCGTTCTCGGTAAAATCAGACAATGGCAGTCAATTCCAATCTGAGGAATTCAAGAGTTTCTTACTGGAACATGGAATCGAACACCATACATTTCCATCTTTGTGACCACAAGCAAATGGGGAGGTGGGGAGACAGAACCGAACACGTCTGAATGCACTCAAAGTGGCTCATGTGGAAGGAGAGGGATGGAAAGGAGAACTCTTGAAGTTTCTGTTGGCATACAGAACTACACCACAAGCCAGTACAGGTGTGACTCCAGCATATCTCATATCTCGGCAGAGAGCTGAAAACAAAGTTGCCAGAACTTCGAAGTGAAAAAAACACATTCTGGACGAGAATGTTCGAGACGTCGACTGGAACCACAAACTAACTGCCAAAACATATGCAGATAGCAGATGTCGAGCCATGTTAAGCCCAGTGTTACCTGGAGAACAAGTTCTACTAAAGAATACAAAGACATCCAGAAAACTGTCAACCAACTTTGAGCACACTCTGTTCACAGTCGAAAAGAAAGGTCAAAAACTGACAGTGAGATCACCGGACGGTGTTGAGTACAGGAGAAACAGCTCGTTCGTGAAACCATATACAGCCACTGAAGGAACAACTTCATCAACGGTGAACCAAAGGTCTTCTGTGCCTGATTGTGCAGAAACAGGAGGATCACAGGCCAATACTCCAAGGAAGTCACCAAGCATGAGTACTCCGATGAAGACACCAAACTTGGGATAACCGCATCAAACAAGGTAGAAACGTTTGGTGAAGGTACCAAGACTATGTAGTGAAATAAAGTATGCACGTCAGATACTGAGGTGAGCCTAGCGCCCTCAGATAAAGGCTGTGAAGGCCTAGTGACAAATATGTTTGGACTTTAATTGGCAAATATGTTTTGGACTTTAAATGGACAACATGTGGACTCTAGTAACTAGCTTGGAAGCTGAAGGCTCAACAATCGCGATTGAATTTGTTAAACTAGCTGTGTAGTACATACATGTAGTCTAAGTTGTTAATTGCGTGTTGGAAGTATAAGTTTAAAGGAAGGGAACGTAGTGTTAGAGTACTGCGAGTGGAAACAAGAACGATGTGTGTTGTGCGTGGTGTATGAAGAATAATAAATGTGCGTGTTCAGTTAAGTCAGTTGTATCTGATTCCCCTGCTAGTATGAGATGTGGATGCTGACTCATACAAGAGAATCCAATGGGGTTCCCCTGCTAGTGTGGAATTGGGTGCTGACTCCCCCAAGAGAACTCAGTGGGGTTTCCCTTTTAGTGTGGGGTGTGGATAACTAACTCACCAAAGAGAACCCAATGAGATTCCCCTGCAAGCATGGGAGTGGGTGCTGATTCACCCAATAGAAGCCAATGGGGTTCCCCTGCTAATGTGGGATTTTGATGCTGACCCACCCAAGACAAGCCAATGGGGTTCCCTGCTAGTGTAGGAGTGGGTACTGACTCACCCACGTGAACCCAGTGGAGTTACCCTGCTGGTGTGGGATGTGGATGCTGAATCACCCAAGAGAAGCCAATGGGGTGCCCCTTCAAGTACCAGATGTGGATGCTGACTCACCCAAGTTAAGCCAATGGGGTTCCCCTTCTAGTATGGGATGTGGGTGCTGACCCACACCCAAGAGAAGCCAGTGGGAGTCCCCTTCTAGTATGGGATGTGGGTGCTAACCCACACCCAAGAGAAGCCAATGGAGTTCCCCTGCTAGTGTGGGGGTGGGTGCCGACTCACCCAAGAGAAGCTAATGGGGTTCCCCTGGTAGAGTGTGCAGACTCAAGAGAAGCCATCGGGGTTCCCCTGCTAGTGTGGGGGTGGGTGCTGACTCACCCAAGAGAAGCCATCGGGGTTCCCCTGCTAGTGTGGGGGTGGGTGCTGACTCACCCAAGAGAAGCCATCGGGGTTCCCCTGCTAGTGTGGGGGTGGGTGCTGACTCACCCAAGAGAAGCCAATGGGGTTCCCCTGGTAGAGTGTGCAGACTCACCCAAGAGAAGCCAATGGGGTCCCCCTTCTAGTGTGGGAGTAGGTGCTGATTCACCCAAGAGAAGCCAATGGGGTTCCCCTGGTAGAGTGTGCAGACTCACCCAAGAGAAGCCAATGGGGTTCCCCTGGTAGAGTGTGCAGACTCACCCAAGAGAAGCCAATGGGGTTCCCCTGGTAGAGTGTGCAGACTCACCCAAGAGAAGCCAATGGGGTTCCCCTGGTAGAGTGTGCAGACTCACCCAAGTTAAGCCAATGGGGTTACCCTTCTAGTGTGGGATGTGGATGCTGACTCACCCATGAGAAGCCGATGCAAGCAATGCCGTCAGACAACATGTCGCCACAGATAGCAGCGTATGAGTTGGCGGTCGGGAAGTAGGCGTGGAACTGGGGACTGTGCCAGTGGGTCACCTGTCAGGACAACCATGCGGTCAGTTCACAGACATGCATGCACATACAGACACGCATGCATGCATGCACACAAGTAAAAGCACATATACATATGCACAAACACATACAAAGCACTCACACAAACAGCCTGTCTCATACACGTGTGCATGCACGTGAGCACACATATACATGCACATTGTTGCAACAATTTAGTTAAGCTTTTGCTGCGGTCCCACTGGCACCAACCAGTGTACGAAAAATTTACAGTTTGCCTCAAAACTGCTGCAATGATGTCTGTTTCAACTACAAAATGTACCTGGGCCTATGACTTTACTAAAAGTTAAAAAGTGTATTTAACCAATTAAATATAATTATGACAAACTTATTTTATGCAAATCTGTTTATATGTGTAAACATGAAAGAAGCAATTTATTATTATTTCTTTAACATATCTACAATGTTCTAAAGACATACAATCATATTGTTTGTCATCAATAAGAAAGCAGCAACACAGCCAAAAACACTGAACCTGTTCAATATGTTAAGTTACACAGCATTGGTAGGTGAACGGGAGTGACATCCAGGCTCGGGCTCAATACGTTAAGAATAGTTACACAGCACTGGTAGGTGAATGGGAGTGACATCCAGGCTCGGGTTCAATATGTTAAGAATAGTTACACAACACTGGTAGGTGAATGGGAGTGACATCCAGGCTCGGGTTCAAATGCGAGTCTGCATGTAAATGTAAGTGTTTGAAATTATTCAAATTCAGATGCAAATTCTCACCTAGAAATTTAAACAAACACCATGGTGAAAACACCATACACTTTAACAATAGTTAACATATAATGTCATTCATTGACAAAACTGTGTTAAGTGTATGGTGTTTTCACCATGGTGTTTGTTTCAATTTCTGGGTGAGAATAAATCAAGCAAAGCAATCTAAATTATCAAATGTAATGCATCATTGCTCAGATGATTACATGATAAATACAGTTTTCAATTAAGATAGCCTGTGAATACCAAAAATATTTGTGATAGTTTTTTCAAAAGGCTGCCTGAACTTAACTGATTGCATTTCACAGATGCATAGATGAGCACACAAGCACTACCAACAGGGGTGTGCTGGTCATTCAGGCAGGAACTGAAGGGCCCTCTATAATAACATGTCCATTGGTAGGGAGATAAGTTGACATCTACTCATGGCTTATGCTGATGCATTACATCTAAAGTAAACATTTGAGGCTGGCAACTTGCAAACAAGTGAGAAATTTGCATCATATTTAGAAAACAGTAGATAGACAACTAGACACTGGACTAGACACCAATTATACACCTGGCCAACTAGACATCCTCTGTGTTGCATGGAAATTGATGAAAACGTTTACGGGGCTTGTTCTTTTTAAATTAATATAGTGATATCTAAGGAAGTTTCATCAAAGCCAAGTGCAAACATCACAATGGTCAAAAACACTAGAACGCTTGGATGCTGGCATCTTGAATAACTCAATGTCGGCAGTGTAGCTTATATATAGTCAACAGCAAGGAATCATTACTGTGATACCCTAAAATGCTCCAATGGACAACTCTGAAATGTATTGTTATTTGTTAATTAATGGCACAGTATTTCACAGGTTAAACAAAACAACGATGCACTGCACAGCAGAGTCAATACAGAGCACAAACTGTAAGTATGCATAGTGATGGTGTAAATTTGGAGGTTACATAAAGGTATTTAAGGCTTGCTCCAAATTAAAGTGAGCAGGAATCAAAGGCAAGATTGGTAAGGCCAATTTGCAGGTTCAACAATGGGTTTGTGAACTTCATTCATAATATGACAATACTGAATAGACAAGGTCATTAATTGTTCCACTTACTCCAGGCATAATAACTCGCTCAATGTCCCCAAACACATCCTCCCACTTCTCAGGGTTGTCGGGAGCTGTTTCAGGGATCAGCTTACTGAGGTAGCCCGGTTCAACATTTGGCAGAGGCCGTCTATCCTTGATGTTCTCAAGGTAATCTGCTATATAATCCACCATCTCCTTTCCATGTTTACGGAATGCCTCTGCGTCCATCTTGTGTGTGTTGGTGGTGGAGCAAGTCTATTGATAGAGAGAAGAGAGAGGAAAGAAACAAGTTTAGCAGGCAATGATATATTTCACTTGTCATGAGTACACATCAGGACATTACAGCTCAAAGTACTACTTTTCTACGTGAAGAGCGTGACTGGCATACGTGATAGGAAGCATGCCCATGTTTCCAACTCAACAATAAATAAAGGCCAGTTTGCCTACTGTAGTGTTCAGCAGTTTACGGTAATCGTGACCTATGAACCAGACTGGCGTTCAGAGCACGGCTCGTATTTGTTTGTTCTGTTAATACAGTCTGGCCAAGCAATACGTTCATTATGTCCATGTAAAGCTTTACACCTACTAAGGATGTCTCATCTTCCGATTCCAAGGGAGGTGATCTTCTATCATCGAGAGAACTTGTATATGTATGTCAGTAACACTGTAACCGATTGATGTAACGTACAACAATAAAAGCCTACACTGTAGGTCGAACCTGGATATACACCAACGTGTATTATGTTGTCTCTATTCAAAATCGCATCAGGGCTGACTGCTGAATGAAGTAGAAGGAAGGAATCATGGGCCAACACAGACATTACAGATGCTGAATTACGATTGAAAGGACACGTAATGTTTAGGAGAGATCGAATAGGCAGAAGGGGAGGGGGGGTTATTTTATATGTTAAAGAATCTATTCAGGCTTATGAAATAAAATTAAAAAGTGAAGCAGATTACTATGAAGCGGTTTGGTGCAAAATAGTTTCAGGAAATTCAAAGTTAACTGTTGGATTAGTTTACCAAAGTCCAAACATAAACGAAGAGGATAACACAAAAATACAAAATGCTATAAAGGAAGTTAGTAAAGGGGAATGTATTATAATGGGAGATTTTAATATTGGACATATACAATGGAAATCTCTAGAGAGTACAGGGGGTGAGGACCAACAATTTCTATTTTTAATTCAGGAGAGCTTCCTTACTCAGCACGTGCTGGAACCAACCAGGGGAGAAAATGTATTAGCTATAGTTGTATCATCACAAAAAGAATTAGTGGACAATGTAAAAATACATGAACCATTGGGTAACAGTGACCACAATCAAATACATTTTGACATCAATGTAAAATAAAAATAAAAATGTATAGGAGAAACTTCCACAAAGGTAACTATAAAAATATGAGAAAATACTTAGCAAAGCTAGATTGGAATAACATGCTGATGAATAAGAGCGCAGTTGAATGTTGGAATATTCTAAAATATGAAATTGAGAGTATCATCGATAAATTTGTTCCCTTGAAAAAAAAACCAAGGAAAACGGTCTAGAACGAAACACTTGTCAAAAGAAGCTATTAGAAAAATAGTGTTTAAGCAAACTATGTGGTGGGTTTATAGGCGTACAAGAAAGGATGAAGACTATGCAAATTACAAAGAGGCACTTAACCTAGCTACAACTGAAATTAAAAAATCTAAAAGAACCTTTGAAAAAAATTTGCAGGTAATATAAAAAATTACAGCAAGAGTTTCTATGCTTATGTAAGGAGTAAACAGAACGTTCGAGATAAGGTCGGACCACTGGAAAACAACAGGGGAATAATTTCAGACGGGTTTCAAATGTCAGAGGTCCTGAATGAGTATTTCAGCTCAGTTTTTACCACAGAAGATATCAGCTCACTTCCAGTTCCATTTACTAAATTTGAGGGCAATAAATCAGAACATTTAGTGCAGCTATTTGTAACTCCTGAAATTATAGCAAACAAAATTTAGAAGATGAAAGATAATAAATCACCTGGAGTTGATGGGATACCACCAAAACTGCTTATGGAAATTGTTGAACAAATTAGTACACCACTTGCAAAATGTTTAACGTGACACTAGAAGGAATAGTTCCTTCAGAATGGAAAGAGGCAAACATTACGCCGCTATTTAGATTTAACAAGACAAGATTTAACAAGATTTGCCATCCAAGCCAAAGGCCCAGATGGCAAGTAGACAAGGAAGCCATTGGCTTATCGAGAGTCCAACAATGTTCATCTACTTAGAACCCCCCCTGAGATATGTTTTTAAACATATTCACGCTGCTAGCAGTTACACAATCTGTAGACAATTTGTTCCATTCATTTATTGTCCTCTGTGAGAACGAGTGCTTCCTGATGTCCAATCTACATTGATCCTTTACTAATTTTACCTTATGTCCTCTAGTTCTGCTATCCTTCTTGAGTGAGAAAAACATATTTCTGTCAATATTTTCATACCCATTCAATATCTTAAAAACTTCAATCTGAACTCCTCTTAACCTCCTTGTCTCTAGAGTTGTTACACCACATTCCTTCAGGCATTCTTCATAACTAAGGTCTCTCAGTTCTGGAATCATTTTAGTTGCTCTCCTTTGTATGCGTTCAAGCGTATCTATATCCTTCTTACGATATGGTCTCCATGCTTGTATACAGTATTCTAAATGAGGTCTAACTATTGCTTTATAAAGAGGTATAATTAACTTTTTTCCCTCGTATGTTATGTTTCTTCTAATCAATCCAAGAATTTGAGTCTTTTTCTT
This sequence comes from Lamellibrachia satsuma, assembly GCA_033239005.1. Lineage (NCBI taxonomy): Eukaryota > Metazoa > Annelida > Polychaeta > Sabellida > Siboglinidae > Lamellibrachia > Lamellibrachia satsuma. The sequence continues at coordinate 14,694,277 of BSQZ01000001.1, read as the reverse complement.
TTACAGTAGTACCCAGAACAATATCTCCCATTTTATAGTTTTAAATCCAAGTTCCCATGTCCTGTATGTAGGCATTTACATTTCCCAAAATTGAACAACATCTGCCATTTCTCAGACCATTTCACTAATCTGTCTAGATCGTTTTGTAAATGTTGTTTATCACCATCAGTATTAACCTTTCTAAACAGTTTTGTGTCATCTGCAAATTTCAGTATGTTACTTGTTATACTTTCGTCCAAGTCACTGATATATATTAAGAATAATATAGGTCCTAATACTGATCCTTGAGGTACCCCACTCAAAACCAATTTCCAATTTGAAACTTCTCCATCAACTCGTTGTCTTCTGTCAGTCAGCCATTGTTCTATCCAGTCAGTTATGCTATCCCCGATACCATGGGCTTTTAATTTAAGTAGTAATCTTTGATGTGGCACTTTGTCAAAAGCTTTCTGAAAATCTAAGTAGATAATATCTACTGGCGATCCCACGTCTATTCACTTAGTGATTTCTTCCAAAAAACATAACATATTTGTTAAGCATAACCTCGCTTTAATGTTAAGATGAATTTAATAATTTATGCTTAACGAGGAAGTCCACCATATGGTCTTTAATTAACCTTTCTAATAATTTACAAATCACTGACGTTAAAGTCACTGGTCTGTAATTTTCTGACTTATTTCTCGAACCCTTTTTAAATAATGGTATGATGTTTGTTTCTTTCCATTCAAATGGAACAACTCCCTCTTTTAATGACTTGAATACTCTTGCAAGTGGTATACTGATTTGTTCTACTGTTTCCATTAGTAATTTTGGAGGAATCCCATCCACTCCCGGTGATTTATTATCCTTCATTGCCTTTATTTTCTTAGCTACTATTTCTGGATTAACGGTCCTAAATAGTCAGATTTAGCCTCCTGAAATTTAGCATCAGCAACTGGTAATGAACTGATATCTTCTTTGGTAAACACTGAACTGAAGTAACCATTTAGGTCTTCCGCCATTAAAAACCCCTGTGGTATTATATTTCCAGCACTGTCTTCTAGAGGTCCAACCTTGTCTTGTACGTTTTTTTACTCCTGACATATGCATAAAAACTCTTGCTGTCATTTTTTATGTTACATGCTAGTTTTTGCTCATAGCTTCTTTTGGATTGTCTGATTTCAGTTGTAGCTGCATTAAGTGCCTCTTTGTATTTTGCATAGTCGTCTTCCTTTCTGGTACGTCTATAAACCCTTCACATAGTTTGTTTTAACACTATTTTTCTAATAGCTTCTTTTGACAAGTGTTTCTTTCTACACCGTTTTCCTTGTTTTTGGAAGGGAACAAATTTATCGATGATACTCTCAATTTCATATTTTAGAATATTCCAACATTCAATTGCGGTCTTATTCATCAGCATGTTATTCCAATCTAGTTTGGAACGAACAAAAACGCTATTTTGTTGACGTGTGTAAACACTTGTATATATAACAGAGACCCATATCTTTTTTTTCGCTCCAGAATGCCTATTTACGAAATAAATCGCAAAAAATCGAAAATTTACATTGATTAGATATACGTGACTCAAACCACTCGTTTCGACAACAAGATGGCGATACGCAGTGATGTATTTTGTCGATTTTTGTCTCGAACAAAATCAGTTTTTCAGTTTATCTCATAAATTAGCAGGTATCTATCACCATTAATGCATAGTTAGATAATATATATTTAAATATACGGCATAACACAAAATTGCTTCAGTTCCCTTTAAGCGACTACTCAAATGGTAGTTGAAAAGTGGTCTGGTGGCAACTTAATGCAGGTAATTTAACATGGAACTCCTGTGAGGAGTTGATTACTGTAGTTGTTAGTGACAGGTTGTCTCTTTGTATTAGTCTACAGGTGGTCGCTTAAGCAGGTTTGACTGTATTTTTAATCATGCAAGAAAGACACATGCAAACTGAAACATACAGAATTTTTTATTAATATAGTAGACACATCAAACAGTGGTTACTATTTGCATACAGTGAACTAGCATAACGTATACCATTTCTGAAATGACTAATCATCATATTGAAGAATGTTGCAGCTGTTGCACCAATGTTATCGAAACGATTACTTCTTGATAACATTGAAATGTTGCCTTATAAAACATTTTACTGCAATGAATAAAATATTGCTGTTGTAACAAACAGCAAAGAATTAAAGGACATTTACAAAGGTTTTCATTGGCTAACTGATACGTAGCTAGTTAGGGGTTAAAAATGCCCCCATTATCAATTTGTTTTTATGTAAACGTACATCTGAACTACATTTATTACTCTTAATTGCTGCAGTCTATTCCCCATCATATGAAATTGTACAAAACATGAAATTTTACAGACAACTAAAATGAACACTTATTAAAAAGTTATAGTTAACCGTTAGCGGTAAAGATTTATTGTTCTGCCTTTTAATACTGTAAAATGACCTATATATATATGTGTGTGTGTGTTGAAAAACATTATTTTATTTTATCATGTCATGACTTGTCATGTACCTTTAAAAAAAATTGCAAACCAAGATATTATAAATATTTAAAATTGTTAAATATGAAACAGTGTTGCAATATTCAATATCGTTAAATTAACCATTTATAATTTCTATACAATCACTTTAAAGTAATAAATGCTAAGACAGCTGATAGGGTCTACCTAGCACTATCTACACTAACTGTAAAGGATATCATGTTTACTTGGCCATTACTACACATGTAGTTAGAAGTAAGATGGACACAGACCAACAGATCACCTTCTCTTTCAACTACTTAACCTTAAGTTTACTTGTCTTTCAGGCTGAGCTCTACGAGAATGCACAAGCTGATATGAACAACAGAAGTAATCTGCAATCGCTCTGTGATATACTCATTCAGTGACCATTGAGGATGTCCTCCAAAGGGGGCTTCCTCTGACCACATTTCTACAGTCCAAACAGTGTAACCTCTGCCAAAGAGGCATACACTACAATCACCTTGCTGCAGCAGGAAAGTGCCAATGCAGAAGTATCGAATGCATTATTTGACAGTGCTGTAGAGCTAACATGGATATTTGGATTGAGGCGAGCAAGCCACTCGATGGTAGAATGAGAACGTACCCACTGATATAACTGACAAGCCAGTATTTGATGAGGGCAATGTATCATTGAAAGATTTTGAATGATATTATATTACATGTACATGCATAGCAATAGTTCTTCACTAGCTGTTATAATTAATTGTGCTATTACATAGTGCATGTTAACACTATGAATACTAATACGCACCAGATTGCAAATTAGTTTGCTTTAAAAAAATGTACAACCAGACCGTCTTAGATTTGTGTTTCCACATGAATGTATGCCTAGCTACACTCGTAGATGTAACGGTTAGTGTGTTAATTTTGGTCATATTTCAATAATATTTGAACTGCATTAAAAATATGTAGTGAATTAGATTTTTTTATTTTATTGAAATTGGAGTTAGGTGAAGCAAAAATTACCTAAATGTGATTTTTAAACTGCTGATTAAAGGGAGATGTGACAGCTGGATAGGATTGTTTTTGCATAGTTACTACAATTTTGTATGCCCAAAATGTAGATTGTTTTTTTTTTGAGTGAAATAAATTATGAACATTTTATGCCAGACCGTCGTTTCCATGGCAACAACCAAAATGGCCTATGTATCAAAGTTTTATTGCCTCTCTAAAAAATTACAACACATTAGAATATTTTTTCCCTAATTTTCAAAGATATATTGTAAATGTTATTTTTTCAACATATTTTATTTGTTAACCCGCTAAATGAAAAAAAAGTATTTGATTACATGGTAGATGCAAGCTGTATCCGTGAGTAAAACTAATTTAAAAGTATGTCAATAAAGTTAACTTTATTTATAGTAAACTTACAATGCTATTGGAATACGAATTAAGCACAATTTAGTAACATATTTGAAAAAACATCATTGCACCTGCCATATCTCCCCTTAATATAACACACAAAACACTTTTTCTATATTTTCTTTTTATATAGTCGATCAGTGCTCGGTATACACTAGCTCTGGTGTGAGATAAACACGACCAGCGCCAATCGTTGTAATGGTTTACAAAAGTCGACTGCACATCCGTCATCTTTTCCAAAACTCGTGGTTCCTGTCAAAGCGCGTGTTGAGTTTCCTTTTAAAAACATTGCTATTTTAATCACCGTGACAAGATCTGACGTACAGATAACTGCAATGGCAGACGAGGAACCCGTTTTGAACATAACGACAGAAGCTTTTTCTGGGCGATCAAGAACGAAACCAAAACTTGACCGGAGGGACCGCGTAAGTAAACTTGACAACTTGCTCGGTGCTGTCTGCAGTGCACTGACTGCAGCATCGTGGCACGCGATGTTGATAACTCAATAACTGTGTCATGTGTCAGTGATTACCAGCTCCTAACTATGACGTGTGGCTAGACATATCGTTGAAATGTAAATTGGGATGATGTAGCACATTATAACACAAGGCCAAGAAGATAGTTCATAATCATACCATCTCATCTGCCACTTTCAGGCTTCACTTTCAACTTTGTCTTTGAAGTTTGGATTAGCGTAGTTTAGGCTTAGGCCTTAGCCTTTAGTTTCAAACAGTCATACGTCATGCCCATGCCGGTCCTTTCGTCATCATGATCATATCACCTCTGACTGTGAACATGTTTTGATTTTAATACCAAATTATCTATTATTTGTCTAGTGCTGTTGTTATCACATAGATTATACCGGACCTAGTCCCACACCTGAACACGGCAGGCTAGTGTTGTTTACCTTATGACACTAGTCTATACGGTATACAGTACACTATATATGTTTTTCTGGTGCATCTATAAATAAACTATAGAAAGCCTATGCTAAGACTTTCCTTGTATTCGCAGGCGTAGTGTCATATTACAGCTAGTGTTAAACCTTAATAACTACTATCATAATTAAAATTAATTCTAAATTTATTTCCCTCTAAACGTGACACAAAAATACACGTTCCGCATTTGTGTGGATATAACAGTGGCGCCACACACCGCGGCCACTGATCGACTTACATGATTTGCTCTTCCGGACTTGCACACTCCGCACAGAAGGAAGTAGCACAATATTTAGTGCCTTGCACGCAATGATATGTTAAATGCGTTGTCTTTTCGTTCAAATTCTGTGACTTTTACGTAATTTTGGAAGCTTCAAGTATTGTCATTAACATGCCATATGGAATACTGGTTCGACTGAATAGAAATACTGGTTTCAAAACCGCATCAAAATACCACTACACTGTTATACCACCATATGGTACACGGCACAACTATAGGCAGCAGGATATTCACCCGAGTTGTGTTGTCTTATTTGTCTGCATACTGTTTCAGATGAGAAAAAATCGACAGGCTACAGAAAAAGATGATTCAAAACCAGACAGTGACGTGAAACATCATGAGATGGATAATGTTAAACAGACAAACAACACAAGGAAAAGTGTGCCACCGGCAGCAACAATTGGACATCTGCCATCGTTCTCATCCTTGTTTACCAACAATCCAGATATTCCATCCATTCAGAGGTAGGCTTTTGGGAACAGAGTATGAAAAAATAACCAGAATGTTTCCTGGGTCAATTTTTATTTTTCCCCATATACAGTCAGGCTACATTATTAAATGCCATGTTATGACATTGATTTGGATATAACGTTTTCGGTCATGCACATGGACCTTTATTTTCTACCACCGGGGGAAATTGGCCTAGCTGTCTTCATAGGGTGTTCTATCCGCATTCGTGCGCCGATGTTGCGATTGCCGTACCAGTCTATTTCCTAACTAGTGCTTGTCTTGCGTGATGTACTCCTTGTGTTTGTAAAATTTACTTTGAATTGCATTGACAATCCTCAATAAACATTAGATCAACAATGAACAAGTGGCAAGGTGTTGTTTGTTCTCAGTTGCTGCTGGCATCAATCGTATTATGCTGCTGGGCAGTGCTGGCTTTACCCTAAACTTCTGCTTTGCCTCATTGCCTGCAGTTTGTAAATGGAATATACATTCACAAACACGCACTGCGTAAGAATCAGATAAATAATCTTAACTGCTGTTTAATAAGCAAGCCCAGTATAAAACAGGTGAAATGGCATGCTACCGTTGCATTGTAAATGTAATAGTTTTCGTGATGTGAACGGGTGCACAAAATAAGAATTTGTCATCTATGTGTGAAACAGTGAATCAGTGTTAAGTATTATGGAAGATTTAGCAAGACAAGATTTGGCAAATGGACAAAGAAGCCATTGGCTTATAGAGAGTCCGACATTTTTAATCTGTGTAATCCGCCCTCCTGAGATATGTGTCAACCTTGTTTTTAAACATATTCACGCTGCTAGCAGTTACACAATCTGTAGATAATTTGTTCCATTCATTTATTGTCCTCTGTAAGAACGAGTACTTCCTGATGTCCAATCTACACTGATCCTTTACTAATGTTACTTCACGTCCTCTAGTTCTACTATCTTTCTTGAGTGAGAAAAAAGTATTTCTATCAATATTTTGATTATTTTCATACCCGTTCAATATCTGAAAAACTTCAATTTGATCTCCTCTTAACTGCCTTGTCTCTAGGGTTGTTAAACCACATTCTAAAGATGAGATGTGCTTCATGAAATTATTCTTTGAGATTGGTTAAAAGACGAAGAGAATCAATTATTGATTCTACCTATTATTGTCGTTTTCAATGTTTATTTAGCTTTCACACTGTGTGTGTCAGTTTATATACATGTTTGGTTACTCAGATCCTGGTTATTATTTTAAGTTTGTCTTAGTCGGTCTATCAGTACCAGTACATCGTCATTATAGGAAATCTATTTCATCACTGTACACACGTGTATTTTATTCAGTACAACATGGTGTTACATTTAACGATAATACACAAAGATGCTAATCGACTGCTTTAATAAACTATATAAACCGTGTGTAGACAGTGCTGCCGTCATGCAGAGCCAGTGGCTTCCACAGCGGTCTTGGTTAAGCAAGCAGCGATCACTGTTGTTTAGTGGCTCCATCATTGGGAACATCTAACGCGCCTCACTTGGAACACAATCCGAAATCATGGACTCCGACCACTGCATTGTACAACTGTAACTTACGACTGTATCATGTATGGACATGTAGGCAGTTTTGGATGACTTTCCCACCCTCCCATCCTTGTTGGTCTGCTGTAAAGTGCAGTACAGTTGTTGTTGCTATCCTCTTTATCCCTGTAGTCCGGGGTGAGGCTAGCACTGATACCGGTCTTTGATTTTTGTTTCCCCTTCTTCTTCATCACTAGTCCTGTTTCACTGCCACCTCCACCAACCGTCTCCACTCCCCCATCCCTCGCTCACATTCTCCACTCCCTCCCACTCCCGCCAAATCTCTCTTCCCACAGTCCTCCCATCTCAGTCTCGGTCGTCCTGTTCTCCTTCCACCCTCCGCTCTGTCAATATTCCTGTCCATTCTTTAACGTTATCCATCCAAGATTTGGATGATCTGACTCTTTTTGTTTTATGTTTCATTCCACCTTGACCTCGCATGACATTGTTTGTTAAATGTGTAGTAGTTGTATTGTCTCAATAAGGAAACAAAAAACTGCCGACACATCACTTTTGAAGCTGTAACTGGAACCTTGAAGGGTTGTCTGCAATTACTTACTTTTATAAAGTAAAATTACTTGTTACAGTAATACAGTCTATTATTTGATTTTCAATATATATATATATATATATATATATATATATATATATATATATATATATATATATATATATATATATATATGACATTAACAAAAGGATGGTATTTGTATGTACTGCATGCGTAATAGATTGGGTAAGTACTTACTGCATTGATAAGCAAACATAATATTATGTTGTGTAAAGTAGTCTTTCTTCTCCTAAGACCTTTATTTTTATTGGTTTGTTTATGCATTCGCTGACCCAATATTTATATTTTTGGAAAAAATTAAAAACTTCTCCCAGGCAGTTCTCCAAGCTTAAGTATGATTATAAAAAATTAAGACCTTGGTAGATGACAGGCAGTCATCCACAGGCCTGTTGTGTTTTTGCACACTTTCGGTCCAAGTAGTGCCACGTTGCATCAGCGTCTTCTGCAGTTAGTGTCATTTACTTATGTTTCCACTCACCGCAGATACAATCCACACCAGTATTTGGACTGTAAAAAATGCAATATGTTAAAATAATGTATATTTTGTGTACATGGAATTATGTGCCATATGTGGAGTAATTGGCACAGAAAATATCTGGTAGGAATGTCGTTTAGCGGCATAAATAAAGGGTAGTTTAATTAACGGGACACAACATCACGCATGAATAAAGATTCGGACAGCGTATATTAGGAAATATTTTTTGTACCATATATGGCATTTATTTCTGGACAGCTGAGATTTTAATTGTCTGAATACACTACTTTTATTTTTTCCTGAAAGACCGACCCGTTTTTTTTTTAAATCTGTAAACCAACTAATGAAAAATAGAAGGCTTAGGTAACATAGCACTGTGTCAACCGCTTGGTTCTTGTCAAAAACTAAGTCTTGATGTTTCTTTAATACATTATCACCTGTTATATGGGTTTGATTGCAGCATTCCAGTTCAACAAGTGAAAGAAGCTATGTTTTCGGGGAATAGCTTTGCAGATTTGAAGCTTCACCAATATATGGTAGGACCAGTTTCTAGAAATTGCTGCCCTTGTGATATCACTTTGATTTCTGACTCAGAATATGTATATCTAGTTTCAAGTCTGTTGAACTGAACGAGCAAATCAATTCCAATATTTTCCCCAAAATTAGAATTTTGTGAATTTACCATTCACTTGTAAGATAGGTAGGCGATAATCTCCAGCAAATTTGCTATTTTGGTATTGCTGTACTGTTGACTTTTCAAAATACCCATCTCCGCTTCTGCCACCTAAAAAGAAAGCAGTTACGTGAACCTGATTGCCTCATTCACTAATATATCGAGCAGAAATGCCAGGAGTTATTTCTTCAATTCATTGTTAGATCCATATAGGATTTCTTTTCCGATTTTTAACTGCAAGACTATCAACAATGAACATTGCTGCTACATTCATAAATAAAAACTAAAAATTTGCTTTCTTTGTCACATAATATGCTGCCATAGCTATGCCAAAATTCGCTATGTACATATTAACCCAAAATTTTGGCATAGTTGTGGTAGCACACGGCTTTGATATTATTTTGCAGTGATGAATTTACCTTGCCATGCATAAAGAGCCATGGCTGTGAGATAAGGTCATAGTTCAAACATTAACTGTCCACCTCGTGTCCAGGTGTCTAACTTGGAGGGCAAAATGGAACTGACTGAGATGACCAGCGTCCAGCAGAAAGCAATACCAGTGTTACTGCAAGGTCATGATGCCATGATCAAGTCACAAACAGGCTCAGGTGAGTGGACATTAGTCCAGCTGGTGATTGAGTGGACATTTGTCCAGCTGGTGATTGAGTGGACATTTGGTGAAGCAAATAGTTGGGATCAGATACTCGGATAATTTTTTTTCAGAAGACCGTATTTGATGTTTGTATTTGTTGTATTTGGTCAACTACTGCTACTTGTATTTGGGACATTTGACCTGTTTGAACTTGCATATTTTAGGATCTTAAATACTTGTAAATGTCTACCCACCTAACTTCACCAAATTCTTCACCATTTAATTCACCAATAATATAATATTTGTAATTGCAGGTTATATAATTTATTTGGCCCTCCTGATAGTGTGTATTTAAAGTTGACCTTGTGTGTATATGACATTTTAATACAGCGTATTTTAATTTGATGAAGGTATTTATACTTTTAAATAAAAAAGGAACAAATTTGTATATGAAATTTTTAAATGCAGCATATTTGTATTTGAAGAAGAGAATAATTTGACCCCAGCTGTGGAAGCAAATGACTTGATCAGTGTGTGTGCATGACAAGCCAAAAGATGGGTGTATTATCATGCATGTGTATCTGCGACTTACAGGGAAGACACTGTCATACGCAGTGCCAGTGGTCCAGGATCTACAGGCTAGGAGTCCACGCGTCAGCCGTGATCATGGACCGTATGCCATCATCATCGTGCCAACGAGAGAGGTCTGTGTTCACATTGTAGCTCAACCCTTACTGTAGCCAACAACAGTTAAGATTTGTATTATTAAGGTTTCATAAGTTTTCGGATATTATCATGTTGTTGCCGACTTGCCGTGCCAGTGTTTTTGTTCTCAGAAATTCCCAGTCCATAGCTCAGCTATGAAATATATCAGGAAATGTATCTGAAAACAAAGGGTCTTGGACAAATTTGGGTTAACGGGCCAGTAACTGTAATGCTCACCTAGTCATAGTGACTCAAAGTTACATTCTGATGCATGCAAATATTGCTGTTAGTATATTCCAGGAAGTGAGTGTGTATTTTAGGAAACCTTTTTTATTTTAAATATTATTTTTTGTACATTTTGTTGTTGATCGCCATGGCAACTGTCTGTTTTTATGAATAAATCATGTCAGAAAATGTGATGGATCTATCTGTTACTGTTATTAAGCAATCTGTGTTGAATACATGGTTACCGTGAGCAAACATAATATTATCTTATGAAAGGATTAATTTAAGCTTTTATGTTTATGAAAAAAAACATAATTTCCATGATAATTTGGCGACACTGTCATTTATAATTTCATATCATCATATCATCAATGAAATGGCCAGAAATGCTCAATATTATAATTAAAACTTTGTTGATTAAATGTAAAAAGTAGAGGAAAGTTCTTATATGGTGCGATGTCCTGGCATGCTGTTTCATTCCATCACCAGCTTGCCGAGGTACCATGCCCCTCGTATTGATTACAGTGATTTGTGTTATTTTTTGAGTTGATGTAAAAAATGACCTGTCTGTTATCTCAGTGTAAGGAGTAATTTGCAGACAAGAAGACTAGCTGAGGTAAGATATATTAATTTGAATATGGTTTTTTCCATTCTTCCAGCTAGTTTTACAGAGTTACGAAACCTTCCAGAAATTAGTTGGGGTATGTATGAATTTGGTTTAGTGTTTGTTCAGTATAATATCTAGGTAATGTAGAAAAGCTGACAACAGCAGCTAATTCTAAAGCATGATATTTTAAAAACATTATTTTTTAAGATGCATATATATCAGGATTTAACATATAACAAGCCATGGTTGTTGGCCTGACCTATAGCCTATGTGACCTTGGTGGTTGGCCTGACCTATAGCCTATGTGACCTATAACATGTGAATGTTCTAGCATTTTTTTATTTATATAAAGAAATGTATTTATGTTTTTGAATTGTAAATTAATGATTTAGAATTTAAGCTAATGTGTTTCATATTAAATTAATTAATTAATGTTGATGTTTTAGAATTTCAAAATTTATGAAAAGAAATGTAAATTAATATTTTAGAATTGCATTAAATATTTTGTGTAGATTATTATTCGCTTTAGTTTGTTTTACGTATTGTGATTTACTGGTTTTTAATTTTGTGTTTGATGTTATGTAACTGTGGATGTATGAGGGTGGGTCATGGCCCATTGAAAATCATACGATACAGATGACATGGTTAGTATTTTGATCATAAAATAAACCTTTTGCTGGAACTACTATTAGTGCAGTCAACGGATCTGTGTTATGTTTATTGCAGCCATTCACTTGGATTGTGCCAGGATGCATTATGGGTGGTGAGAAACGCAAATCCGAAAAAGCAAGGTAACTAGAATTTGCTGTATTCAGTGATTGATACTGTTTATTCAAGTTACATGTTACGTTTATTACAATTTATTAGTCATAACATCAGATTGTAACTGAAATAAGGTAAATGTGCGGATGTTCTGCCGTACAATCTCATTTTTGGACAAGTATAAGTGCAATAAACTGCCTGGTATACCTGTTCATTAAAACACCAAACTCAATTTATCTTGAGGATTTCCTCCATGCGGTGATTATTACACAAAAACTATTCATTTGTTTGTGTAATTCCTTTTCTGGATAGCTATCATTGTCTGTCATCAAATACACATTTATATGACTGAATTAATTTTGCCAGCATTTTGAGCATTTATAATTCCAGTCCCTCGCGTGCTTCAACTGTACATAAAATGTCTGTTTCTCAAACAAGGGTATTTCTGTAAAGTAGAATAGCAGGAATTGGTTTGCTAGCTCATAACGTTGAAAACAATTGTATTTAATTGTTTGCATAAAGTTGCAGACAGTTGTACGTAATAACTACAAAGGGTAATTCGATTGGTCATAGAAAGGGTATTAAATAATTGGCTAACATCAAAATTAATTTCAAAAATTAAACTAACAACCTGACTGGGGTTGTAATTGAATCCCTGAAAGTTTGGTTCCCGAGATGCAAAGCGTCTAGGAATAGCATAACAATATACATATGTACACACTAAAGCTAGATTATAGTAAGACTGGTTGTCGTTTCTTGTGTGGGCAGACTTCGAAAGGGCATCAACATATTAATAGCGACGCCTGGCCGGCTTCTGGATCATATCACAAACACAAAGTCCTTGGACATGTCACGAGTAGGATGGCTGGTGATTGACGAGGCTGACCGGTAGGTACCTCTGTCACTTGATGGAATGCAGTCATTTAGACCCCACTGACACTTGTGAAGCTATAGCAGGAGCAGTCCCAAAGTGGTCTTAGACCTAGCCAGACATTTTAGTGAAATGCAGTGATTTAAAAAGTGAATTTTCAAAGAAGGTTTTTTTTAAAGGTCATATTTAGTTTCACTAGCTAGGCTACAATGTAACAAAAGTGGAATGAATTGGATGCAGTTTCATCACGAGTTTAATAAATGGCTCCTCGAAGGTGTTCTAGTAAAATGTTATCATGGGAAAAGGTCTTACATTTTACGGTATTTGTCTTTGGTCTAATGCAGTCACACTTGCGATACAAAGGTAAAATGTGACGTTCATCGTGCTTAGCTGTCCACGAAGGTTTCTCTAAACTCCCGGTATACCTCTGTATTTGACATTGAGCCATGTCTTTGCTACTCATTTGACTTGAGTCGGCTCATCTAACTATGGAAATATCTATATTGCACACATATACTGTATATATGCATTTTATGCATGTTATGGGTTTGTAAATATAAAAAAAATGTAATAATCCAAAAAAGCATAACACTGGCCACACCCATCCATGCCCCCATTGGAGGCACTCTACAATCATTTCCAATACAGTGAATGGAAAACTGATTGCAAGTGTATTGCAAAATTTCAACCTGGAAAAAATCTTTAAAAAATACGCTTTTCCAATTTTGTTGTGATAATCCAAGTGCACCCTTAACTCACCCACCCACATCCAATGTTTTTTATTATTGTATGTTTTATATTTACAAAGCCCCTTAATATTGCTGATGGAATATGTTTTGTGTTTGTGTTCAGACTGTTGGACCTCGGCTTTGAGAAGGCTGTGTCACAGATAGTCAGCGACATGGACGCGGCAAGTCAGAGACAGACTGTCCTGCTGTCCGCAACCCTGTCTTCAGGTGGGAGCCCTTCCTTTCTGTCACTTGGCTAGAGTCAGTGTGTTGTCACCAACATTGTTCCTAAGTAATCTTACTATAATCTAGCAAGAGTGTGTTTGTGCTGTTCTAATCCTGGACGCTTTGCATCTCGGGGTCAAACTTTCAGGGGTTCATTCACGTTCCCAGGTTGGGTTGTGCAGTTTTATTTTCTCGTTTTCACCTCACTATTACCCTTTGCAGGTATTACGTTCAGTTGTCCGCAATGATATGTGAACAGTTACGTACAGTTGTTCACAACATCTGATGCTATCACAATAGTAAAATTATCCCCGATAGTCAAACCCAGTTAGAATAAGATGATTTTATGATAAAAAATGATCAGACTGTAGCTTTAAGTGGCTCACTCTGCAGGTGTTGAGAGACTGGGTGGCATGAGTCTGCACGATCCTGTCCGGATCGACATCACACAGCCGTCGTCGCGTGATGTTGGTCATGTGACACAACCAGAGCAGTGTTCTGACAGTGACGTGAAGCAGAACGCATCATCAACCAACTTTGCCATGCCTGAGAGTCTACTGCATGAGTTTGTCGTCGTCCCTCACAAGCTACGGCTGGTGACACTGGCTGCGTTCATTCTCAGCAAGAGTCAGGTATGCTGAAAACTGAGCGAGTTTCCTCGATCCACTTTGCGTGTTCAAGCAGAAAAGTAATATTTATTATTATTTATAAAGAACTACATATACAAATTCTATAATACCAGTAGTTATAGTAACGTCTAGCAACGCCTTGCCCTTGTATTATGTAACTTTGGACAATCGAAGACAAGACGCATGACGCTGTCAACAAGTGTACGTAATTGTCTGCATAGCATTGCAAATTATTGTACGTAATAACTAGAAAGGGTAATTTGATTGTTTGTAGAAAGAGTAATAGTGGGGTGATTAAAAAAATTTAGATGACCCAGCCATGGGGTCGTAGATGAACCCCTCAAAATGTTATACCCGAGATGCAAAGCGTTTAGGAGGAGCAGCATAACGTATGTACCTACCTGCCTGCATGCATACATACATACATACATACATACAAACGTACTCATAGTGGATTATAATAAAAACATAAAATGTTCTCTTGTGGTCGTAGCAGAGCAGACAGAGCCACAAGATGGTCGTGTTCCTCTCCACGCAGCACTCTGTTGAGTTCCATCACACTGTCTTTGAGAATGTGCTGCGGGAAAGAGACGTGGAGAACACTCCGAGCAGTGGGGTGGACATTGTTCTTTTCAAGCTCCATGGCGACATGCCACAAAAAGTCAGTCATAAATTCAACCGATTGAGTTGACATTTTAAAAGTACAAAGTATGATCTTTTTAGCGTGAAATCATGTTATAATATAAACTATATTAATTCAAACATTTCGACTCCCCAACCGTGATTTAACAAACCACAATTTTTGAAATAGGCAAATCCATTATCTTAGACTTATATGTCAGTTATTAATTACTCCCATTTGTGCTTTCGGTATGGAAATATACTTGCTAGGTTAAAGATGAAAAAAAAATATTTTTTGATGATGACAAAGATTATAACGTACCTGTACTTGTGGTCTCTACAGGAGAGGACGAAGACGTTCCAAGACTTCTGTGTCGCGCAGTCAGGTGTGCTGTTCTGTACAGTAGGTGGTTCACAGTCTCTTTGTCAGCAGGTCGGCTGGGAGTCGACTCACTTAGGGGCCTTCTCAAGACATTGGTGTTTGATACTAAACAATATTGGTTTCATTGGACGAAGGGGGCGGGGATGTTGGCAGTTGTTTCATTTAGTGTCATACATCATTGTATTAAAAAAAAATTATGATCACCGTATATAAGGGTTCTGAAGTCGAGTGCATGCAGGTAGGTATATAACGGCGGAGTATGAATGGTGTGTGATGGTTATAACATGAAGGATGATTTTCATGGGTATCCAGGTCAGTGTAATTAACAGTTTCATGGGGGGGTGGTTCTAATTCTAATTGTGGTACGACATAAGAAGCCAATTTTGGCTATAGTCTATGTTGGGATGAGTACACATGGAGTTTACTGGCTATATAGGCCGCAGGAGAGGCAGTTTGCGATTAAATGACAACAGTTTTGTTTAGTATCAAATGTTTTTGTTTTGGAATGGCCTGTTAAGTACATTACATTTTCATTACACAATTGTTCATTTCACAAACGTATAGTGGCATAATATTTAATTTAATTAATGTTTACTTAGCTCAGGACCATACACCGTGCTGTTTGATATAACAATCACATTTTTGTCAGGTGATTAAAAGACTAAAGTTATAAAGACTAGTTATACAGATAGTTTTATTTGTCTGTTTGTACTTTTTTCTACCATTGTATTGCATAAGTTTACAGGCAGTCACAAAATAAGCAAGTCACAAAAATAAACTTCTGATTGACATTGGAAAATAAAACATGTCGGTTGCAAAACAGGCATGACTTATTATTTAATTCGATCCCCCCACCCCAGGACGTGGCAGCTCGTGGCCTCGATCTGCCGCACGTTGGCTGGATAGTTCAATATAACACACCAGGTAGCGCCACCGACTACATCCACCGAGTCGGCCGGACTGCCAGGATCGGCAGTCGGGGTCATGCCCTGCTGTTTCTCACCCCATCAGAGGTCGACTATGTCCAAGTGTTGGCTGAATACAAAATCAAGTTAGTGTTTTTATTGTTGATAATTTTGACAATCTTGTATGTTTATCATTATGACTGTCTCCCATTGTAATCTTTGTTTTATGCGAAACAGTGTGTATAACTAAAATCTAGCCTGTAAGTCAGATATGCATGCATTTTATTAATCTAGTAATGGTATTTACTGCATTTATTAAGAACTATCTGAGTTACCCGGCGTTGCACAGGACAAAAAGACAGCCACTGCAAGAGCTTATGATTCCTTGCACTACCCAGTCAAATTTTGGTAGGGAAATGCCACGGCAATGACAATTCATGTGCCAAAACTCATGTACAACTGCCAGTTTCACAAAGCATTTGTGTGTGGGTGTTTGACATAGATCACGCATAGCATTGCTAACTGTTGTATGCACTGTTGTTCTGAGGCATGTAATCTATGTCAAACATCCACATATGTAATATCCTCAGCCCAGGGAAATGTTTTTATACAAACCATCTCTGTGGGCCCCCCGGTCACGCATGCAAAAATTTCAGCCCAACACATACAAAACTGATGGAAATACGAGGGAACAGACAGATGGACGGACATACAGAGTCACAAACTACTTTATGTTATAGACAGTGGGGCGCGGTGGTCGTGTGGTAGATCGTTGGGGTTTTGGTCGAAGGGACCGGGGTTCAAAACCATCTGCTGTTGTTTCAAAATTTGGGCAATTTCGTTCACCCCACTTTGCCTGTGTCTTTCGGAAGAGACTGTAAAAGCTGTTGGTACCTCCTATCTGGTGTCTGTGCCAGGGGAAGTAAAAGATTCCACACAGGGAAATGGAAAAAACCTGTTGTGGACTCAGTGCTCCTAAGAGAACTGGTGATCTCGGTCTCTAAATTCACTATACTACCTCCCAGTTTAGCTGTGATCAGCTGTAAAGCTGTCAAGCAAGCAAGACATCTGAAAATAGCTACCCAATTTCAGTGTTTACATACACTGCATACACTTCAAGCACATAAGTAACAGAGAGAGAGAGCAAAAATGATGATTGCACTATTTAAGCACCATTTATGGAGCTGTCAAATGATATATCAGATAAGGAGGATTTCTAAAAATTACATGTGGAAATTTTATATCTAACAACAAAAAAAGAGACCATCACATGATCTGGTTTGAATTGATTTTGCTGTTTGCTTGAAGGTTGACTGAGATTGCTATGAATGACCTTCTCAAGACGCTGATGTTGTATGAAGCCAAGAGATGCATGATAAACAAGCAGAAAGTATGTCATATCTTAGAACATCATCTACCATAGTCTGTTGTTTTGTATCTGTGTAGCATCATGCATATGTTAATGAAGTATTACCTATGCCAATGTCAGGCTTGAAATTATTAAGACGTTTTGTCGTATAAGCATGCAATGTGAAAAATAATTATTACATGGTTGCTTCCATAAACCTGATTCTTTCCAATAAATACAAAACTACATGCTGTTACAAGGTTATCGAAAAATCAGTTCAGTCATTTGACTAACCCCAGAAATAAACTAATTAACACAAATAAGTTATTTTTAACTAGGAAGTGCTGCTTGCAGGCTTAATATAAAATATTGGTTTTAATTGTAAGAAACTTCGATAACATTGTTCAGGTAGCTTTGGGTACACAACCGTATTGATGAAATGGTCAAGTATCGGCCACTAAATGCACATTTGGGAAACACTCATTCTACGTCCAGTATACTTGGTTGCAGTATTTGAGACCTCGCACAACAGAGGAGGCAGCCACGACTATGCAGCGAAGGTTTGAGTTGAACGTCCACGAGAATAAAGATGTGAGGAGTTTAGCTCGCAAAGGTAAATTGTTAATGTGAATCCTTCAGAGCAAACTGGGGCGCAGCAGCTTGGCAGATAGAACACCATCGAAAGAAGTGGGATTCGAATCCACCCACTACCGGTTCTAAACTTGAGCAACTTCGTTCACCCCACATTGCCGGGGTCTTTCGGAAGAGATCCTAAAAACTGTTGGTCCCTTCTACCTGGTGTCTATGCCAGGGGAATAAAAGATCCCACACAGCTGTAACCCACCATGTATGCACACAACTGTAAGGAATGTCTCGTATACCCATACCATTTAAGAAAAGACTTATGGGTAAACCTATAATCTTTTTACATCTAGTTATGAATCGATTGTGATGTACATTCATTGATATGCTGGTATTTCTCCGTCTTTCAAGCTTGCTGATATGAGGTTGTTTCACTGTCAGCGTTCCAGTCATTTGTACGGGCGTATGCGGCATACCCCAGCCACCTAAAGGGCATCTTCCACGTGAAGCACCTGCACCTGGGGCACGTTGCCAAGAGCTTTGCCCTGCAGGACGCCCCAACTCACATAGGGGGGATCGTTGGAAAGTTTGGCAAGATGGACACCAAGCGCAATGCTGGTCAGTGTCGCAAGAGGTCGGTATAGAATTTGTACAACTTTTATTTTACAGACAGGTCAGGGCTGGCTGTTCCAGCTAAAATGTCACAGAGGGGGTGGGGTAACTTTTTCCTGTTGTTTTTTTATGTTATAATTTGGAGACACCCCACCCTCAATGTAATGACATTTTGACTGGTTGTGCACCCCTTCACTGTAATAATGTTTAGATATATCTATCCACATTCGAAAAACCAATAATGCCATTTTAATACGATTCTTCTTTCCTGTCCAGTAAAACATTGTTACAAATTGGTGTATTTTTTAACAAATACTCCAAGAAATAGCGCACTTCATCACCGGAATATCCAGCGCCTCAACATATCGGTTTGAAGTCGTGCATTACCAGACAGAAGAGACTTCATGCCTTGTGTCTATGATGGCACAACAAGAAATGTTGTGTGTGACATTCTAGAAATTGCTTCAGGAAGCATAAACCGTGTTTACGTGGACACATATTTACATACGATTACTGTCTTTGCAGGCTGTCTACTATGCCCTCTGGTGGGCCTCCAAAGAAACAGAAATCAACTGTGTCTGAGTTTGCAAGTGGATTAGATGGAGTGGTTTTGAAGTCAACAACAGGGAAAGGAAAGAAACGGAAGATGAAGAAAACTAAAGCAGCTGTTCATTGATGATGGGAAGCCAGACAATTCTGTGTTGATCTAATGGTCAGGCTGATGATGCTCTGTTGGTCTAATGACCAGGTTGATGATGCTGTGTTGGTCTATTGGCCTGGCTGATGATGGCACGTTAGTCTAATGGCTAGACTGATGATGTTGTGTTGGTCTTATGGCTGGGGTGATGATGCTGTGTTGGTCTGATGGCCCAGCTGATGATGGCATGGTAGTCTATTGGCTACACTGATGACGATGTAGTGGTCTTATGGTTGGGCTGATAATGCTGTGTTGATCTAATGGCTGGGCTGATGATGCTGTGTTGGTTTAATGGCCAGACTGATGATGCCATGTTGGTGTAATGGCTGGGCTGATGATGCTGTGTTGGTCTAAAATATCTAGGCTGATGATGCTGATGGCATGTTGGTCTAATGGCCGGGCTGATGATGCTGTGTTGATTATAGTGAAGACACTAAGGAGATGACATCACACCTTACGGCAAGATATGTAGACATGTGAAGTAACAGGTGGCTGCTACACAGCGGTCATCTCTCAAACTGGCTTGTGTTATCACAGGCCATTCTTTTGTCCACTGTGAGGGTATAATAAATTATTTACCCTCCAGCCAAATACTGACACTTTCTATTTTTTCCTCTCTTTCCCAGGCACTGCCTGTTCACTCCTTGCCTACTTGCCTGTCCCTCCCTTCTGCTCTCTCTCCCTCTTGCCTATTTTATATCCACTGTTCGTGTCCTGCTCTTGAATGTTAGATTGTCTTTGAAAGAGCAGATGTCCATGGGTTATTTAACAGAAAGTGCCCCACTTGATCAGTTTCTTTATAGGTACAAAATATTATGGGTGAGTGATGTAATATTTATCTTTGGGTTACATTAAAATGCCTGTTTTCTGTAGTCTGAATATAAATCTAGCTTTGATGTAGTGTAGCTGGTAATACGGCGTCATTGTAAATGCTATTTATTTTTTTAATCGGTAAGCCAATGTTTATTAGACTACAGATACTTTGTTAAGAGTCGCATGTTTTCAGTTGCTGAATACAAACATACAAGCATTAAAACAATATTTAAACTGAGTTTGACTAGCTGATTTTTAATTATTTAAAAATTTTATTTTATCTGTTTTCTCATAGTTAGTTTTCCCCATTCAGCACAATCTGTTAGCTGGCTAGTCTATTGCTAGTACTCTGCTCCCATTCTGGATAGCAGATATTCGTTCGACTAGCCAGCCTTTTCAGAATATCACAGGCCAACTTTCTATGCTAGCTCTGTGGGCAGTCATTGCCAGGGTGCATATTATCCCTCGCGGGCCTTTTGTATCTGCAATTAAAACTGGTCAGCCATTTAACATAGTTTTCCGAACAATAAGGCATTTGGGCTCCCCAGTATCGAGAGTTGGGTTTTGACATCAAATCATACCTGGTCCAAATGGTCAAAGCTGCTGCTGTAATTGATTTAGCACACTGCAAATCAGGTTCAGTGGTATTCAAATCTAGTGTGCAGTTGGTTTAATAGAAGAATGCATAGTTTTGTTAATATCAATGAACGAACAACTTTGATCATTACTAGATTGGGTAACTTGCAAAAGTGTATCTAGCCTTATTTTATTGTATATAGAGGTGAACTACACGTTTGCCCTTTTTTCACAGAATTTTTATTCAGCCAAACTTAAATTAATTTAATACTTTGTGCTTGTCCGATTATTTTATCAAAAGTATACATATTTGCACAAATGTGCTAGCATGTCATAGTCAATACTACTGTTGAGGGAGCTTTATACCTTCACATTTGAATGAGATATGCTAACCAATACACTAAGCTGACACATAAACTGAATTAACTGATAGAACTTCATAACTCGTTGTGTTTCACTGTATTGTCAAATGCCCAGAAAGAGACAGGCTTGTTGTGCATACGACGCTCTCTAGCGGCAAACGACGAGAACGTTGACGCACAGTTGCCAATGTACTGGTCAGCCATTGCCAGTATGGCGAGGTCAACGTGTGCACTTGGAGTGTCCAGTCTCACTACACTGACCTTCATCTTTAAGTACTGGGTCAGTTCTGCAATCATTGGGCGGTCATCGGCCGCAACAAACAGCGATGTTGCCTTCATCTCCATCAGTGTTCTCTTGACCTGCGTCATGATGAGATCATCTGGCGGTAGACACATGTCCAAGGTGAAGACACCGTACTCATAGTTGTCACCAAGACACTGTGATGACGAGAACAAATTTCTTCCTGGTTTCCAAAAAAGATGATGGTGGCATGCATATGCCTGTAACATAATTTGTTGCTTTTAACCTGTGTTTATTAAGCAGAGTTTACGCTAGGGTTGAGCTCAGTTACAAAGGTCAATTCCACAGCATCATAAAAGCTCAATTACAAAAAGTCAGTTACAATTACAGCGATTAAAAAATAAATTAATATTACAATGCTTCATTAAGGGTTGATTGCAGTGGTTCATAGGTTGGGGACAACTACATCGTTTCATAAAAAAGATTACATGCATCAATCATGCTAATTTTAAAGGTGCTTAATCAATTTGATTTTTTTAGTTTCATTTCAAATTAATTTGGCAAAAAACCAAACCTATCTAGTATCCACTGCAACATGCTAGCTTGTTTGTGCAATTTTTTTATGTAGTTTTTGTGAAATCATCAGACAAACTATTAAATTAGTTAATGCTTGTTCAAGCATTAACTGAAGTGAAAATCGAAATGCCGAAAAATCACGATTTTCTTCCTTGGTGAAATTTCGTAACTTTGTTATGTGATCAGCAAGTGGATGGAGGTCACGCCCGTGATCAGCATTGACACACACAGCGTTTACATTTTGGGTATACATTATTTTGATCCTTACCAGATCTAACAACTAAAGTAAATTCTTTCGATGATTTGAGCAAAAATATAATTTTTTATTAAATCGACTGCGGATGTTGCATAAACTACTCACACACTACACATTTGGACACCAATAAATTGGACTTGTGATAGGCTAAATCAGTTGAGGAAGCAATTTTAAACATGTTTTTTCATACTGTCTGGGCTCGGTTGCAGTGGTCAGTTACTCTGCATCATAACAGCTCAATTAAATTGATTTTAAAATATTCAGTTACACTAATTATAACTAATTACAAATTATGCAATTACAATTATATTAAAATGTAATCTAGCATATTTGAAAGAGTATATTTGCATCTTTCTTTAGGTAATTCCTTTAGTTGCTCACCCAGTCTCGAGCATGTCTCAGATGTATACCAAGGAAGGGTTTTGATGGTATGTTTGTCCTCACAAAACCCTCGGCTTGGCTTTGCACAGAGTCAGACCAGACGAGGTACTTTTGTAGAGGGATATTCATCGCTATGACTGGCATGAAGACAGGAGCTCCTATAAATGCGATGACTGGGTAGTGGCCAGGTGGGAACCTGCAACAGAACTTGCAGATATTCCTGGTAGAAAATCAATAACATTAAAGCAAACATATTGTATCATCAAATGAAAGTGACATAACAGTTGTCTGATGCCTGTCCTTGGAGGTGTTTGGGGGTTTGAGAGAATTTGATCGGCTTAACTGTAACATTTTTCAGAAGTCGCTAACGGCCAAATAGCTTCTTCAACTATTCACCTTTTTGCTTACCTGTTCATCCATTTTGACGCCACAATTGCGTTCGTTAAGTCATAATCAGACAGACTTGTAATGATTGAGTTGTAGAACTGTGATCCAACAAAGTCAATATTGAATGTATCCCAGAACGGGCCGCTGGGACTGCCATATTTGGCATTGCAATCACTTTGTTTAGGTCCTGCGCGTGGACCATAACATGTCACTGAAGCAGAGAGCATAACGTATACGCGCATGAAACTCAGAACACATTATAATTAGACATTAACTGGATGTGACCAGTTTGAAATATGATGGTTAATTTGTTCGAATTCCAGGAAAATGTTTTATTCCTGGACCCTGGATGAGGTACCAAGACAAAGATTGTATTACTATAAAACCATTTCCACGGAATGCTGTATATATATATATATATATATATATATATATATATATATATATATATATATATATATATATATATATATATATATATATATATATGCAAACAAGTGATTTTACACATTTGTCTCCCAGGTATACCTGGGCATCAAGACTGGACACTAGAATTGTCAACATGAATGCATATGCACCTCCACACACATGGACATGCACACAAACATACATGTGTACTTGCAAAGACGGGCACACACATACACCGGTATCTTAGTTGAAACGCACCCCTTCGTGCTGATGCCGGCCATATTGTTGGTGCCAAGTGTTTCATAAATGTCTTCATGGTGATGACCTTGTGGCTGTCTTGAAGAGGCTTCACTTTGAAGTATTTGTCAAATGCCACTTGTGTCTTGATAGTACATGGCAATAAATGCAAATAAATGAATAAAATCGACCAGATGTGCATCCTGTTTCACGGCTACAAAAACGCAAATTTTATTTTCCGGGAGCAAGACTGCAAACTTATATTCTGAAAATATAAAATGTACATGCTTAATTTGTACTGCTGAATAAAAAAATTGAACTGATAAATATTTGTTAATGTATAAATTAATGGCATTACAAATTCTATGTTAATTTAACATTATTTTTTTTAGATTAACAACTTTTTTATATATTATTTTAATCACTATTGTTCCTGCACCAGATTACCGAATTTTCATGCTCCGATCTAAATTCGACCCAGTGGGGCAGAACCAGCGTCCTATTCAGCCCTTTGGAAAATGACAACATCCCTAGAAAGGTATCTGCTTGGTTTCCAAAACGCCCTGAAAATAAATTTGCATTTACCAAGTTACAGATACATGATTAATTAAAGAAATTTACAGAACTATTATATGTGACGATGCTTTGCTACTATTGATATGTGCAGGTAGAGATGTGTGTTGTTCTTAGCTATAGTGTGACAACACTGACAAAACAACACACATTTAATGTAGTAAAACAATCTCTGAGGTGGTTGCAAATATTGAAGAACACTCACCATTGCATGGACAGTATAAAATATATCCACGAGAATCGACTGTCACATGACTCCCAGCAGTAACCAATACTTCACACAGCCAGAAGACTACTTCTAGAGTAAACAATGCCAGAGTGTGGCCACTTAGACTCAATGCGGACATTGCAGCCATATCGCAATGAGAGAATACCGTCTTCTGTCAACTCTGTAATGATAACACTTAATCCGACTAATGATGTTTCTGATTGTGCATACTGTATATGTCTAGCTTAAGTTAAGACTATGTGAGTCTACATGTTTTCAGTTATGACTTAAATCTGGCTTGTTAACAAATGCATATTTGAATGTTCATCATTTGAATGCGCATTAAAATGCCTCCATGAAATTGTAAATGCATTTGCATTTGAATGCGTACCTAAACATTTGTATTTGAATGTGACCCACAAACATTTCATTTGTCAAATGCACAATCAAATGCATATGTAATTCACTTTCACAACGTGCTCTTTGAAAAAGTGCTCAGTAGGTCAACTGGTCAATGCCTGAGCTGTTATTCATACAACATGAAAAGACCAACTGGTCTATAAGTTGATGGTTTCAGGGATTACCTTTTTCAATGAAACAATGCCAACAAATGATTCCCTTGTGCTGGCACTGGTGGGGTTGGTTGGAATTGACAGCTGGTTGGGGGGGAGGAGTAAACATTAGCAATGCCAGCCCTAAATGTTTACAGCTAGAGAGAGTGATTAGTGGTAGCTGTAGGTATCCATCAGGTTATCATCCCAGTGATCCCACCACTGGACAAACTATTGTCTTGGGTCCCCCTTCCATTCTGGCCTACCTGAATGATTTGCCTATCATTCCCTGTCATGGTTCCAACTAAACTGCCAATTGTCTATTCCTCCCTCCCATTTCCATGACATCTGCAAGCCTAAAACTATGTGACTCAGTATATGACTCTACAGACATGTTCATGTAGTGGGACTTAGTGGTTACAATAATGTACTATTGTATTTATTAAATAAATGAACCATGTGTTTGTATACATTACATTGTTTTTTTTCTCCAAATAAAACAAAACGTTAATATAAAGCTAAAACATTTGAAATTAATTCAAATGCATTTGAATCAAGTGAAACATTTGCAATTGCATCAAGTGAAACATTTGCGTTTGCATTTGAATCAAGTGAAACATTTGCCTTTGCATTTGAATCAAGTTAAACATTTGCATTTGAATCAAGTTAAACATTTGCATTTGAATAAAGTGAAACATTTACATTCAAATGTGTTGACATGCATTTGTTAACAAGCCTGACTTAAATTGTAGTTTGCACAATGCCAACAACACAGTAGGCAACATAGATGGTGATTTGTCTATTTGCTTATAGGACTACATAATTGTGACCGAATAAGTATAACGCCACGGCACAGGCTCGGTCGCCATGCCAGCTGTCCAGTTTACTCAAAAATTGGCAAATACAAAAATTACAATTGCCAATGTAGAAAAGTTGGTGTGCTTGGGTTCATAATTAATATCTTCTTCTTTGTCTCATAATCATGTTGGGAAAGGTGCATTATGCGTGAACAATTGTCTTTGCATCTTACCTGACCCAACAAGAAACTGGCGTTCTTTACCAAACTAGCGGAGAACCATGGAACCAGGAGAAACTACCCTCGATTACCCAGGCCCTGTAATACACAAAATATGGCCTTGGTAACCTAGGTTAAGTAGCGGGCTATCAAAGTAGGTCAACAAAACAGAGAGGGTGTGTTTATTTCGTAGGCGTGAGCGATTCTTCCTCAAAATGCCGTTTTTCCACACGTGTGGGCCGAATGAAGCCATGGTCGTTTCGGGTGCGTACGATGCAAAACTAAAAAGATACATTTACTGTGATATGTTGCCTGCTAAATTATGTTTATCAATTCAAATGAGTGGACATGCCATGTTCAATGCCGCAAGCGCAGCCTTGTCGTGGCTTTTGCCGTGGAGAGTAATGTCCGGTGCAATGTAAACAGAATAGTGCGTTTACATGAATCAAACACTAATGCAGTGTTTAATTTTTATAGTTGTAGAATATACAGTTTGTTAGCATAACAGAGTCGTTAGAATGTGTGACTGTGGAAAATCGCACGAATTATGATTGGGTGCCTATCAAATAAGAAATTCAATTGACACTGACTTAGTCTTAGACATAATGACGGACTGACACTGTTATTTGTCTGTGTCACTTGTGGTTTTATGGCCATCTATATATTATAGATATGGCCATACATATATATATATATATATATATATATATATATATATATATATATATATATATATATATATATATATATATATATATATATATATGTGTGTGTGTGTGCACTTGGATGAACTGTGTAGCTAACATCATTATATACATAAAATTAACATAAAGATATATATATATATATATATATATATATATATATATATATATATATATATATATATATATATATATTTCCACCTGGCCTGCCTTTTATGTTGTCCTGTTACAACTTACAAGAAATATTGGTCCATGCTATTTATGAGAGATGCTTCTGTTTAGGATTAAAGCAACATACTCCTGTTCATACGACTGTTATTACGAGTGCAATTGTTACACTAGTCACATTGTAAAGCACAGAATGATGGGAGTTAGACTAAAGCTAAGATTGAATGGCACACAACAATGGCTGGAAGGTCAATTTTGAACTGGGAATTGTGAAATATGTAATAATATATTTATTGTAAGACTGGAAAATATTTAATTTTAGTAAATATATCTTTCCAAATGATATCTAGGGGGCACCTATTCTAAGTTGTTCTGCTTCACAGATGGCATAGAAGAAAAGGTAAAGGTGTAGTCATATTGCAATGAAAACTAGTGAAATTGTATTGTAATAATGGTGTGTATTTGATATCTGATGAAAACATGTTATTCGTCCCATTGTAAAACTATTTAAAATCACATCTGACCTGTTTAGTGAAACTAAATTTGTAACATCATAATTCGTACATCTCTGAAGTGTTCATCCGTCTGATGCGTTAACATGGAAAAAATTGCTGTTTCGTCCATTTGATCAACCCTCAAATATAATTTTTTTATTACGACAGGGTTTTTGTTAAGAGCCGGGGACTCTGGTAAGTTACCATGTACCCGGCTATCGTAGAGGAAGGCCGAGTTTTATTATCCCTCGCGTCGGCTAATGGCCGACCCGCTTTTGCATTAAACATTGCAGCGTCGACGTCCCAGAAAGGTCAGCGATTATTTATGATCACGACATGTGGCAACAAAATAGCGCATTTTTTAAATCATTCGCGCTGACATTTTACGCGTCGCCAAAGCGTATTTACTTCCCACAATTCATAGCGTTACTTGTGGTTCGTAGTTAGTAGACAGTCCGCCATGTGCCTAGCGGACAGATCGGCAACCGTGCCGTTGCGGCGCTAGTTCAGCAAAGTAAGATGTCTGAAAGGCAGTCGTCCATAGTGTTTTTTTTAAACAAACTTATAAGAAAAGGTAGCGTTTGTTAAAGCATATCCCGAAATGTTACAGTCACTGAACTAGGCCAACATTATCCATTATTGCCAGAGTTTTACGGAACTTGTCAGCGTACGCTGCTGGTGCGTGGCGAACCCGTGGCCTAGGCCTAGCGTCCAGCCTAGGCTAGGCCTAGGCCTAGCGTCCAGCCTAGGCTAGGCCTAGGGCCAGGCTCTAGCCCCTACTAGTGTCGTGATCTAGTCTGGCATGAAATGGAAAAAGGGATCAAGTGACGACGAGGTGTTTTTGAGATATCGGACAAAACATAGTATTGCTTTGCTCTCACATTACGGCACAGTAATTATTCACAATTCTACGGACTATTTGTAGGGAGGTCGGTCATATTTTCAAAAGTTCATCAAATAGGACATGTGATACACCATTGTAAAGGTCTTTTCAGTGGAAAGACAACCATACATGACTGATCTCTCTGGGATGAAAACTGACCGACTTATGGGTATTTGTGTAAAAGCTGTTGACTAAATCTTTCTGACGGTTTTCTAATCTGAAGAAAACATGAAATAAACTTGTGTACTAATAAAAATATTTGTTTGTTTACACAAATTATATGTTATGTGTTTCGTTTACATACTATTTACAAAAGGAATTATACATACAATTAAAACAACTAACCTTTCAGAAAGCTTACAAAAATATGCATACTCAGGCCCGCTAAATACTGTACTGTTATTAACTAGTGTTAATACCACCACTACCAAGTCAATGTTGTATTAATGCATTACAACTACAAATCACAAATTTCATTTAGTAAAATTTTTATTTAATTATTTAAGTATATTTTGTATTTGTTTATTGCTATTTAACACATTTATATTTGTAATGTGATTGTGTCTGTGTGTGTGTGTCTGTCTGTCTGTGTGTGTGTGTTTGCGTGTGTGTGTATAATTTACTTATATTTTTAATGCACATGAGTATGTATTAGTGTAGATACTATAGGTATTATTGGATTTGGGGAGGGTTTTTATTTATTTTAAAATAATTTATTATATTCCAATTATTAATTTTTTATGCTTTTTACATGATTATGGGTAATTTAACCTGAAATAAAGGCATTCGTATGGCAATAATGCAATATTAATACGACAATTTCATTTGTATGGCATAACAATGGGTTATTACTTGAAATTACATATTGGCCTAACTATAAAAATTCCAACATTTAATATGTACAAGCATACCTACATGTGTGTACACACAAATAACAAATACATGGCTAAAACATAGCAACACATACAAGACCACGATAAATGCGTGCAGCTTCTGTGGGCGATAATAGAAGATATTCAGCCAGCCGTCATCGCCGGACGCGGGGTACCTGTACGTTCAAGCTTGGGGCAAGAATGGGCAAAGGTGTTTCTCCACAAAACTTCTAATTTTATTAAGTTAAGACATTACTTTATTGCATATGTATGGTTTCCAAGGGTTTCCGCAACCTATTGATACTTTATTTGCTCTCCCAATATGGCAAACTTTCAAAATAAAATAACTTTCTAAATTTTCTTACCATTCGTACGAGACAAACACCAACGCAAAGAGTATGATTTTGTGGTTTCAACAATGCCAATAAACATTGCATGACGGGTAATAACGCAGCACAAGAATATAAGCAAAACACCATCCTTCAACAGGATTAAATATGGCCGCGCCCACAAGGAAACGAAATTCCTGCTGGTGTCGTTGCTTCATCGTGGATATCTGCATGAAGCGTAACGAATTCACAATAGCACATATTTTTATCATAAACAAGCCATATTTCTCTTTCTTTTGATATCATACCTATTTTTATTCTTTAGAAAATTGTGAACTTACAAATTAGTAAACATACGTGATTTAACACAGCGTCCGAATGGCAACACGTTCGCGTGATTTCTACTGACCTCCCTACTATTTGACTATGTGTATTTATAAAAATGACGTATACTGGTTGCTGCACCATCCGCTATATAGCCTATAGCTTAAGCCCTAGGAATAGGTCATAGTCTTAGACTAGTACATAATATAATTTGTGTAGTTCGATAATCGTAATTTTTTATTAAAAACAACTTTTCTAATAATTTGTTGATGATGACATAATTGTTAGTGATTTAGAATATGGATGTCTTAGGCAAAAGTTTCTTCTGATTTTTGTGAAAATGGCATATTATATTACATATACAGGTGTAGCGACTGGTTCTGCACAACAATTCTTTCCTATGTTACTATATTGTTTATGACGTTGATTATGTTTGGTAACTTAGTGTGTAACTTGCTTCCTTTTGAAAAAATGTATAACAAAGAAGCAGATGCTATCAAATCAACCTTGAATAACTCCCCTTAATAAACACCAAAACAGGACAATTATGTGACCAATTGTGGCAAACGATGTACATTTTAACAATTATTAAGTTTTTTTTTTTTGGAAATGCACTAAGTTTGGACCGACCGTTTCAAATGTTCATGTCAACAAGGTAATATTAGTAACCTTTGTTATTTGTTGCTGTGCAATAATTCATACTATTTTCATTAATTTGTTACACGGTCATGAACATGTGTATGGGCATTATTGGCCTATTCGGGAGAAGAAAGCGATTAGGCAAAATAGTAATTTTCTGTTGCTATATAAACTAAACTCTTGAAATTTTAATATGTTGTTTACCAAATAAAGGAATGTGCACAGCTTGCAAAATGGTTATCATAGAACTTGTTCCACATTCTCATTTTGGGTGTTGAAAAATATAGGAAAAGTCAAAATTGAAGGCTTAAAGTATAGTAACTACATCCTATTGAACCAGGAGGTTATTACCAGTATCCGTGACAACATATGATAGCAAAATGGACATTGTACTGTAACGCAACAGTTAAACAAATCACCCTGGAAAATTAAAGCAATTATATTTCTGATTATCATTTATTGATGTTACATCCTAAAATATAGGCACAATTACATTATAAAAATTATATAAGATCCTGGTGTATCCGCAGTGGTCTGTGATATGTAGTGACTCGGCCACAGGCTGAGCATGATAAGTGGTCCATGCTTTGGGGTTCATGGTCCCTGTTATAGCCACACTTAACAAAAACCCTGATGTTGCTGAAAAATGAAAAACATTTCCGATGGCCACTTT
Source organism: Lamellibrachia satsuma (assembly GCA_033239005.1). Classification (NCBI taxonomy): domain Eukaryota; kingdom Metazoa; phylum Annelida; class Polychaeta; order Sabellida; family Siboglinidae; genus Lamellibrachia; species Lamellibrachia satsuma. The sequence continues at coordinate 14,663,274 of BSQZ01000001.1, read as the reverse complement.
GCTGTAAAAAAAAACTAATAAATGGTATTCGTGACGCATGCACATTAGCGTTATATTTTTTACATCCCACAACTATTGTTTCATTCTTAGCCAACATGTTACAAATAATGTCTATTTTATTATAGCAGATAATAAAACTGACTACATGCACATTTATCTAAGTAAAAGACCTTGTTTCGGAAATTATAGTAAAAATATAAAATATTTGCAATGACCAGTTTCGAAATCTACTAGTTTGAAGCATTGTGGTGACATCACAAACATGGCAATGACGTCACAAACATATTGAATAACGTCACAAACATATGGCAATGTCACAAACACGACCAGCAACCACAGTTTTATTCTTAACTGATCGGTGTCATACGTCTTGTGAATATTGTGTATTAATACTAATTAAAAATATGTATTCTGTTTGTCAGGTTGTTGTCTGGGTAGGCCACTGCTGGTGCCTGGAGGTCGGGTGTTTGTGTGGCCCGCAATACAGAAGATACAAAAGTAAGCATTTCTCATGGCCCTCTGTTTCAGAATCACTGATTTTGACTTGCTGAATATGTGCACACGGCAAAATGACATTAAATGTTCAGCTGGCGTATTTATGATTTTATCAGATTTGATAAAAAATTAAGCTGTAATGTAAAGTACAAAGTTTGATCCGTTTTATTACAAAATCATGTTGTATAGTTTCTAAATTATGTTTATCATGTGACAGGCATATCATTAATCCTCTGTAAAATTACGACCCCTTTCCGCGTGCAATGTAACACAATGTGTTATGGAAATATTTATTCTATGATGTTGATGATTATTTTTTATAGTAGGTAAGCTAGTGGATATGTTTCTTTAATGTTTTCAAAGTGGATGTGACTTTTGTTGACATAGATGTATAAAATTAATTGCGTTCACATATCCAAGTGCTAAATGGGATTTAGATAGTTGTGGCGGAACCTCACAACTGTTGCATAGGAGGCCGTGGCAGTGACCTTTGTAATGGCATTGATTTTTAAAATTATTTGTGTGTGTGTTAATTATATATATTCATTTTTATTATGTACTTACTTAATTATTAGTTTTAGTAACTTTTTAAAAGTGACTTCAATAGTTGCTTTTAAGCACCTTTTTAATGGCATGTTTGTTTTATTATTTATCTGTTTATTTATTAACATATTTCACACTTTAGCCATAAATGAGCTTATTGTACACTATGTGATTCATGCCGGTGTAACGGGCCCAGAGTAGTCCCGTGCCGAAAGTCAGCGGAAGTATGCTTCTTGCGTATTGCGCATGCGCGCAGTAAGCGCCTACTTTCGGCCCGTGTATACACGGGCCCAGAGTAGTCCCCGGCCGAAAGTCTGCGGAAGTATGCATTTTGTGTATTGCGCATGTTATTTATGCGCACAGCCGGTGTCGTTGTAAACAAACATCTCCGCCCTATTCGTATTATAAACATTTCAAATAATACAGTTAGGGAAATGAGTCATGCGGTAAAGATTTACAGAACTAAATCTTTATTGCTGCCATTATTAACGTATATGTATATATATATATATATATATATATATATATATATGCATTATTATTTTTTTATATATGATGATTGGCATACATGTACAATGATCGAAACAATATAGTTCTTTGTATAATACTGCACTGGCAGACAGCACAACATTTCTACAAATATGGTCTATCATGATATTTAATCAAACAAGTAATAAATTAACATCCAATTATACAAAAATACAATTATGTTTTTCCATTAATAATTAACTCATAGATAACATAGACACACTTTTCTGGTCACACATATTTACATCACATTATGACCCATTTAGTAGACAGTAAATTAAACTGAGGAGATCCCCGGGAAACAACAAGTGTGATTGTGATTATATTAACCTTTAATATAATCCATTGAACATTCTGACATCATTATTCCTTTTCAAATGTCTAGACTTCTTCTATATGCAAGTATGTTTTCAAATGCATGAACAGTTCAGATAACATTAGTAAAATATATTTTTTAAATGTGAACAGTGACATAATTATGTACAATAATCTGTATAATGAAGCGCTGGCAGACAAACCCATTTCAACAAATCTTCTACAACAAGACATTTAAACAAGCAAGTAATCAATTGTTTATTCTTGATGCTGGAGGAGCTGCGCCAAGACTGCCTTTCTGAATGCATCAACGTGACACTGACGCATAACGCATGGCTGTATCTCATCACTGATTGCCTTTGCATTCTGGAATAAAGATAAACATTCTTAAATCAAACACTGTAAAACAACATTACCACATCAGAAATGTTGGCTGACAAAATGTAACAATTTAGCTTTAAAGCGACCTTGTCTGCTCCGTTACCCGGAATCATCCTCTCAAGCTAGGGGTGGTAATTGTATTAGTAGGACATTTTCTGAATCAGTTGTAGGTGTACTTCGTGACCACTTGCTGTCTTGATTGTGTGAAACAGGTGAATGCACAGAACATCAAAAGGAAATTTCTGTTAGCTCTACTTGATCAGGCAATGCTACGGAAAGAGGATCTTTATTATTTAAATGTTTTCTGTACAATGTTTTTTTCTATAAAAAATACCAATTATTATTTCATTGTATTTGACCCCATATCTGTTGCATATAGGTTTAATTTGTAGGGGAAGCTTTACATTTTGCTGAATTAAAACTAAACTATCCAGAAATTACATGCCTGCAAATGAAGCGTTTCAAGCTTTGCACCACACAATCGCCAGACTTCCGTCTCAGGGGATACAACTCCACATACTTTGTGAAGTAATCAGTTAGTGTCATAATATACTTGAAACCATTCTGGGTCTCAGGTAGAGGGCCTACAAATTAAGCAATCCAGTAATAAACATATTCAGATTAAGGGCACACAAAAGTTCGATGCAGCCTCAAAGTTCAAAGTTTTTCAATTGTTTGGCTATCAGTTTATTTTTGCTAAGACATTACATAAATTTCCTGGACAAAATTTACTTCAAAGTAAAGTTATAAAATTACCATTCTGGAGAGGATATGTGTACAAGTCCTTTATTACACTCCTTCATTACTCGGATGGAGTGAAAACCTAAACAACTAGAGTGAACATAGTTATGTGTTATATATACATGTGCCTGCAGGTAGGTGTTCTGGAGAGGACACATATTAGCAATAACTAGGTTTCAATCTATACATGCTTTCTGATGCTTTTGCTAGAAAAACTATTCTTTATATCCAATGTTTCTTATATCCATGTGTATATAACACAGTGCAGGCAAGAGCTGGGATTTCAAAGTTGTTCCTTTTAAGCAGAGATTCCTTATATCAAGAGTCCTTCTAGTGATATTCTGCTATATACATTATAATGATATCTACCCAGGTTTGGACGGTTCAACTGTAATATGCTTGGTTATAATGTTATCAACTGTAATATGCTTGGTTATAAAGTTGGCATGTCACTATAACATAACATGATCTACCTATAAGGTCCATCCCAACCATATGCGTGGGCTCTACAGTCTTGATTGGCAAAAGCTTAGGAACATCTGTCTTGACCTTCTCGTAGCGTTGACAAGCATCACATTTAGCAGTCTGCAATATAAGTAAAATAACAAAAAGTAACATAACAAAATGGAGTATACAATTATGTGATTTATAACACTGTTATGTACTTTAACACAGCACATAAAAATACAGTTATGTGGTTTATTACACTGGCATATACTTTAACACAGCACTTACACAATCTGGTGTATTCATTCTATATATAATTTTTTAAGAGACCTGGCATTACATGGCTATTATGGCAAAAAATTTACTATTGGCACTCAAAAATGAAATGTTCTATAACAAAAAATTTACTTACAACTTATAATACACACAGCAATATAATTACATAACACTTACATTTCTAATACAATATCCTACATTTCTTCTGTTGCTCCATCAGATTCCACGTTCTAATCAAATGACTTTCAACTTTCTTAAGAAGGCCTCGCGTGACGAGCTCGCTGACAAAATAAAGTCAACATCGTGGGCGTCATGTGGGTCAGCTGAATCTGCTTTAGGTTCGCTAAGTCTGCATACTCCTGGCACGGGGTCAAAGTTGATTGGGTTACCTGAGGTCACGTTGCTCACGTGGTTTGCATGGCGTCCACTGCGTTTGCGCGCGCATGCGCAATACGCAAAATGCATACTTCCGCTGACTTTCGGCACTGGACTACTCTGGGCCCGTTACACCGGAATGGCATAAGCAAAACATGCATGTTTCACTCCACGTCTGTAACGTGCACATGCTCTTAATAAATAATTATAATAATATTCATAATTCTACTACTGTCTGTTTGCTGTCACAAATACTGTTTGCCTTGTAGGATATCCCTGAACACTATGACCCTGGTGATAGAGAGTCCCCAGGTTTACACACAGATGGGTGTATCCATCTCTGTCACTGGCATTGCACAGGTAAGTCTTCTCCAAGTAGAAACATTTTGAAATATTATATTTCACATACATGCATTTTAGCCAATTATTATCTGTATATTATTATGTATCGTTAATTAAATGAAACCGCATTTTCTGTTGGAGAATCGAATATCCGTGGCAATGGGCATTTGTCCTATGTACATAATGAAAGGCAGAAATATATAAATTGTGAATTCAATGTCGTTGCATTGTCCGTTCTTCTGCCAGTGTTGTTACCGGATTACCCCAAATAAACGCAATACCTGTGACACAGTAGTAGCTTTGCATATTCTATGTTTCAGTATATTTCATTGTAAAAAAGTACATATATGGTTTCACTATCTGCACTGATTTTAATATTTGTTTTTTAAAGTTATCATTGCATGTAAATCAATGTTTCAGCATGTGTCCTGTAGATTTAAGCCTGGCGACAATACCTAAATGTCAAGGATGTCAGTGGCTAAAAAATTAAATGTCCTATATTTGTGATTATCAAAACTCCATGTTGCTTAACAAGTAATGTTTTTTTTTATATTTATATCTTTTATAAAACAGTAATTGTACTCAACCTACGAACTATTGTAATTAACCATTTAAGAAGCATTTTAATTTAATTTTTTTAGGTGGTGTGTTTGTAATAAATGTTTTATTAAGTGCTGTATTAGACATTTTTTATTATCTTAAAAGTAGTTAATGCATAGTACGAAGCAGCAGTGCATTAAGAAAGAGAATGCCAAATATCTGCTATTTGGTAACCTCAGGTTAAAAGCTTTTGTGCTGAAATGTTGCGGACAGGACAAGCCACTAACAAAGCACATAATATTATTATATCATTATAAAGGTACGTCATCACATTTATTGTATTCTTGTCTTCTTCATGTAAGGAATGTGTTCCATAAGTGGTTTTAAGTAACTTTTTTAAGGAAGGTATTGCCAAATAATGATTGTTCCATTCCGCAATTTTTTTTCTGTAAATAACTTATAATTATTTGTTAAATGTTTCTGTAAAAATTTATTTTCTGAAACTTCAATTATCTGACAACACATTGCGTGTCTTAACTAATCAAAATGATGAAAAATATATTTTTTTACTTCATGGTACAAATACCACGGAATCGCCCTATTGTTCTAATTGAGCTTTTATAATGCTTTTATAATTGTAATTGACCATTGCCATTGAATACAACCGTGTTGTGATCCATTCACTGTCGTGTCAATTCGTCTCATGACACAAACACAGGTGAAGATAGCATCCCACAACCAGGATATGTTGTACTCAGCATGTCAGCAGTTCATGGACAAGGACCTGCACGAGGTTATGCACATCGCAACCGAAACTCTTGAAGGTCACCAGCGTGCTATCATGGGCAACATGACCATCGAGGTAGCCAGCACGTGCCTGCTGTGCACACGGCGACGAGTCTTTGCCAACCCGTGTTGTTGCATTTCATTGTCCCATAGGTGGCACCACAACATGTAGCGAGTTTCGGTTGTTTTTCTGTATGATGTGGCGTGGCTGGTTTTGTCCAGTTTTTATATAGCTCTCGTTTGGTTTGTTTTCTAGCAGTTGGCATGTTCGATTGGGTTAATGTTGATGTTAGGTTTGGTTGGTTGTCGTTCCGCATTTGTGCTACGCGCTGTTTTCATATTGCCTGTTGATGTCATCCTCCGAGCAGATTAAGGTGGCTGTTCTAAGCAATCCCCAAATCATGACCAACTATGAAATGGTAGAGTATCCACTATGAAATGGTAACTTGTTTGTCCAAATTTGTTATTCAGTTTTAGTGAAATCATTGGACAAACAATTAGATTATTTTTTACTGGATGCTATAAAAATTCAGCAAAACAAAATGGCATAAATTGTTCCGTTTGGTGAAAACGTGTTACATTAGACCTAGACATAGAGGAGGATAAAGGACATCAACGGAATGAATGGGAGATGATAAACAAGAAGATGGAGATGGATCAGTCATGTTTACAAAAGGATGATATCAATATAACTAAAGCAGCCTTCAGATGGACCCCAGAGTGAAATCAAGAAAAACAACACGGAGAAGAACTGTTGATGGAGAATTACATGAAATGCACGTCAGCTAGAGCGAGATTGCTAAACAAGCTGCAAACTGACAGAAGTGGAGAAGTCTTGTTTATGTGTCAGTAAGCACGAAGAGGATAAACTAAGTAGTATCCACCACATGATATATATTCCAGCCTAACTTTTGTGGCGTGGGCTGGTGTTGTAGTTGAAATCTTGGCGTGACATGTCAACTGAATGTATGCTTTCTGTGTTATGGGACAGTTGCCATTGTTGTCACACTCCATAGGTATGACTGTCATCACGTCTGATGTCTGCTTGCTGTGCAGTGACGAGCCCGGCTTTGCAGTGTTGCACGTGCGATGGTCTCTCCTTATATCGGGTGTAAAATTTGTAGGTTAAAATTGATGGTAAGAGGGAAGAATTGTTGCGTTCCGCATGTCAGCAGTTCCTCGGTAAGAAACAAGAGAAAATTCAGCGGATTGCCCTTGAGACGCTTGAAGGTCACCAGCGAGCAATCATGGGCAATATGACAGTAGAGGTAGCACTTCATTTGTTTTCTTTTCATTTTGATGTTATGTGTGTCAACATTACCGCTTTCAGGTGGGAAATACTGGTTTTTCCCTTTGTCTCGCTTTTTGGACGAAACGTCCTGCATTTGGTAATTTTCAAAAACAGAAAAATTCACAGTAAAATCAGTCTATTTGTTGCACACAGGGTTGTTCTAGGCACATTTTATTTTTATTGTCTCAAATCACATTTTCTCGTGCACGCATTCACCGCGAACGAGAATAGAACACAAAAATAAAAAAAGGTTGAGAGGAGTAGGGTGCTTCCCTCTTTTCATCAGCATTTCCCAGCTTTTCCATGAGCATATGTTGACACCTATGATGCATGTCTAGTTTTTATCAATGGTTCATTTGATGACTGTATCTGTATGTATAAGCATAAGGTAACCTGTGTGTATGTGTAATTGAATGGGGCAGTGGTGTCTATAAGTTGATACTAAAACTACTAAACTGTGTGTAATGAGATGATCATTTTGGCAGTTTATAATCTTGACAGAATGTGATATAGCTACAACTGTAATGTTACACATTTTATACCAGTTAACTATGACTTTTTAATGTAGCATACTAAGGTTTTCAGTAGTAAGTTTTAACGTTCAAGATTACCAGTAATTGTGCTAGTCAATACGGTATAAAATCTCAGATTTCTATGTTAATTTCCTGAAAGGTACCATGGTAAGGCATCGGAGAAAAACACTGTGTTTTGCATTTTAGGAAATCTACAAAGACCGTAAGAAGTTCTCCCTCGCTGTCTTTGAAGTGGCATCCACTGATCTCCTTAACATGGGCATCAGGGTGGTGAGCTACACTCTGAAGGACATCCGAGATGACGAGGTAAATTCATGATTCAATCTCACTCACTCATGTTGGCCACTGTGGTGAAACCCGTGCTGGCTCCAATGATCTGCTCCATTGCCGTTTGTAATTCTCCAGGCTCTAGTCCCAAGTCTTCCTTTAGACAGTGTGTGAATGTCAATGCTGGGTTGTCATGGCTTGTTCTTCCATGTGTTTGCCACAGGATGGTCCTTCATGTCATTTCATCATTTCACCTGTAGCTGTGCCCAATAAATCCCAGCCTCCTTTCCCGTATCTTGTCTGTAATGTTACTCCTGTCACTGTACAGCTCTAGGTTAGTCCTGTGTTGCTGCCAGTGAATGCTGAAAGTGGTTTGCAACATTCTTATGTGACACCCATCAAGCTGATCAAATAACTCGGTCACTGGGTCACTGAATATGTTTTTAGAATGTTAGAACACTGGTGCCACACAGTGGAGGGAACGCAACCAGCATGGCATCGCTTAAACTTGACTCTTCTTTTTTTGGAAGTTTAGTAATACTGAACAGTGATTTATCAGGTGCATTTGATCACAAAATACCCATGATTTCTTACAAGAGAAAATATAGTGGTGTTAATAAACACCTTCCCAGAATTCTGACTCTGGATTGATATTCACTGTTATTGACTTGTACTAATGATATCATCAGATACCAACTCTAGTTGCTGGAGTTGTAGTTGTATAACGGTCAAGGATTTGTTTTTTTAACAGTGCGATGGTGGCCAGGTATGGGTTAGGTTTAATTGTTAATTTAATTAAGTTTAATTAATTAATTTGCCAGAAAGGTGAGTTTAATTTATTTGTCTTTAATTGAAGTTAATTGTTAATTCATTTGAAACATTTGTGAGGTTCGTTTCATTTCATTTAACAAACGAACAAATTATGTGCCCCATGTCTGGCGTTGACACGGACAGGTGTTTGTAGGGTTATTTGAAAGCTCTGGGTATGGCGAGGACTGCCCAGGTGAAGCGAGATGCTCGCATTGGAGAGGCGGAGGCGAGGCGGGATGCTGGCATTCGGGTAAAGTAACTCGCTCTCTCTCTTGTGTTGGCCACAGAGGTGTTAGTTAAATAAAAGTTGAATTACTGCGGCAACATATTAGCCTAATTTATTAATGTTTTCATCCATCTTAATTTATTTTTAAAGTCAAACGAAATTGTTTTAGCAAACTGAATATATATATATATATATTTATATTTATTATTCAGTTTTAACTTCTTGATGTTTATATTTATTCTAATTTATTTTATAGATTAATTAACTTGTTTTTGCTGATTGATGGTGATATTTATTTTAACATTTAAGCTAACTTGCTTTAATTGACTGATGCTTATACAGCTGCTATCTTAATGTATTTATTGTTATATTTAAATTTGTGTTATGTGTACTATTTATGTATTAGTTTTATGCACAGCGCTGCAAACCTTTATGTATATGGCGTTATTTAAAAATAAATATTATTATCTGTCTCCAGACACCTCTGTCAATCCTTCATTGCTGTTTTCAGCGCTCCAGTCCTACGTCTATAGACAGTTGATAAATGTGAAGGCTTGGCTTGTTCTTCCATGTGCTGGCTGCCACAGTCAAGCAATACTGGCACTATCAGACTGCTCATTGGTGGTCCATTTCAAACGTGCACAGGAGTTTCTTGACCTAAATGCATGTAGTTAACCGTGGTCACTGGTCAGCGTTCATGTTATAATAACATTAATAAATCGTAACGGTCCACGAATCTCTCAAGCAGAAAACAGACCACGTCTACAAATTAACGCGGAATTATATTTGACAAATTCACCCCAAATTATATAGACTTGTGTGTGTTCTACATATTCCTTAATCCTCTTCTTGCCTACTGGCACAAAAGACAGAAGCAAGACATCTCTACTTCTGTTGGTCTGCAGCCTGCTTAGGAGCCTGGCCCCAACTGAGGTATATTTATAATAATTCCCCCACCACAGTTCTCTAGGTTATCTTTTGGTCGTCCCGTTTTCATTTTTCTTCCTTTCATATTCAGTTGATGCCACAAATTAAAGCATTGTTGTTCCTTGTTATCATATTGTTATGACCTTGTCATTGTATTGTTATGACCTTGTCATTTTATTGTTATGACCTTTTCGTTGTATTGTTATGACCTTACCATCATACTGCTATAACCATGTCTTTTTACTACTATGACCTTGCCTTTGTATTGGTATGACCTTGTCTTTGTATTGCTGTGATCTTGTCATTGCATTCTCATGACCATGTCCTGCAGGAGGCCATGGCTGAGCAGCAGCGCATGGAGTCTCGCTACACCAATGACATTGAGATTGCGAAGTGCCAGCGAGACTTTGAGCTGAAGAAGGCCGTGTACGACCAGGAGGTGAACACGAAGAAGGCCGAGTCAGACATGGCCTACAGCCTCCAGGTAACCCTCTCTCGGCTGCTCAGACTTCGACATGTTTATTTAGACAGACGGAGTATCTATATAAATAAATACAACACAACAATTGTAACGTTACGGAGACTACCATTAAGACATTTATCGTCACTATCATGGGAGCCACCATATAGTACAAATAAAACATAACCAATAAACTATCACATCATAATTATAATTACAAGACATTTACATATCAATTACAAGTAAATGCTCTTCCTTGTTTAGTTTCAACAGTTGCTGTAGTGGTTTGTTGCACATTCGTTTTCTTGTGGTCTTATGACAACAATTTTTTATGGCACAAGTTATATAATAATATGTTATTAATTCTTTGTGCTTGATGTGGTTGCATGGAACTACAGCACGTATATGCACCTAAAAATTCCCGCAATTGTTTTGCTGAAACAATCACCTGTGAATGCCAACGCGTGCTTGATGGCGATGGTTATTTGAATGTCAGGTCGACCAGTTATTGCATTCTTTATGAAATCAGCCAATACAAGTTGAACTTGGCCAATACAGGTGGTAGCTTGTTGATATATTTTATTTGGTAGACACCTTGTAGTGCCAGATCTAAAATTGTTCATGGCACTTCACAGCATAGTCTGGAGTGGCTAAATAAATAAATACATATATTAAAATACAACAGTAATAAGAATTATTTAAAAATAAATATAGCACAATAAGATAAATAAACAAGTAACTAAATAAATTAATTAAAATGCTCCTATTAATAAAACATTATTGAAAAATAAATGTAGCATAATAATAATAATGAATAGATATTAATAATAATACAAAATATAATACATGCCTTGTTGATCTGATGTGATGCAAAATATTGCTCAGGGTGTGCATAATGATGTGTGCAAGACACTGGGGCCACAAGACTGTATGTGACACTGTTTGACACTGTACATGTCCCCAGGCTGCTAAGACAAAGCAGCGGATCAAGGAGGAACAGATGCAGATCCGTGTGATCGAGCGTGGTCAGGAGATCCAGGTACAAGAACAGGAGATCATCCGACGTGAGCGAGAACTTGACGCCACCATCCGCAAGCCAGCCGAGGCCGAGAAGTTCAAACTGGAGAAGTTGGCTGAAGCCAACAGGTGAGAGCAGAATGATCAGGGCCTTAAAAACTAAAGCATTGATTCGACCCTTCCGATACAATTCTGTGTCGGAAGTTAATAGCTTAACATTTAAAACAGACACATACTAACCATTTCACATGTGTATTCCATAACATACCATCTGTACATTTGCGTCAAGAAGCAGAAGAAACATGCTCCAAATAATTTATTGTGACTACTGGGCAATATTTCCTGAAACAAAACATAATTTTCTATTTATTCATAGTTCGTGTCAAGTAACTTTAGTGATATACGTATATAAATGATACATATCCAAATACATGCACAAAATACATGTTTGCTTATTGCATGTGTTTATTGTATTTTAACCATGTTCCAAATATCCCAGAGGAGTTTGTTTTTGGGCCCTACTTGGGCGTTTGACCATGCCTAATCCCATGGCTGCTATTTCACCCATAAAGAACACAGTGGGAAAAATTACATTATAGTTGTTGCTTCTGTTTTGAAGGAATCGCATCATCTTGGAGGCGGAAGCAGAGGCAGATTCTATCAAGGTACCGTACATTTAAATCCATTGTTGTTTAGTTTCCAAACATGTTATCTGAACAGTATCTTTGAACGACAGTGACATGTGAGACCACGAACACTGGAACACTAGTTGGTTTATTTTAACCATATTTCGTAAATCACTGAGCTATACATTTTTACATAACTTATTTGAATCCATTATTTAATCTTATCTTTACTGCATTTAAAATGCTTTCATTTGTAATGAGTGGTACGATATATTTTATCAGTGACAATAACATACTATTTGATATTGAATTTGTTGAGTTGTGCCTTAGAACATGACATTTAAACATTTGTTTATTTGTTTTTAAAAGGGTAAAACATCACCGTGGCAGAATAAAAATCAACGTTTGTTACAGCGGTTTTGCTATACACTCTTCTAGCATAGGCACAGACTGACAAAATAGTTGGTTTATCTTGAAAACTCGAATAATTATAACGTTGTTTTTGATTGGATAGATGAAGGGTGATGCCGAAGCATTTGCCATAGAGGCAAAAGCAAAAGCTGAGGCTGAGCAGATGGCAAAGAAAGCTGACGCTTGGAAGGAATACCAAGACGCTGCAATAGTCGACATGGTGTTGGATACACTGCCCAAGGTAATGTGTTGTTTGACATGTCCATCTGTCTGACATGTCCATCTGTGTGACATGTCCGTCTGTCCCACATGTCCATCTGTCTGACATGTCCGTCTGCCTGACTCATCCATCTGTCTGTCTGTCTGACATGTCTGTCTGACACGTCCATCTGTTGTCTCAGACACGTCTGGCCGTCTTTCTGACACATCCGTCTGTCTGTATGCCCACTCATCTGACCCCTATTGTGTGGTTGTGTCCACAGGTGGCAGCAGAGATAGCTGCGCCGTTGTCCCAGGTGAAGAAGGTGACGATGGTGTCGTCAGGCAAGGGCGATGTGGGGGCCACCAAGTTGACGGGCGAGGTGCTCAACATCATGGCCAAGCTGCCAGAGGTCGTTGAGGGAATGACAGGCATCAACATTTCCAAGGTAGGTTTCATCATCCATTGATTAAAGGTCCCTCCTCATTTCATTTTGCGAAAAAAATCAAACCTACCTAGTATCCACTATGACATGCTAGCTCGTTTGTGCAACTTTTGTGTGTATTTTTTGTGAAATCATCATCAATTGAAGTGAAAATGGAAATCCTGAAACCTCTGGGAAATCTCATAACTTTGTCATGTGATGAGTGAGAGGATGGAAGTCACGCCTATGTTCGGCCTTAACCACTCAAAGGGGTTACAGTTTTGGATATCCACCATTTTGAGCCTGACCAGATCTAACTACCAACGTCAATTCGTCAATTTTGGATATCCACCATTTTGAACCTTGCCAGATCTAACTACCAACGTCAGTTCTTTCGACGACTTGAAATAATGTGCACTTTTTTATTAAATTGTCTTCTGATATTACTTAAAATATTCACACGGTACACATTTAGACATCAACGAACTGGATTCACAGCAGGCTAAATCAGTTGAGGGTGGAGTTTTAAAACTCCTTCCTTAATTCATTCAGCCCAGAATGAATCAGGTTCATTCAACTTCGTTGATGTTCATATCTGTAGGGTGTGAATTAGTTAAAGTAGTGTCTCAGTCGGTTTAGTAAAAGAGCACTAGTTATTTATCCTCATTGCACCCTAGTTAGTGCATAAGGCCACTTAACTTTTGTTAAAATCATCATAAAAAAAAAAACGATTTAAATAAAAAAATCCGATTTTTTTAATAAAAAAATTATGATTTTTTTCAACCCTGGTTTGTGATTATTCCATGATGAAGGACGAGGCCATATTCATGGTCATCCACAGCAGACGTAGGGTCAATTACAATTAATTGCAATTAAAACGCCAATTCTAGAGTTGGAGTTTTGTTTTTAAAAACACTTGGAATTGGTAAAAATGTACTTGGTATTTTCAGTTGCATTTCAATTACTTTTTCCATTACATCATATAACTTTTAACTCAAATTATTCACTTCAAATACACAGTAAAACGTAATGTGTTGCGTATATAATATTTGTTTGCCATTATATACCATAATATGCAGAAATTAAATAAAGCACCTCTAAAATAGATGTTATTTTTTGCCATTGAGCATGTCTATGGTTACTCGTTTCACATGCTATTATTTCTATATAGAATTGATAATTGTAGTTGGTATTTTTGAAGTGTAGTTGGAATTCTGTGTGTAATTGGTATGTAATTGGAATTGATACTTGTTTCAAGTAAAGGGGATCGGGGTCTGATGTTAAATGACAGCGATTTCGTGTAGTGTCATACATTTATTTAGATCACCCCCAACTGCTGGAAGAAAGACTAGGTGGGTTAAAATAAAAAAGATGTAATAATTAGTAACATGATGGATAGAGTATACCTTTTGCACCAGAGTATGCACTTATGCAGTGATACAAAACAAATGTGTTTGTTTTTTGTTTCAGGCTATGCAACATTCGGGACGTCAGATGTAACTTGTCAAGCAGCTGCGAGGTGCCACCACCTTGCAATCAGCGTTGCTGAAATCTCGTATTTTGTGCTTGTTGTGTGTTAGCATTATGCTGATGGAATAATTATATTTATTCTAGAATTAAGGCATGTTCTATCTGTTATGAGCATGTCTGGAAACAGGCAACTATGACAACGTTTATATATAAGATTATCTTTACTGGCAAACTGCTGTTTTTTCACACTTTCTGTTAGACGAGGAAGCAAAAATATCTCATTAGCAACTTTGAGTAAAATATGTAAAATTTCTGGTGATCGCTTCACCTTGGACAGACAATAGCCTTTGAATGCCTGTTGTTGTATGTGTAATATTCGAGATAAAGCGATACTACCTGTTGTGTTAAATTTAAATGTTATGATGAGTAATAATAATATACAGTGTGACAAGTTAAACTGGTCATTAATAACATGTCTTATACAGTGCTTGTAAGTGTTGTGTAGTGTATGCGTCTTGAGAATGCCATGTTTCTCTGCTCGTCCTGGTGATTGATTGACGTCAGTTACTACTTTCATTATTATTATTATAAGTCAATAGTAGTATACGATTATTTTCGATGTTGCTAATTCTAGATTATGGAACAAACTTGTGTATTTTGCATATGTATTATATTTAACTATTGTCGATGACAAGTGACAAGGATAATATATATTATTGGCTTGCTGCATATGGTATTGTACATTTGTGTGTGTGTCGTTAGTTATTGAAAAAATTTCTGATAACCATGTGTGTGTGAACATCTAGAAAACAATGTTCTAACGTAGTTCTTGCATGTTCCTTGGCAGCAGGCATGTATTGGGCCAGAGGGGGTAGAGACAGGCTGATACAGGAAATGTTCTTCGTGTCCATTTCAGTCTTTAGCATTTCATGTAGATGGATTGTAAGTCGCTTTGTACTGAAATACCAATGTCGCATCCCTACAATTGTATGTGGCACATACATAGTTGTTGTGCCAGGTATTTTGTTTGGATTATGTAATTTTTGTAATTTTATAGCGTTACCAGTAGCAATATGCATTCAGTTAGGTTGAGTGTTTGGCAAACAGTGTTTTATTTCAGGGTTGCAAAAATTCGAGCGCGTTTATTAACTCGAGTGTGGTGGGGTTTTCTTTATGGGGGAGTTTATACGGCAATTTTTGAAATTGTTATTTTCACTGAATGCTAGGGGCAGGGCTATTTCAGATATCTCGTAGAATTGCAAGAATTTGTATTATTTAGAAAAGCAACATAGCATATAAGCTGGAACATTGGACTAAGGTTACCTGCAGAATGTTTTGCTTACGTTATGTAAATGAATAGCAAAACTTATTCTGATGACAACGTTCTAGGTGCCCTAGCCTTTCGGTCTTGTTGTTATTGCAGAATGTGTTCTTTTCAGTGCTGCCACTTGCTGGAGTTTCATAAAGGTTTCAAGAGTGTCTTCATATTAACTTGTTGTATTTGTATGTGTTGTACAAGACCATTCGGCCTACCTCTGTGTTATCTTGAAGAAATCAGCCTTGTAATTCATATGTATTTCATAAGTAATCAATAAAGCTTAAAACGTTTTCTGTTGGCTTTGGAAGACACGATAGCATGACCACCGCCTCATACTCAAGTACGTAGAGGTGACAGTCCCGTCGATTTGGCCCTTCCGATGCAAATGTGCGTCATTTATTCACTCGAGATCATGGGCGTCCGCGGGGGAGGGGTGGGTGGGCAAGGGGGTACTTGCCCCCCGGATCAGGAATTTTTTTACATATATTCGTGAGTTCAAAATATATGTTAACTTTACATCTCAGAAGTGCTGGAATGAGGTATACACGACAATGTGTTCCACTAGCTAGTCAACTGTGCTACTCGGTGACAAGGCTTTATCGTGCAAGCATTACTTGATATGTTTATTCAGATGATCTCATCAAAACAAAATAACACATTTGCACAAACGAGGAAGCTTTGATTTTTTTAAATTATTTGAAAACGAGTCGAGCAAAAATTTCCATTTCGGGAGCAGGTCTATGCCTCACCCTGCCCACGTTTGAAAAAAGCCCATCGAAATATAAATAATATACATATAAGTGAGTTCCTTACTAGTCAGCATGAGGACGTTTGCCACTGACGTTTGGCCACTAACTGGGTGCGTGTGTAGGATGTTCATTTCCTTGATGTCAAGTCTCTGACCATCTTTTGTTGCCAAAATTTTGATGCAAGACAGGCTTTCCCGAAGGAGCTGGAATGAAGACAACGATTTATTTTGCGATGCGATATATTGTACATCAGCGTTGTTGGTCGCGCTACATACACGTGGTTTGTTGAGCTTATTAAATCAGTTAACTAGCGTCAATGTGTATTATTTTACATGTCACACACAGTTGGATGTTGAACGGAAAAATACATGTACATGTATGCACAGTTATGTACAGTTATGAAGCAGATCACAGATTGACACTAGTTTGCTACGATGACGATATTCTGCTAATTATAATAACCTGGATTTGAGCGGGGAAGACTGACGTTCTTTTGTAAAGCAAAATCCACACAGATAGTGGACAAACAAAAGGAGAGATCACAGTGAAGCGAGTGACGCTTTGCCATTCTCATTCTGCTATGAGCGACTCGGGCAATCAGTGGAGCACTTTCCAGAATTGGTGTTGGACCATTTCCATAACACAGCATCTCTCACGGTTCTCAGAGAGAGAACTGTCGGCCCCTAAACTATTGTAGTCTTCCACCCGATTAGTGACAGAACCCTGTGTGTTGTAAATATTGAACCAAGAATTATAGGAATTCATTTAGTTTATATACTACGCTACACCCCGTAGGCCATTTTGTGGTGTGCCTCCATCAAACATGTTCAATTTAAATTTAGTTTACATGTCAATATCTAATGAAAATATTCATTCAGTAGAATGTTTGTTATATGTTATGTTTCATGTTGTGATGCAGTAAACTTTATAATATGCGCAAATAATATTACTAATCGATGCTGTTGATATTTAATTATGGAGATTCAAAGTGTTGTATTATGCGCATGCGCCGGAAGTGGTCACACAAAGATGGCATATACGTGCAGCATCGGCGCTTTCACTGTTATATACAAAAATTAACAACGGATTTAACTGTTATACCAAGATTTAACAAAGGATTTGTGGTGTGTGTGTGTTTATCAGCTATGCCTTTAGTAATTCCTATCACTTTGTGGAGAAAATGCACAAAATAATTAGTTATCCTGATGTTAGTGGCAAACCTACTATAGACCCGACCCAGGGCTACACCACCAGCTGCGATGCACCAGTACTCCCCAGCTCGTCAACAGTATAGCCACATTTTGTATGCGGCTTATACAGAGTCGGGAGAGGTATTGCAAGAAGACACATATTACTTGTCACTAATAATTAATCTATTCCCCAATAAATTAGTCACAACTCCATTTAAAACGTCCAATCGTGTGTAGGATCCGAACAGATTGGTTCGTAGAGCCACACATTAAATATGATTAAAAATCGATATTATATCAACTATGTGTACTCCGTGGTATAGATGTTCGTGATACACAATGCCAACTAACGTGTATACACGACCCTTCATTTTCATAGCAATGAGAATCGAAGCCGAAATTGTGTTGAAATCAGTGTTACTTCTTCTTCGATAGTATTCAGCATTATGTAAGGTCGCCAAGTAGTTGTATGTATATTGCATCCTTTGTTTTATTTGTCTCTGCCTTGGATCAACTCTTTATTCACATATTTTGTTCGACTGGCTGTCAACACAACGCACTTTGTCCCAATTTTGCCGAGATCAGCCGTTAACCGGAACTCCACATCAAGCATGCAGTGTGTGCTATAGACATAGAATATGTGCTGAGACGCACACGATATGTTATCTCGCACACTCCTTCCACATTACTCGAATTGGTCGTTTTACGTTTCTCAGTCATGGTAGGCCATATACCTTACAACAATTAGCATTACCAGAAGCACAAGCTTCGTGGGATATGTTACATAAGACATGCTACGTTCAACAACTTTCTGCTGGCTTGTAAACAGGAATAAACCCTTGCGAGACTTCACAGGTGATCTGGTGATATTTGTAATGTTCACTGACATTGTGTCTGCTGGAGGAGGTAGGCGACTGCGTTGTCCACGGGGGCCGACGACGTTGCTGTGGTTACGTAGGAGTATCTTAAGCAGCACCACGCCTTGACACTTCTGAACGCCGTGAATAACGTTGTTATCCCCATTTCGTAACGAAGTTTCAGTGTTGCACCTTCGGATATTCTAATTGTAACTCCACGTACAGGTTGTTCTGTTGCAGATACGTAAATCAACCAATGATGTCACGACAGCTGACACAAATACTAACAACATATGTTGTTTTTAAACCACATCTTAAGACTCAGTGGTTTTCTAGAAACATGTTGTGCAGCGCCATGAGTTGTTAAAAACATTTTAAGACTGACCTGTTTTTAAGAACATTTTGTACGGCGCCATGACCAACGACTGTTGGAATGGCGCCTGTACTTTTCATGACTTAAATCAACCGGTTTACAATAATTTTCTCAACACGCTTACACAAAGATATACATTACACATAAGTATTCTGCTGTCAACGTGTGGCTTAACACTGGGCAGACACAGACACCGCCTCACATAGTACTGATATACACGCGCACACCAACACACACCAATACACACGCACGCACAGACGCACACACGGATAAAGCTACAAAAACATGAACACACATGTACACACACAAACATGCACAAAACGACATCAAACACGCGCAATTATTTGTAACATTGACATACTAGTTTTATGTTAGTTTTACATTTAATTTTTACATTACCCTTTTCAAAACCACGAACTCGGGCCTGTATATGTTTCCCAAATGTCATAGTTCCCCAAATGTCACGACAATAACTAAGTACTGGTACAGACGGTGAATACTACAGGGTAAGTAGGCTTATTGTTCTTAGAAGATGACGGTCCACGTACATAGCTCTAACAACTCTGGATAGTTTCGACTTAACACAATTGATGGATAGTTTCGACTTAACACAATTGTTGGATAGTTTCGACTTAACACAATTGATGATTTTCTCAATCAAAACTCCAAGGAATTTTGACATGTTAAATCTGATTAATGGAACTGATGGGTGATTTCATAGAATGAAATGGGTGTTTTTTTGTGCAGACCCTACAACAAATGCCAATTATTTTAGAAGGCATAGCACAGTCTAGAGTTCAATATTCCATATAGTTCTATGAATATCATAGTTATTAGTAAAAATGCACCGTATAGTTCACAATGGTCGCTAGAGGTCGGTATCTTACAGTAACTCGGGAAATATACTCTTGGTACCGTATTCAATCATCAGATGTCAGCATTGATAGATGCTGTAGTTGCATCGCTAACTCTGGTCACATCGATGGCTTTGTTGAAGGGAATGTATAAAGATTTTCATTAGTTAACTGAATTTCTGTTTTATGTGACATCTTGAAACTAAATTTATTATATTCTCGGTTGTTTAAAAATAATTTCCATTCAAAATATGTTTGCTGTCGTGATCTTTCGTATCTTATTAATGTTTAAGAAAATACACGATTTGGCGATGAAATAATACATGCACGTTTTACGACATGGGGGACGCGGATAAGATCGCACACCTTACGTTCAACTGAGCATAGTGAAGTGAAGTGAAGTGAAACAATATAACGAAAACGCATAAAACAATTGCATGACGCGAAGAACATTTATTCATGCTTATTTTAGAATTGGTTTTGTCGAAGAAGGTTAGTAAATATAATAGTTATTGTCTGATTAGTCAACTTCTCCAAATGCGCGCTGTTAGACTGTCAGCCGTCTAAGGATATATGTGTACAATTAGCAAACACGAAGGACTCAATAATTAAAATGGTAAATTAAAATAAACTTCTCCCGCATGATCGCTTGTCTAAGCCTCAAAATCAAAACATTAATGGCCAATATGGAATGACAGGGAATTAAATGATCAGGATGAACAATTATTGCATGAGAATTCGATTCAATGGTTATATATATATATATATATATATATATATATATATATATATATATATATATATATATATATATATATATATATATATATATATATATATATACAAAGGCACGCCTGCATAAGAGTGCGCGTTCTTGGACGGTTGTGCCGTGCGCGCTTTTGCCGTACACATAGAATAGCATAACATTTGACAACAACATTTTATAAGAGCAGATTAGATTTCCCTGTTTGTGCCAATTGTTTCGCTTGCGGATAAGCAACGCGTTTGCCTAGTCTCATAGAGTGTCCACAAAAGCATCACCGCGTGAACATCTAACTTCACGTGTAGAAAATTACAGCAAACGTGTCGAACAACTTCATATACTTCTCGTAATCCCTAAATCGTCGGCAAGCTGTTCGAATTTCTGGTGCGCGGAATGTCAGCATTGACGCGCGATAAAAAATGGTACTTTGATAGCGCTATCTGGTATGTAACATATCGAAATAGGCTGTGAGCGCTTTTATTGATTGCGCGCTCTAACCCGCACTTACCCTATGATCATAAAAATACAGACTAAAAAATCTTCACCGACATAATTGTTTAATACTAAACTAAATAATAATCGTAAATTTAACGTAATAATTAAGTTTGACACATCACACGCTGAAGTAAAGGCTACAAATATTTCGGCCAGACACCGCGGCAAGATGGCTATGTGAACGCGTGCCTAGACCTTATCGGCATTGCTAAAAAGTGAGAATTATCAGTCATTTGGAAAATATACTCATTCCCGAACATAAACGATAATGAATAATGCATACCTTTTCGCAGAATTAACCAAAATATCAATGTTCTGCCAACACGCAATCACTCAGCTAGCAGCAAACAGTGTAAGCTCACGACTGTGTTTATCGACGCGTGCCTTTACAATCGCATATTGTGTAACACTTTGAAGTGATGGAGTGATACTCTTCATACCTATCTTGGGCATTGACAGCTGTCTAACCGGCGACTTATAGCGATTAACCAGGGAGAGAGCAAACATCAAAAATGTTGCTTACTCCAGGTCACCCCTTGTCCATGCCAATTAAAGTAATATATATATATATATATATATATATATATATATATATATATATATATATATATATATATATACTACAGTACAAAGAGACTCCATTGTAGTTTAGGTTAAAGATTTACAAATATAACAATTTGGAACAAGACATCATGATTCATAATTCCTAATACTGAAGTTTTTAATGTAAGTGAAAAGCTATATAAGCTATGAGTAAAACATTTTTCAACAATAATATTTGGAGTATAGTTAACAGTCTGTGTTATGTTGTGTCTAATGTACTTTGTTGCAAATTCATGAGTGGCTCTGGCGATAAACAGACTACTTCTTCCATGTGTGTAGTATTGATGCATTTCAAAGTTGTGTGTATGGAATGTGATTGAAGTATTCTGGTAAGAGCTCATTAATTAATTTGAGATAAAATTTGAGTTGTCGGAGTTTATATAATTATGTCGTCTAACTTCAGAAATTTAAGTTCTATGCTGCGTGTGAGCATTGTATTTAATTAAAGTAATTATTCTTATTGCTCTCTTTTTGAGTTTAAACATGCGATGGGCTTGATGTCCCCACACCAATATACCAAAATTTATGTTGGGTAGAATGAGATAATTATACATTATAGATTAAATATTTAAAGGTAAAACATGATTAAGTTTATTTAATTTTCCAATTGTTTTGATGGTTCTGTTAGCTATTTTGTTTATGTGGCTCTTCCAATAAAAAAAAAATTATTTACTCGAAAATTGTATCGTTGTATGTCGATTTCGAGATTATCCTTTTGTTTTGTTGTTCTTCTTCTTATTCTTCTTATTCTCCTTCTTATTGCTATTCTTTTTCTTCGTCTCCTTCTTCTTCTTCATATTCTTCTTCTTATTATTATTATTATTCTTTTTTATCGTCTCCTTCTTCTTCTTCTTATTATTATTATTATTCTTTTTCTTCGTCTACTTCTTCTTCTTCTTATTCTTCTTCTTATTATTATTATTCTTTTTCTTCGTCTCATTCTTCTTCTTATTATTATTATTATTCTTTTTCTTCGTCTCCTTCTTCTTCTTCTTATTCTTCTTCTTATTATTATTATTCTTTTTCTTCGTCTCCTCCTTCTTCTTCTTCTTATTATTATTAATTTTCTTCGTCTCCTTCTTCTTCTTCTTATTCTTCTTCTTATTATTATTATTCTTTTTCTTCGTCTCCTTCTTCTTCTTCTTTTTTTCTTCTTCATATTCTTCTTCTTTGTCTGTTTTTCTTATTATTGTCATTATTATTACAATGTAGACGTGCCAGTAGTGCCAACTAGTTTGAGTAATAAGAGGTGCCCATGATAATAGTTTGAGTAGTAAGAGGCGCCCATGATAATAGTTTGAGTAATAAGAAGCGCCCATGATAATAGTTTGAACAATAAGAGGCGCCCATGATAATAGTTTGAGTAATAAGAGGCGCCCATGATTATACCGCATCAAGCACCTTGGCTTAATCTTGCGAAACTTAATCTTGTGACTTTGACGAGAGCGTGCCATGATTGCGAAACGTATCCACCGTTCTAATAAACCTATTGCCTTTTATTTCATGAACCTGAAACCACAACAATGGACTGCCGAGACGCTGTAGCTTTTACAGCGTGGCAAATTGTCCATCCTGCCCAGATTGATTCGTTGTGTCGTGCAGAAGTCAGACCACACTTGTTGTTCCACAGTTTTATTATGACGTTTCTTAGGCTCAATGGAAAATGTGTCCAACGATTTTCTTTAAACGGTTATGCAGCATCTAGCAACGTTTCAGCTATCTATTGACTGGGTGAAATTCGTGAAAATTAAATCCTTCTTTCGACAAAAAAACTCCAAAGAGTTAAAGCTGGGGTTTTCTCGGTTGTTTTCTCTTTGAAATTCACTCCCTACTAGTGATATGTCAGCAGCAAAATATAATACAATTTCGCCGTCATCAAAAAACTTATCTTTTTAACCGTGTCTACTCTCCTTAGTTATCTAGCGTAGCAATGTTTAAACTTTAACATTGTATATCGATTTGGAGATATCCTAACCCTTTTGTTTTGATGCGCCTCTGAGCTTGGGTTTCCGAGGATATTTAGGCAATATAGAAAGCTTCGTAACGAACAGAAGGCTTCGTATAGAACAAATCAGTATACTACTTGCAAGAGAGTCAATTTGTCATTAAAAGAGGGAGTTGTTCCGTTTGAATAGAAAGAAGCAAACATCATACCATTATGTAAAAAGGGTTCGAGAAATAAGTCAGAGAATTACAGACCAGTGAGTTTAACGTTAGTGATTTGTAAATTATTAGAAAGGTTAATTAAAGACCATGTGGTGGACTTTCTTTTTAGGCATACATTATTAAATCCATCTCAACTTAGATTCTTAAAAGCGAGGTCATGCTTAACAAATGTGTTATGTTTTTTGGAAGAAATCACTAAGTGGATAGAGTAGGGATCACCAGTAGATATTATCTACTTAGATTTTCAGAAAGCTTTTGACAAAGTGCCACATCAAAGATTACTACTTAAATTAAAAGCCCATGGTATCGGGAATGGCATAATTGACTGGGTGGCTGCTATCTGTCAAGAATGGCTTACTGATAGAAGACAGCGTGTTTTAGTAGATGGAGAGGTTTCAAACTGGAAATCAGTTTTGAGTGGGGTACCACAAGAATCAGTATTCGGACCTTTATTATTCATAATATATATCAATGACTTGGACGATAATACAACAAGCAACGTACTGAAATTTGCGGATGACGCAAAAATGTTTAGAAAGGTTAACACTGATGGTGATAAACAACATTTACAAAACTATCTAAACAAATTAGTTAAATGGTCTGAAATATGGCAGATTAAATTTTGGGAAATGTAAATGCATAAATACAGGACACGGGAACTTGGATATAAACTATAATATGGGAGATATTGTTCTAGATACTACTGTAAAAGAAAAAGACTTAGGAAGTAAGTGCTGATATGAAAGTTTCAGAAAAGTGTAGTATAGTAGCTTCAAAGGGTAATCAAATTCTTGGGTTGATTAGGAGAAACATAACATACAAGAAAAAAAGCTAATTATACCTTTGCATAAAGCAGTAGTTAGACCTAATTTAGAATACTGTATACAAGCGTGGATACCATGTCGTGAGAAGGATATAGATACGCTTGAACGCATAGAGAGGAGAACAACTAAAATGATTCCAGAACTGAGAGACCTTAGTTATGAAGAACGCCTGAAAAAATGTGGCTTAACAACTCAGAGACAAGGAGGTTAAGAAGAAATCAGATTGAAGTTTTTAAGATTTTGAATGGGTATGAAAATATTGATAGAAATATGTTTTTCTCATTCAAGAAAGATAGTAGAACTAAAGGACATGAGGTAAAATTAGTAAATGATAAGTGTAGATTGAATATCAGGAAGTACTTATTCTCACAGAGGACAATAAATAAATGGAACAAATTATCTACAGATTGTGTAACTGCTAGCAGCGTGAATATGTTTAAAACAAGGTTGGCACATATCTCAGGAGGACGGTTTGCACGTAGATAAACATTGTTGGACTCTCGATAAGCCAATGGCTTCCTTGTCCACTTGCCACCTGGGCCTTTGTCTTCGATGGCAAATCAAATATTGTTAAATCATCATTATTATTATTGTCATTGTTATTGTGGTTGTTATTATTATTATTTTATTATTATTATTGTTATTATTATTATTATTATTATTATTATTAGTGGTGTTATAATTATTGTTATAATTATTGATATTGTTATTATTTTCTATGCCGTCTCCAGGATAAGTGCACGAGTAAATATTTAATTTAAGTGGTGGTCACACCGAATGAAACATCCATTGTGGTGCCTGACAAAATACCGTGGGCACTGATTTGTGAAGGATGCTGTAATTATGACTGGTGGATCTCCGCGATATTCACACTGGCGCATGGACTACTACAGCTACTCTCTACTCAACTACACTAAGAGGTGAACACATCCCACACCGTCCCACAGATGTCGTTAATTTGCAGTAATTCCGTTACGACGGACACAAAAACCGAACTCTGTGTAAAGTCAATGTCGTTGCCGCTTGGCTGCGTGGATTATTCAGTTATTCGCTTTATTCGATTATTTGGCGGGAAGTACGTTCAAGGGCCGTGGACGTGTTAAATATATACGTCATATTAGGCAATGGACGCATAAAACGGTGCGTGTGTGCGTGTGTGTGTGTGTGTGCGTGTGCGTGTGCGTGTGCGTGTGCGTGTGCGTGTGTGTGACAATTGTCATCGGAACGGCGAATACCGTTTTCTACTCGATATCGAGCACAGATCATAAGTTTGTAATATAATGATATAATGATTGATATGATACAGGACAGAAGTCGGAAGTAATAAACGTCGTTTTCTTTGTTTTGGTATGACACTAAATTACAACGAAGTTTCAACACAAGTGACACTCAGTGGCGCATCCAAGGGGGCAAACTTAGTCACCCATTAGTTTCGCATGCTACCGTGTAGTGGCGCAACAGGTTACATACGAACAAAATAAAAAATTAAGCTAAGTGGGAAATGACCAAGTGGGAAATGACCAGGCACACCCATCTAGGTCCACCACATTATGTGAGGGGAAAATGTTGTCGTGGACAAAATATTATGGACAGAAAGTTGCTTTAGTTTCGAGACACAGTATCGTATTGAAATATTACGCTTCATTTTAATATTTAGTTTAGCATTATATTTTTATATTTAGCTTAGTAACATAGGAACACTAATACGGCATTTGGGTAATATTCGTGGTTAGAAAGAGTGTTCTAGTTCTCGAGTGCCGATTAGTAAAACTGTGCCAAGCAAAACTCATATCCCACTTGAACTTTCGGTACTGGAGATGACCTGGATCTAACTAGGCACATACGTTCTCTGTGGAGCCGTCTCAAAACATCGGTACATGAAATCGATGTCAGTTAACTCCAGACTCCCTCCACATGAAACTGTGTGAATTATAATAACTCGTGGTTAACTGTACACATGTCCTCATCATTCAAGCTGTAGCCATTGCACACGCACGCACGCACGCACGCACGCACGCACGCACGCACGCACGCACGCACGCACACACACACCAACACGATTGTAGCAGAGCGTGATTTATTTATTCCTCTTCCATCAGCCCCCTTACGAAATTTGAAAATAAACAATGTTTTTTTTTTAATACATCTTTGTATACGAAACGAAACCGCTGGCAGTAGCCTCCTCCCCAATGAAGCCAATGTCGTTTTTAATAGTGTGAAACATCGATATATTTCTTGCTGAAAACAACAACCCCACGCCGCCCATGGATACACATACTAACGTGATTATAGCATGGTGTGATTTATTTGTTTCTCTTTCATGAGCACACTTATGAATTGTGATGGGAGAATAAACAGCGTTTTCCTTAAATACATCGTTGGCACTAAATAAAACAACTGCTCCCCCACAATAAAACATATTTCGTTGTTGTGAAATGACCCCTTAATACCCATCGTTTTATTTCCTGAACATAGTGGACATATTAGTTCCTCTTAAAGATTATTGTTTGGCGAGCTTTCCAGTAAACAGTTCCTTCGTCTGACGGCGTGCTACGTATTTATATCAGGCGTTAGTTAACCTCGATACCGATGCACTTGAACTAGTAACAAACAAAAACTGTTTCGTGTAAACCGACCTGCAGCTCGCACTCATAAGTGGTAAAGTATCTGACTTGTCGTTGCATTGTAAGTGGCCTCGGTGCATTTTTTTTGCAACAAATCTGAGGTTTTCGTCTGGCGTCTGTAGCACTGGGACCAACTTGTTACCGCACCGTGCGTGACTATTTATTACAGATTAGGTTTATGAATGGCAAGGGCAAAACATTTGCGGTTTACCGTCTTCGTCCAAATATCTGTCGCTACACAACGTTTTAATATTATAGTTGCTGTTGAGGTAGTAAAGTACAGTTGGTAAAAGCGAGACATGTCTTCGCAATGTTTAAGAAGAACCATGGAGATTATCTTAGAACTGTTATCGTCTAAAGAAAATAATTAAATATGTTAGGTAATATATATTGTCTTAACAATCGCTACACTGTGACACATATGCATCGTGCCATTGCCACTGCATAACATACCATTACCACTGTATAACATACCATTGCCACTGCATAACATACAATTGCCACTGCATAGCATATCATTGCCACTGCATAAAATACCGTTGCCACTGCATAACATACCATTGCTACTGCTTAACATACCATTGCCAGTGCATAACATACTATTGCCATAATTTGTCACTGCATTACATACCATGCCACTGCATAGCAACTTGTCTCTGTGATGTGTCCGTGTTTTGATAATTTATGATATGTTCGTGTGCGTTTCTGTTACTACTCCGTACTTTTTTTATTCTCTTTGATGGGTCCGTATATTTATATTACCATTCAGCAATTTCTATTCGTTGTGATGTGTCCGTATATATGTGTTGCAACAAGTAGTTTTGATTTTACATTATGCGTCCGTATATTTGTAATTCCATTAAGCAGTTTGTATTCCCTGTAATACGTCCGTGTATTCGCGGTGCCACTTCGGGCGTAGTTTTGATATTTTTTTATACGTGACGTGGCTGCTTGATTCTGCTTTGATAATCCGTGATATATCCGTGTAGTTGACTTAGTAAGTATCCTGTCGGTTTTTAATTCTCTCTGGTGTGTCAGTGTAACGAGAACCAAAACCCAGCGTCCACTGATGTTTGGGAAAGCAACGCGGTTGGCGGGAAGTGCGTTAAATCGGAGCGCTTTAATCGCTCGGGTCGCACTATATAAACACACACATTTAGTGCATATTAAATACGTGTTGTCGGAGAAGATTGTACGCGATAATAGGCGCGTGTTTGAGCAAACCTGTTCCGTGCACGAGATTGCGCGGCAACACGAGCGCTCATATCTAAGGACACGATAACCACGACTCCAGCACTGGCGATCAGGCTGCGTTGTTGTGAGTGCGTTATCCCGCTCCGACGGGGTCTCGAATCGTATCGCGTTACCTACCGCACAGTGTCGACCAGGCATGGCAGTCTAAACTCTAAAGGGGCAAATTCATTTTACATAGCATAAACAATATTTATTCCGATATCTCGACCGCCCAAATGCGTTTTAATGAACCACAATTAAAACATATAATTTAATCGTTATATGTTTATGAATATCGATCTTGCCGTTCAACATGCAACGTAAATAACATATTAGGAGCGAAACATTCAAGTAAAAATAGTCTTCGTGCAGTATTTGAAGCGTAGCTGAATGCTTCCTAGAGAAGTCGAGTTTGCGTTGGAATGAACAGGTCTGCCTGGGTGTGAAGCGTAAAGTGCCTTGACCAATCCCAAGGACTGGACACCGCACTACGTCAGAACGTACCTTTACTTTTAACCTGTATCATGCAAACCACAGCGCTACAAAGCTGCATAACGTTCTGAAGTTTCGTGATTTTGTTGCGATTATACCGCTAACAAATGTGCAACTTAATTAGTTTATCTTGGCCGAATGTGGTCACTGGGCTGTGCTTTAAAAGGACTTTCAATTGATGATTTATTAATGAGTCATTAATTGCCACCATCGGTCTTCGTATGACGTAAAACTGTTTTATTTTATTTCAAACAACAAAAATATGCAATTTCGAAAACATTAAGAGATGAAAGGTCCCGATAGTAACACGTATTGTGTTGTAGGCATATTGTTTTTTAACCGACCGAGATGTTATAACTATGTATAATTCATTGTCGCAATCGTAGTGCAAGCAGCCACCGCACGAACTTAAAAAGAAAGATGACGTTACAAAAAATGCATGTCTTAATAACGGTATTTTACATGGTTTCGTTATTCATGTATGACATAATTTTACATGGTTTCGTTATTCATGTATGACATAATTTTACATGGTTTCGTTATTCATGTATGGCATAATGTATTTGTACCACTGCTGCCATGTATCTCGTTGATAAGACTCAAGGCATATTGATAAGACTCAAGGCATACTGATAAGACTCAAGGCATACTGCCACGTCTAGCTGTTGCCGGGAACGACCGGGTTCTCAGGGATCATATGGAAAAACAAACCGAGACGAAAGGGGAACGTTCAGAACTTGCCTCTGGTTTGGAAAGTAAACTACTGATATATGGAGGCTACGTGCGCGTTATGACATGCACATATTGTGATAGCTAGTAATACAAATGCTGTGTTATTTGTCACTTTCGCTAGATATACTGCATATATCGTGTAGCACCGGTAGATATGTCGACAGACTGGAGCACCGGTAGATATGTCGACAGACTGGAGCACCGGTAGATACGTCGACAGACTGGAGCACCGGTAGATATGTCGACAGACTGGAGCACCGGTAGATATGTCGACAGACTGGAGCACCGGTAGATACGTCGACAGACTGGAGCACCGGTAGATATGTCGACAGACTGGAGCAAGCCGAGGAACTTAATCGGTGATGTTGTTAACCACGTGTTGTTTCTCCCGGTGACTGGTGTGCGTGCGTGCGTGCATGCGTGTGTGCGTGCGTGCGTGCGTGCTTGCTTATGACGCAGAACGGAGAAAAATCAATGTTGCACTAATATGTCAAAGTTAATGTGGTATAAATTATCTATATATTAAAACGGCACCAGTATTTGTGCCGTGACACCGTGTGACTCAATATATTAAGTTATTGGCAAAAAGCAAACTACGTCTCGCGAGGTGGATATGTGAGGGAGTGGTCTTCGCGCAGTAATTGCAGTGATGCTGAATGCTTCCCAGAGAAGTCGAGATGGAATGAACAGGTCTGCCATGGGGTGAAGTGTAAAGCGCTTTGAGCAGTCCCAAGGACAGGATACCGCGTTATATAAGAACGTACCTTTACATTTTTTACAGTGCAACATCAATGGTTGAAAGAAATAATTTTCCAACGCGTAACGAGAGGGTAGACCTACCATTAAAACCGTCGGTTTCTTCTTCAGCGTTTTATCAAAA
Source organism: Lamellibrachia satsuma (assembly GCA_033239005.1). NCBI lineage: Eukaryota > Metazoa > Annelida > Polychaeta > Sabellida > Siboglinidae > Lamellibrachia > Lamellibrachia satsuma. The sequence continues at coordinate 14,632,691 of BSQZ01000001.1, read as the reverse complement.
GTATATATCGAATGTATATTACGAGAATTAATGTCAAGTCAGCAAATATAGGGATTTATGCTACAGCCTCTTTGGAAGCACGGAATACGAAATAAAAAAAAAACATATTTGTTGTGTGTGATTTAACACTGGGCATCATTTACCGCGAGATAGTAACATGTATTAGTTTACTGTTATTGTGAGTGGTTTTTGTGTTTGTTTAACATTGTTGAGTGCCCTTTGTCGATATGACGTCAACATTGCGATTGGATTACGTCACACATTCGACGATTTATTTCTAGTAGGCGATAATCCGGCCATTTGCAGGATATGCCACGAACGATTATTAACTTCCGGCCGGCAATTATTGGTGCAAATAAAATACACCGCCGTTTATTTTATTAGCGCTAGACAGTCTGTTATATACGTTTTTCTTTTTATATTAATTATAATAATTAGGTCATTAAATAATACTATATTGTACACTTTGGCGACGACGATTTCCTGTGGCTGCAGTCAATGTTTGGATCAAAAGAGTTAGTGGATACGGAATGCTTGAAGCTCCTATCATTGAACTAACGTGACACGTAACAGGATTGTCTAAAGACGTAAACAATTGCGTCGTCGCGTAATGTAGACACATATAAAAGTAATCGTGTTTCAACTACTGTACATTCGAATGACAATTTACACAATCGATACAATTGTGTACGTTTGATGTTGATCTAATATACTAAGTCTTGAGCAAATCTGGATGTATTACACAGCATAGCTTTTCATTGAACCAATGAAGGAATAGTGATTTGCCTCTTGTTTAAAACGGTTCGCTATATAAGTAAGATAATTACAGACCAGTGAGTTTAGCATCAGGGGTTTGTAAATAATCAGAAAGGTTAATTAAAGACCATATGATGGACGTCATTGTTAAGCATTAATTATCAAATTGAAGTGGCTATAGAGCCTTTCCGAGTCTGTAGACTAAAGAGCCTTTCCGAGTCTGTAGACTAAAGAGCCTTTCCGAGTCTGTAGACTAAAGAGCCTTTCCGAGTCTGTAGACTAAAGAGCCTTTCCGAGTCTGTAGACTAAAGAGCCTTTCCGAGTCTGTAGACTAAATAACCTTTCCGAGTCTGTAGACTAAAGAGCCTTTCCGAGTCTGTAGACTAAAGAGCCTTTCCGAGTCTGTAGACTAAAGAGCCTTTCCGAGTCTGTAGACTAAAGAGCCTTTCCGAGTCTGTAGACTAAAGAGCCTTCCCGAGTCTGTAGACTAAAGAGCCTTTCCGAGTCTGTAGACTAAAGAGCCTTTCCGAGTCTGTAGACTAAAGAGCCTTCCCGAGTCTGTAGACTAAAGAGCCTTTCCGAGTCTGTAGACTAAAGAGCCTTTCCGAGTCTGTAGACTAAAGAGCCTTTCCGAGTCTGTAGACTAAAGAGCCTTCCCGAGTATGTAGACTAAAGAGCCTTTCCGAGTCTGTAGACTACAGAACATTTCCGAGTCTGTAGACTAAAGAGCCTTTCCGCGTCTGTAGATTAAAGAGCCTTTCTGAGTCTGTAGACTAAAGAGCCTTTCCGAGTCTGTAGGCTAAAGAGCCTTTCCGAGTATGTAGACTAAAGAGCCTTTCCGAGTCTGTAGACTAAAGAGCTTTTCCGAGTATGTAGACTAAAGAGCCTTTCCGACTCTGTAGACTAAAGAGATTTTCCGAAAGGTTAGCATTTATGTGAAGTTATGGGCGTAGTTTGGAATGGACAATCAGATCGAAAAATCGACGAGGTAGTCCGCTGATCTTGGTTTGTGTTTCCGACCGCCTTTCACACAACAATGTACCAGTTGGTATTACTGGATTGCTTTAGTAAATTCCACTGCGGTAGATCGTGTATCGCCGTACCATACGTGTACCATACGTGTACATCATATTGTCCATACTGATTCAGTGTTGCTTCCCATAATATAAAACTGGAGAATTTGGAACCAACTGTAAGACATATGTTTGTGTGTGATAAATAGATGCAACAGCAGCTTATATATCCCTGGGGATGTCAGTGAAGGAACAGGTTAGATTACATACCAGAAAGGACAATACACGAAGGAACAAATTATCTACAGATTGTGTAAATACTAGCAGCGTGAATATATTCAAAAACATGACTGACAAATATCTCAGAAGAGCGGGTTACACAAAGTTGGACACTTATTGAATTCTCGATAAACCAATGGTTTATTTGTCCACTTTTCCCTGTGTTATTTTGGATGGCAACCTTGTTAAATCTTGCTAAATATGTTTGTAGGTGCACGACAAATTAGGATTTTCGGGCGGTTAATAGAGCAAGTGCAACTGTAACGATGTATTGAACGCTATGCATACCTGCTTTATCGCCCACGCGAAATTACTCGGATGGCTCAAAGCCAACTACTTGGGAAATAAGAAAGGCCACACATTGACATTGCACGCGATTTGGGAGAGACACAGAGAGTGGAATGTGCCGACATATACACTTGTTGTTGCAATAGACTACCTCTTCAAAATGGCTCTACTGGCAATTACAGCGCCAGTGCACTATTATCAGTTGTGGGGAAACCATTTGTAAAGATACTTACGAAGATATGTCATGTTCGCGTTGAAATTTGGCGTCCGTGCATACATTTTCAAATTAGCTTCCAAGAAACGATGGTTTAACATTGCGTTTTCTTTGATGTTTAATGTGTAGTGTATACTACTCTTGTAAATATATATATATTTTTCCTGAGAAACATCTTATAAGAAATCATTTCAAACTGCGCCGAGCCGTTTGAACATAACGCTTAACGTAAACACCAGGGGTCGCCATCGGTCAGTATCCACATTTAAACACTAAACGCCAAGTATGTTCACAATTAAATGCATAAAATAAATGTCTGATGTTTGATGTCATCAGATAGTCGTGTGAATCGTTAAATACGTCATGATTTGTCGATCGGCAAGTCTTGCTTGGTCTAAATGTATTTTGAGCTGTCCAAGCAGTAGGTATTAGTCATTACCATTTATTTCCATGGTTCGCAATTGAAACCCAATTGTTGTTTTGATGATTATTGTGTCATGTCCCTAACTGTATGGGAATATAAAATTATAAACATATTGGGCGGTTGGTAGACTTGCGTTTTCCTACGTACGCAAATGTGTAGGCGCAAGAATGAATCGCTTGCGTATATAACATTCTACCTTTCACGTAAGAATTGCGATAATGCGTAGGCGTATCTGATGCGATAGCATTTTGGCACTTATTTGAATCAATAACTTTCGCGTCAACAGTGTTACTGTATGTGGAGTGTAATGACGTTAGATCGACTTTCTACTGACTTCCGTCTACACTAAGCCACACGGTAGGCAAATTGGTCCAAACTAAAAACAGCGAATCACAGCACGTGTTCACTTTCAAACCCAACAGCCATAACTACGGCGGTTCTATATTTAGAAATGTGGTTTCCGTGCTTGGAATTACCTTCAAAATAGGTGACAACATTGAATCAAATATGTAATTATTGTAATCCAAGCTCGTTGCCAGGACTCACAAGAGGTCGTAGACGAAGAAAATTGGTTTGGACGCATCATAAGACTGGAGAACTTTTGAAGATAGAAGTAGATGTTGCTCTCCTCTTTATCCCTGAAGTCCGGGACGCTGCTGGCCCCGATATCGTCGACACCACTTCCCCCATCCCTCGCTCTCGTATTCCCCTCCCACTCCCACCAAATCTCTCTTCACGCAATCCTCCCATCTCAGCCTCAGTCTTCCTCTTCTCCTTCTGCCTTATTGCAAGGAAAAAGATCAATCAGTAGGAAACGAATGAGCATATTGAATCAACTGAAAGAAGGACTAAAACAGGAAGAAATGACGAGAAAGACGGAAGACCGAGCGGAGGAACGTCAACGAGTCCGGGAATCTGCCACGTGACAGAAGACTAAGTAGTGTGCATTATATAATACTGGTTGCCCGGCGTTGCATGGGAGAAAGGCAAGAGCTTATGACTCCCTGCACTACCCAGTCAAGTTTCGGTACATGCAATGCCAACGGCAATGACATCTTCGCGCCACAAAAATGACGTACAACTGACGGTTTCACGAAGCGTTCGGTGGACGTTTGACGTAGATCACGTAACAATGGTTGAAAGACGTATAGCGCTGATGACAATTCTACGTAACTATTGGTTGCGTCATTGACGTCAAACGTTCATATTGGTTCCGTTGATGCAATGTCCCATCCCCCGGGAGAATTTCGAATAGTTTTTTTAATGTACGAACCATCTCTAATTTCAGCACCATACATGCGAAACTGCCGGAGATAAGAGGGAACAGACAGACAGACAGACAGGCAGACAGACAGACAGACAGACAGACACAACCACAAACTACTTTATATTAAATACATATATGAAAACAAGGTTCAAATTGTCACATGTAGCGCATATTCACAGTGTGAATATGATTGTATTTACGTTTTCCTAACACATTACTTTGTTCTAAATACTCATCCCTTTTATGTAACGTTGTCCTATATACTTATCTTATACACTTATTTACCAAATATAGGGTTCATCATCAATTCATTATGTAAAGTTAATTCATATTGTTAATGTTAATGTATTTTGAAAGTGCTCTTATTGTTGTTATTGTTATTATTGTTATGATTGTTGTTGTTGTTGTTGTTGTTGTTGTTGTTGTTGTTGTTGTTGGTATTATTATTATTACAATTGTTAAAAGCAGCGTGCGGCATTAGCCTTCTCGGTCAGAAGAGTTTTGACGATTCTTAGTCTATGATGATATGCTAATAAATATTATTCCTCGAAATATACCAAAAACGTTGAGCGTAACTAAGACGGAGATTTGTAATTATAAAGAACAAGAATTGACGAGATAATATAAACGGCTATTTATAATCCCTGTCAACATATAGGTGGTGTAATCAAATGGATTCCGGAAAACAAATATACTTCAGTGTGTGTGTGTGTGTGTGTGTGTGTGTGTGTGTGTGTGTGTGTGTGTGTGTGCGTGCGTGCGTGCGTGCGTGCGTGCGTGCGTGCGTGCGTGCGTGCGTGTTGCTAAGGCTATGTATGTATGTATGTATGTCTTCTGTCTGTCTCAATTTCGAAATTCCCTGGCGATGGGGATATTACGAAGGAACTTACGTGGATCTTTGACGTAGGTTACATAACTCAGAGTAATTGGAGTAGTTACGTACATCTTTGACGTAGACTACATAACTCAGAGTAATTGGAGTAGTTACGTACATCTTTGACGTAGGTTACATAACTCAGAGTTATAGGAGTTCGTAGTTACGTACATCTTTGACGTAGGTTACATAACTCAGAGTAATAAGAGTTCGTAGTTACGTACAATTGTTAGCAATGCTATGCGTTGTTTCCTACGATTATTCCGAGTTATGTCAAACGTCCACGTAAATTCTTACGTACGGTACGTCTTACATGATTTTTGGGGCATTGCACTATCCAAACGTGACTGGGTGGTGCAAGGAGTCATAAGCTGTTGCAGTGGCTGCATTTTTCTCCCGTGCAACACCGGACAATTCTTCTTCTTTTTCCCCTTGCTCCCTTGCAGGGTGGTGTCCAAGTCACATGGTAGCTTCTTCAACTTTCATTGTTAATGCTTTCCATCTCCCTCTGTCATCTGCGATGGTCTTCCACTCTTGGCCGTTCGTACCTGCCTTTCAAGATCTCGTTTGACACAGTCTTTCCATCGCAGCTTTGGTCTTCCTCGTCTTCTTCTGCTACCCTCTTCTGCTTTCCATGCTCTTGTTGTCTGTCTTCGCCCATTCTTTGCACTTGTCTATCTCATTCTGCTTCTAACTACTTTCATCTTTAGGTGTTTTTCATGCCAATCTCTTTTCTCAATTCCTTCATCTTCCTTCTATCTTCTTGGATTACTTTGCATATTCTTCGGACCCAGTTGTTTTCTGCTATCTGTATCGTCTCATCCTGTCTCTCTGTCAGTGCCAGTGTTCCCAACCCATATATACAGGCTGGTACCACGCAAGCTTCCAACACTTTTCCTTTTAGTTGTTTCTTCAGTTTTCTGTCCCACATAATGCCTTCCACTCTCCTCCACGCTTCTGCTCCTGCTTGCACTCTCCTCCACGCTGCTGCTCCTGCTTGCACTCTCCTCTGTATTTCCTCACTACTTCCTCCGTCCTCACACACTGTGCCGGCCAAGTATACAAAACGTTTCACTTGTTTAATGGTCTTTCCGTCAACAACTACATGGAGATCCACCTCTGGTTCGCCTATCCACATTACATTACCACTGCTAGATCATCTGCATATAGTATCTTCTTAAGTTCTTCCTGTTCAGATACCTTTCCACTGATCAGGTTCATCACCATAATGAAAAGCAGGGGACTCAACGCACTTCCCTGTCTAAGTCCTACTCCCACTCCAAATTGTTCCGATATTTCTCTTTCAGCTCTCACCGGGCAATTATGCTAGTGTAATATAAAACGTCCGTAAAGAGGAAGGCAAGGTGGACAGGTGAAATGTTTCCGGCCACAACATATTGATATTGGCACATTTAATCGTTTTATAAATGAAAACATCTTCAAAACGTTAATTAAATGTACCAAGATCAATATATTGCCACCGGAGACATTTGTGTAATATATTGATCTTGGTACATTGAATCATTTTTGTAGACGTTTGTAGCGTAGCCACGTGTCAAATAGGAAATTGGAGCTGAAAATCGAAGCACAAACGTGTTATTGGAGATAAACAACATTTACAAAACGATTTATACAAATTAATGAAATGGTCTGAAAAATGGCAGATACAAATGGATGGTAAAATGGGAGATACGGTTCTAGGTGCAACCATAAAAGAAAAACACTTAGGAGTAACAATAAGTGCTGGTGTGAAAGTTTCAGAGCAGTGTGGCGTTGCAGCTACAAAGGAGAATCAAATTATTGGGTTAATTAGGAGAAATAAAACATATAAGAATACGAAGCTAATTATGCCTCTAATTATGCCTCTAAAGGAATACTTACGCATCATTTGGACTACTGTATATACGTAGATTACGTAATTCAGAATAACAGGAGTTCGTAGTTATGTTCAATTGTTAGCAACGCTATACGTGTTTTCTACGATTGTTCCTAGTTATGTGATCCACGTCAAACGTTCACATAAGTTCCTTCGTACGGTACGAGCCGGCAGTTGTACATGATTTTGGGGCTTGAAGTTGTAATTGCCATTGGTGGTTCCCTACGAAGACTTGACTAGGTAGTGCAAGGAGTCATAAGCTCTTGCAGTGACAGCCTTTCAAAAGGCAGTCACGGTGCAACGCCGGTTAACTCGGCTAGTATAATAGAAAACGTCCGTAAAGAGGAAGGCGAAAGTGGACGGGTGAAATGTCTCCGCCCGCAATATATTGATCTTGGTACATTTAATCGTTCTATAGATGAAAACATCTACAAAATGTTTAATTAAATGCACTAAGATCAATATATTGCGACCGGAGACATGTGTGCAATATATTGATCCTGGCACATTTAATCGTTTTTACGGATGACCGCAACACAACCACTTGTCAAATAGAAACTGGCACTCGAAACAAAACTGTATTAGATTTTCCAATAATTTAATGTTAAACCGTTTTCACAGCCGATCAACCGTGAAATTCCGTATGTGTTGAACGCTAGTGATGCGGACGGAAGTAGCTATTTACGTCATGACGTAGCTGTCACTTACACAATGGCGCGTTATTTGAAACATTGGCTGATGGAATCTTGCGGACGTCAGTTCCGTTCAACGTAGCGCACACCGGGTATAGGCACGTTCAGTGACCACAGAATTATTGTTTACGTCATCGCATACAAAACGTCAAACGAACATGTTATTGTTTTAAGACCGAATGACTGCCGACTGCGACGACATAGAACAAAGCCCCAACTTTTAATCAAATTTAGGGCGTGTGAAATAAATATTAAATGGTAGATTTATTATAAACACCCCCTGTAATCATACTCGACGGCAGGCGGAGTACCAGAAATAATCGGTCGCTGCCCAAGGCCTTGTCCCACAGTGTGTGCGCCTCCGCCACCGTCACGTACGATTCACGGGCAGTGGTGCACTCCGTCAAGGCGCCATTTAACATTAAAACTGCCTGAATCACCAACTTAGTGTATTTCACATTGGCACCAATGGTGTCACGATTCAACGTTAATTTTTTGGGCGATGGCTTCAAGTCGGAGTCTTTCGCATTATTTGGATCCTGTGTTATTCACAGTATATTGTTCTTTCGAAACATCCACATTGACAAAGAGAAGAATCGTTCAGTGTATGATCACGTGAGCCCCCTCCAGCTGCATCACGTCGGTGGAGTCATTGTCTAGTAGCAGTTTTATGGCGACTATGACATTTTTATTTTATGAAATTCATTTTTAATACATGATTCTTTGTGATTTTGGACAGATTGAAAAAAAACAAAGAAATGTCCGTAAAAGTAAGAGTTCATTATAAACTTGTTGTTTAACCATAGGGCTATTTTTTAACAATGGTAAGTTTACGTGAAATTGTTGATTCAGCTTAACGATTTTATCGATTTAAACGTGTCGATCACTGAGTGAATTCCATGTTCCGCGATTATAATATTACTACATAGAATATATGTGGGTTTTTCAGTAGGACGTAGCAGCAGTCCTTTAAAGATAGGAAACGATGCACCTTCATTTCCGTGTGTGCTGCGCGAATTTCCATTCAGATCACTTATCCTAAAACCAATCCTTGCTAATATACAGACTTGTTGGCAAGTCAAAAGCTGGCAAGTCGAGCCAAGTCTCAAGTCATTCAATACCTGCAAGTGAAGTCTCAAGTCAATTACCTCCATGTCCAAATCAAGTCACGAGTGATCTATGTGAATTCCAAGTCAAGTCGCAAATCACAAGTCGTCATGATCGTTGTGGTTTGTCTGCGGTAATTATTAGCAGGACAACAACATTAGCCAATCATGAGAAGTACTTATTAATTATTGTATTCGGTGCGGCTTGTCACAACAACATTGTATTCCGTGCAGCTTGTCACAACAACATTGTATTCGGTACGGCTTGTCACAGCAACATTGTATTCGATGCAGCTTGTCACAACGACATTGTATTCGATGCAGTTTGTCAGAACAACATTGTATTCAGTCCAGCTTGTCACAATAACATTGTATTTGGTACAGCTTATCACAACAACATTGTATTCAGTCCAGCTTGTCACAACAACATTGTATTCGGTGCGGCTTGTCACAACAACATTGTATTCGGTGCAGTTTGTCAGAACAACATTGTATTCAGTCCAGCTTGTCACAACAACATTGTATTCGGTGCAGTTTGTCAGAACAACATTGTATTCAGTCCAGCTTGTCACAACAACATTGTATTCGGTGCAGCTTGTGATAACAACATTGTCTCGGTTTGTGTATGTGTTGAGCCACCAGACTTGTTGGTAAGTCACAAGCTGGCAAGTCAAGTCAAGTCTCAAGTCAATAGCTTCCAAGTCATGTCTCGAGTCATTTATCTGAATTCGACGTCAAATCGCAAATGATGAAAATGGGCGGCTCCAGTCAATAAGTCTGCTAATATAAGGTCTTAATACCAAGCAGTATCAAGGCGAGAATGTAGTCAGGTTTATGCATCATTTTATTTCAACTGTACAAACAAAAATACATGTCAGTACACTTTTTTTCAGTAGCAATAACACATATTATTATACTAATATTATACTAATGACTTAGGATAACAACAGGAATATAGTGTTTATAACAAAATATACAGCCTATACCATAATTATAATGTTATGATCACCAGGATAACTTACAACGCATCCATTAATCGGTTAATATAATATACACGTATCGACCAGAACATTTCAACGTCCATATACAACATCAGGCAGCTGGTGAAGACACACCAAACCCGTGACCGATCACATCGACCTGCCGACCTGTAGCTGACCTTTAACCGATCTTCTTATATTATCGTCCTCCGTTATCGAAGTGGGATCTTTACATTCAAACGTGGCTTAACGAAACACTCCAACTGCGCCAAACACTCACAAAAATATTCGTTTCATAAGCAGAACAACTGTCGCTATACCAAGTGCTCGGATGACAAACACAACCCGCCCTCGTTCTAGCGCCAAGGGGCAGTAGAAAATCATGTAATTTGGAATTTCTTTATATAGAATCAACCGAGGCGTATGGCGCCACTGGTTAGACACCCGTTCAGATCCGTTGGCACGTGTCAGTCTATTGCGGTGAGAGCCGGAGTGGCCAATCTAACGAAAGCTTCAGTGGCCGAGCGAATATAAACTATATTGTTCGATGCACCGACAATGTGCAAATCCGTTAACAGACGCTTCGAGCCTAATCGTATTAAGGACTGCGCCAAAGGCCCTATCTGCGAGACCGCGATTGGCATCGCGTAACTACGAAGTTGCACTCACACGTTTCTTGTCTGCAACATCGTGTCAAACGCAGAGAAAGACTTAAGTGCCACATCACAAATTCAATAAGAACTTAGTGATCGTTACATAAAGGTCACGTTTGGAAATTTCGATACGGCCCCTCGACACCAATATCACCGTATTCTGTGGAAAAGGTCGCCACTTCGGCTCCAACCGTCTCCACGAAGACTTGTTCGCCGAATTCCGCGCTGCGTGTCGCTTTTATCGGACACGCAGGAGGTGCGCCGATATCAGCGATCTTGCAACATCTGCGTCATTGGTTCGACAATACTTTGTTTCGTGCCAGTCGCTCGGGCCGTTTACCGATCCACCGAACACCGGTTACAAATGAGGTTCAGATCGACCCGAAACGTCGGCGCCTACCGACACTTTGTGAAACATTTCCGTTTCCGATTAGCACCCGGCCCGGTGAATATACTTTGCTCATAAACATACTGCATCGTCCGCACCACAATCAGGGTCTTCCCGTTCTGCGCCTACGCCTGCTGTAGTGTAGGTGCGCAACATTTTATGGACATTATGTCGAAACTCCAACCACCGTGTTTACTGGTGTGATCGAGTTAGCATAGAACAAGATACCAAACACAATGACACCAATATTTGTGTTCCGCGTAGTCAACAAATATTTTTGTCTGCTATCGGCCGGACAACACCTCGGCATTACACATGCATAGGAAACAATACATTTGTTTACACCGTGATATCGTAGTTGTTTCTGATTTCCAACAACATTTATAATTAGTGAAGGTGATACAAAACAACATATATTCTCAATGGCTACAACGTCTATTTCACTTCAACTAGATTTGCCCACATAATAAATATACAGCGACAGGTTAAAATTATAGCGTGATGGCAGACATTATGAATCGTTTCTTCTCATTCGACGTGTTTGATGGAATGGTCATAACAAGTTGAATTACTATGATTTTTTTTTACACATTTCCAACGTTTCTTTCCATTCCATTTCATTTTACCGACACCTTACCGATTTTCACATTTCACAAATAAATAATTAAAACGCGATAGTCAGCAGCGACAATGAGCCGCTTCATATATCATAAGAGGGCCCGCCTCTTATCACGAGCAGCCACGAAAACGCAACATTCGACGGCGATGCATCAGATAACGTATCGCGAGGAAACCAAATTAAATCCATTTTCAAAGAGAAAATGTACCAATGCCAATCACATGTCAACACACGCTTAAAGGGAACATTTTGCCAATCTCGCACGAACACCTGCGCCTCGCCTGTGTAAACAACGAAATATGCTTCTCATTACATTTCTATCACCCGTGTTTTTTTTCACTTCCGACCAGCGCTTCGTACAACCACCTGAAGACATTTACCACCAAAGACGTGCCAGCCACTCCCAATCACACCGCTAGGTGGCGGGTTAAGACCATGATTAGAACTTGTCAAAATTGTGCCACTCCCAGTGCAAACAACGCTGACATTGCTAATTGCAGTCATTTTACAACACGAATGACGCAGTACAAGAACACAGTTATTTCTTTCAAAACATTCACCAACAAATGAAATACTATGCCCTGCAACTCGGACGGAAACAAGCCTCACACGCAGATGGTGGTAGCCACGTCCGTGAGCAATATTGCCTTTCACCGTACCAGTCACAACAGATACGTTGTCGCTAGACCCACCGCAAATTTGTTCAAACAAAATATCCATCTAGACCACACAAACTCATATAGCCTACTGGCCCCAAAACCTGGTCACGACTATGTAACAACTAATAATGAACTTGATGACTATTTGCGCCAGGAATATTGTGAAATGATTATTGTGGAATTTTGTTATTAGAAGTGTTTAATGTATAAACATTAGGTTTATGTGCATATGGTATGCTTGCATACATAATTATATACACACACACACACACACACACACACACACACACACACGCACGCACGCACGCACGCACGCGCACGCACGCACGCACACACACACACACACACACACACACACACACACACACACACACACACACACACACACACACACACACACACATACATATATTGGTGGAATTCAGGAGAAATCGTTTGTCGGCATTTACCAGTATCTTTTAGTAATGTGATATTTAATTACTATATTTAATAATTATATTTTATAATTATCATTTATTTGACATCGTAATAACTAATTTGGGAAACACACCAAACCCAACACTGTCAATGCGTCAATTATATTTCTCCGAGTATAATATGTGATTGTTGAGTACATGTTTTTGTAGTTTTAGTTTACTAGACATCAGTAACCAGGTTCATAACTGTCTCGTTTTCTGCGACAATATGAGAAAACATACGAAGGGCAAAACGATCGATTGAAATACAGGTTTGAACAAATCATGTGATACTGACACAATGATTTATAAAACTTTCACAGATTCAAAAATTCCCAAAGGCTATAATAATTTTACGTGTCACTGCGAACATAAATAACCACGCGAGTTACGGAATGGTCTTAACTGCGCCATGAATGCCAAATTTGCAAATACAGCTTTTGTATAAGAAATAAATACGCATAATCAGCATGGTTTTCATCTGGTCAAAGCACGCAGGCTTATGAATCCATTAGTTGTGATAACGAAAATTCCAATAGACACAACTTACACGGAGTTAGGTTTTCACGCTGACATAATAGAGTATCGCATTCTTTATTCGGTTGAAAGCTTTGTACTTTGCGTGGCATTCCAGTCAGATAAGCGCATATATCGTTACGTCTAGCCAACACAGAGCCGTGATGTTTATTTTAATGACGACTAATGGATCTCTAAGCGTACTTCGCTTAACGTCGAGATATTTAACCACGATCGATGTTTCATGTTATGCCCTACGCCACGCCATGGATTCCAACGCGTCTCTTTTGACACATTCCATACGCTCTGGTTTTTGCAACCTGCAGGCGAATATTATCTTTGGAGACAAATAATTGAATCATGAATATTTGAGCGTTTCCTGGTGCAAATGTTTGCAAAATGACACGGAAAACTGCATGCAAATAAATCAGGATTTAAAATTTTACAATTTCGTCCTGGTGATATTTCATTTTATTTACAAATTCGCTGGGATCGTTGAAAATGTATGTGCTTACGGTGTGCTTGACGATTGACAACGTCGTCATTCAAGGAAGCCGCACCAAACCTGTAAACGACGGCGCGACCAGTAGGCAAGCTAGCCTTCTGTTCTGCAACGTTACTTGTTTCGATCGCGTCACATTTGTGTCTGTCAAACAGTATACCATTGTACGCACGTGCGTCCTAATCAAAATGTCATATATTACATTAACATCTTGTGCGGTGTAGTTCTAATTAACTTCATGACTGACTACACCCCGGCCAGTTCCCTGGGTTTCGTCCTTGATTGGTAATGATTCTTTCCCTTATGCAAATACAATCATACTCTGCCAATCTAATGGTGTCTCTTGGATCAGTTTGAGAAATACAGACCGTCTGTATTTCTCAAACTGATCCAATCGCCTCGGGCAACCATCGCCTCTTCTCAAACGTCTCATGTCTATACCGCACTGCCCGCTGCCCAATGTCAGTTGTTGTCAAGCAAGAATCTCGACATTGGATCGTGTCGCTAACGTCCCCACCTTCCAATGGCCTTTCCGTAGCCGTTTTTCGCCCGCCACGACTTGTACGCGTGGAGTAGTTCTTGCACGCTGATGCGACTGTCCCGGCTGAAGATGGCCCGCCGCTGCCGCCGCCGCTCGCCGCTGGCCCCCGTCTCGTTCTCAGCCGTCCTGGCCTCGCCGCTCACCCGGCTCAGGTCGCGGCCCCATCGTCCGACCGCTCGTCCGTAGCCGTGCTTTTTCCGCCACTTCCTGTATTTACGCAGAAGCATCGCCATCTGCCGTTTGTCGGCGTCGTCTTTGAGCGCTCGCTTCCAGCGAGTACCCGTCGTCACGCCGCGGGTGCCCGTCATCACATCGCGGATTCCTGCCGTCACGTCGCGGGTCCCTGTCGTCACGCCGGTGTCGTTTACGACTGCGTTGTCCGGGTCGTCGCTCGACTCAAGCAGCTCCTCCAAGAGCACCAGCACGGCCCGGCACTGCTCGGGCGAGAGCGCCGAACAGTACGGGAAAGTCAACAGTTGGCTTTCGTCGAGGGCGTTGATAAACTCTACGTCGCCGCTACCGTTGCGAAACTCGTCGATGCACAAGGCATACTCGGCGAAGTGGCTGAGAGTGCTGGTCTGTTCGAACAGACACGGCGTCGTCTCAGTCATGTGCCTCAGGACGGCGTCGGCGCCCAGGGGACCCGGCTCCGCTCCTGTCGGACTCGCCATCGAGAAGGCGGCCCACAGGGCAAACAGCGTTATCGCCACCCTCATCATATGTACACAGGTAGCACCCTTTCGCCCACGAGAAGCGAGGTGTTCGTGTGTGAAATGTCCTCCTCGCGTAAGTCCTGGCAGCATCATTCAGCGTCGGGTGTGTTTGTCTCTTGAAGAAAGTTCGTCGACTCTACAAGCTCTTTTAGCGGCACCAAGAGCTGGACTGACGGAGAACGACCGACTGACGTAGCTTATATCTGGCCGGTGCAACGCGGGCGTGTCTTCCGCGTCGATAACGCCCGCTCACCGCCTCTGTCGGGTCACCGACGTGAGACTGGCGGGCCGCGCCTCTTGCGGCGCAACGCAGCACCGTATCGTCTGGCGATTACCTTCGCCACACGTCAAGCGTTAGTGCTGACACCTGTTGCCGCAACGAATAAGGTCGTGGGTTGTACGTGCGCTGATGCTGTCGAAGTAAACCACGTACACTTAGATTGGCGACCCACTACGCTTGATATGTATTTTCTGGTAGTGCATATTTTGCTGGTTAAATGCTGTCTAGCGCACGAGGCCGGAGTTGCGCGAAGGCAGTTCCGTTTCAGTCCAAAACTGCCAAGTGGACACGGATTTGAATGCAAAATAATTAAAGGATATATGTGACGTTGGTGGTGTATAGAGTGCCGATGTCATTACAGAAAATATGTATTTATATGTGAATTCTTCCATTACATTGAAACATTGCTAGATGGTTGACGTCATTTCAGTTGTTGCGTGCAGTGCAGTGCGTAGTTTAGGCAGGTCAATTGTGAACGTGTCGTGACACATCGCGCTAACCAACTCAACATTCATCGTTTTCATTTTAAAAATTATACCTCAATAGTCAACGAGCTAGGTAGTTTTCTATTAAACATCGACGATCCAAAGAAAGCGCCAGAAACGGCAGTCGGAAACACTCGGCCGGAGATTTAACGTTTCCCGTTAAGCCAAAGGCCACGCAGCAACTTTACGGCGCTCAGGTTAAAGTATCGTGTTGGAATGCGAGAACACTCATTCATAATGCCGACTCCGATAGATAGGCGTGCAACAGGGCTGTAATCAGGAGACAGCATACCGTCGATGTCGAAACATCCTCTGAAGAGGGTCAACAAAGTAACTAGCACCGATCGCCTTGTCAGTTGGTCCGAGAGCTCGATGCGTCGGTCGTTGTCACTTTCTTGTTCCTGTCACCTATGTCTGGCTCCATTACAACATTTCTCGCGCTACCATTTAGTGTCCTGTGTATCGCTCTATACGATTTAGAATAACGTATGTTGCGCGCTACCGTTTAACGCTATGTATGTATGTGCTATGATTTAGCGCTTTGTGTGTTGCACGCTACCATTGAGCGCTCTGTAGGTTGAACGCTACCATTTAGCGCTCTGTATGTTGCGCACTACCATTGAGCGCTATGCGTGTTGTGCGCTACCATTTATCCCTATGTATGTTGCGCCCTACCATTTAACGCTGTTTGTGTTGCGCGCTACCATTTAGCGCTCTATATGTAGCACGCTACCACTTACTGCCTTGATTGACGACAGGGACGAACGTTTTGTTCATCACCTGACAAGGTAAGATAAAGTATGATTGGTAGTCAGAGCCGTATCCATGGCCTAAGTCGTTTTAGTTACATACACCGGACTTAACAATACACAACACTTATAAGTAAAGTAATGCTTTATCAAGAAATTGATACAGTATAGCATTGTTATAATAAGAAACTATGCATTGACAGAATACAATTTTAAAATGACATTCATGAAATATCGCCATTTCGGATAGTACGCTGTCATTTTGGTTTAACTGCTTCAATAGACACGTGTACGGTCAGGCATGTACAACATGCACAGACAAACACAAAGTAGACACGTGTACGGTCAGGCATGTACACCATGCACAGACAAACACAAAGTAGACACGTGTACGGTCAGGCATGTACAACATGCACAGACAAACACAAAGTAGACACGTGTACGGTCAGGCATGTACAACATGCACAGACAAACACAAAGTAGACACGTGTACGGTCAGGCATGTACAACATGCACATACAAACACAAAGTAGACACGTGTACGGTCAGGCATGCACAAAATGCACAGACAAACACAAAGAGAAACGACGGCGAACACACGAACGAACAAAAACGAGCCACACAAACACAGACAAACAAACGTTTGTATATTGTAAGAATAACAACTGGTGCTGACGTGAAAGAAGTTTCGGTGCAATGTGAGATTGCGACTTCAAAGGGTAATTAAATTCTAGAGCTAATTAGGATAACAATCGCATAAGAGGAGTTAGAGTTCGTTATGCACATGTACAAGGCAATGGGCTTCGTTTCGAATATTGCACATAAGCCAGAAGGCCAAGTCGCAAGAAGGACATTATATTAGGTACGCTCTGTCAGAATACAGATAAGATCAACTAACCTGATTCAAAAACTGGGAAACCCTAGTTGCTAAAAACTCCTAATAGCAGTGGCGTATTTCTTTGGTTTAAATTTATTATTTGTTTTCGTGTGTAACCTGTTGCGATACTACAAGGTAGCAAGGTAAACTAATGGCTCACTAAGCTCACCGCCCCCCCCCCACCCTGACCTGCGAAACCCTAAATAAACCACTGTCCAATACAGTTTGGTATAACAACACTAGAGACGAGGAAAACAAGATAAGACCAAATAGAAGGTCTTAAAATTATGAATGGTTGTGAAAATGTTGATATAACTGTTTAGATATGATATGAGAATTGGAAAGTTACACATTATTTGTCGACTGAGGTAAAATTGACAAATGTCTGATAAGGACGGGCTATGCATATTTGAATAACTGTTGAACACCCATAAACCAACGGCTTCCTTATCCACTTGCCATTTGGAGTTTGTCTTGTTAAATCGTGTTAAATCTCCAAGCGAACCAGTAACACACATATTAACGAACTGTGTGCTGTTAATTAAGACACTTATTTATTTAATTCTGAACCAGGTACTCGATCCGTCAAACTACTAGTCTCCGATCTCATAATGCTGTTGGTTAAAGCCAGTAATTAACAGTTATTAGTTGTCCGCGCCGCGTGTCTCTCGCGTTCCCAGGGGCGCAATGACGTCATGTCAGGCTGCAAACAACATCAGCTTGCAGCCGTTTCTCCCTGTTGTTCAAACGCTACTGACACAACAAACAGCTGGGCCGCGTATTGCATCCACCTACAGATTGGTTAAGCTGTCAGTTGGGAAAAAACGGCCGACCACCTTTAGATCTAAGCCACAACATTAACAGGTGGGTCAGCTGCAGGGAAGCTGTCGGTCAATGCAGACAAGCTTGGCAGGTGTGTGGTTAGACTACCAGCCGGCCATCAGTTGGTTCCAGCCTGCAAACTTGACGTAAACATCGATTAGAACAACCGAACCGACCTGCCGCCTTGTTAACTGCTTCCTCTCGAAATTAACTTGTCGATGACATCATCGCCACGCGTGTTTGCTATCCAGGGGCTTAGTTGCCACCCAGGGGCTTGGTTGCCCTGAATATTCACCGCACCTGAGTTTGAGAACATTTTGAGGACACTTTAGAGTGTGCGAAGTTAACCACCCATGTTAGTACGCAGGTACGTCATCGCTGGTTTAAGTTAATAATGCTTCGTTCGCACTCTGCATTTGTGTTAAGAAATGTTACATATTTTTGGGGATCACCATGATATTTCGGAACATTCACAATGACGTTGTAACTTGCAATGTAAGTGGTTCTGGATGCTTTCTGGTTTGTCAGTCTTGTTTTCGTGTAACACAAACTGCTGTTTCAAAGGTCTGCGTGTGGGCCGTCTGGATACGGCAAACCATCTTGAAAAATAAGTTTTGAAAACTTTACCATGATAGCCAGGTGGCGCAATGGTGAAAACCTTCCTGTCCGACATCCGAAAACGAGGTTAGCAGTTATATCCGTTTGTTTGGCCAACGCTGGTAGCACCACGAATGGCTACATAGCTAAACGAATGGTGAAACGGGATGAAAAGGTATTTGACAAATAGGTTGGTGATCAGAACCATTGTCAGCGATTAAACACGACAAGGAGTGTCGGTGTCAACATTTATTTGTAAAAACTTCGTATATGTGAACAGCGGTGTGTACGGCCGTGTTCTCGCAACGTTCGGCTTCCTTTTTTGCAGCATTTCGATTTTCACTTCACCTAATGCTTGAACAAGCATTACGTAATGCAATATTTTGTCTGATTATTTATTTGGATACTATGTAGGCTTGATACGTGGTTTCGTGTTTATTTGTAATTACAATGACAAAATTCTGAAGAAAAAAAATAACCGAAAGTTAATCTAAATTAACAATGTTATACTTCAATCTACATTGCTGAAGTATATTCACCGTCAGAATTAGCATAACATGGGAATTTGACAGACAATAGGTATAATCCAAGATTTGTTGGTCTGTCTTTTTTTGCCGTACTATGTCTTATAAAAATGGCATGTTTTATTACATTGTCAAACTGTATATGTATATTTTTTATAATATTAAGACATGAACTATCGCAATGTAACACGTTTTGCAGTAGGCCATTATTTCTAAACAACCGAGATGTTATAAATATTAATCAATTCAGGGTTGCAATGTCACGTAAAACAATCGTTCAGTTAGCCATTGAAAATTGTTGTCATTGCCAATGGCAATTCAGTTTCGACTGAGGTACCACAAGGATCAGCATTAGGACCTTCGTTATTCTTAATATATATATATATATATATATATATATATATATATATATATATATATATACATATATATATATATACATATATATATATATATATATATATATATATATATATATATATATATATATATATATATATATATACATATATATACATATATGTATACATATATGTATACATATATATATATATATATATATATATATATATATATATATATATTATATATATATATATATATATATATATATATATATATATATATATATATATATATATATATATATATATATATATATATATATATATATATATATATATATATATATATATATATATAAATTATTTGGACGACAATACAACAAGCAACGTACTGAAATGTGTGGATGCCACAAACGGGTTTAGAAAGGTGGTGATAAACAACAACTGATGGTGATAAACAACATTTACAAAACGATATAGACAAATTAGTTAAATGGTTTGAAAAATGGCAGATGTTATTCAATTTTGGAGAAGGTAAATGCCTACGCACAGGACACAGGAACTTGGATATAAACTATATTATAGTAAATACTGTTCTAGGTACTACTGTAAAAGAAAAGGACTTAGGAAGATCAATAAGTGTTGATATGAAAGTTTCAGAAGAGTGTAGTATTGCAGCTTCAAAGAGCAACTAACATTATTCAAGAACTGAGAGACATTAGTCATGAAGAACACCTGAAGAATGTGGTTTAACAACTCTAGAGACAAGACGGTTAAGAGGAGATCAGATTGAAGTTTTTAATATATTGAATGGGTATGAAAATATTGATATAAATATGTTTTTCTCACTCAAGAAAGATAGTAGAACTAGAGGACGTGAGGTAAAATTAGTAAAGGATCAGTGTAGATTAGACATCAGGTTGGACGCAACGAACGCCCGTAACTTTTCGTCAGCCAAAGTTTCATATCGTAAAATGTGCACGCAACGACTTCAGAAAATATAATACCGTCGTCATCGCACGTGGCATTTCGTCCGCGATGGCCACGTCATGACGTAATGAACCAGTTCCGTCAAAATCACGAACGTTCAGTACGACATGTCATATCGCACCCCTCGCGGCTCGTATTAAACGCACTAGCAAAAATGCCCGTCCCTAATACGAGATAACTTGGTAGTTCATACGTGACAGTCATGATAGCAATGTTCGAAGTTATGTGCCAGATGGCGCTACATACACACCAAGCAACTTAGTCGATGTTACGTACAATTGCTACGCGTGTTTTCTACTATAATTAATATAATCGCGTGGTTTCTGCGATTGTTGGAAGTTAACGTTTTACGTAGGGACAATTATTGATTTACCATAAAAAAAACACAAGAAACCCTTGATATACGGGGTATTTCGAAAAATAAAGGCGCTACGTTTCATTCGTGGGGTCTTAGATTAATCCCTGAAAATTTGGCGCCCGATGTGCAAGCCGTCTATGAAGAAAACGTTAACATACAAACATACAAATATACGCTTGCTCGATTATAGTTAGATGTGTAATAATCGTTGGACCCGGGCGTTTATACGAAACACGCCGGTATCCAAGAAGACCTCTCGCCCTCGCAGGCACAACGGTTGCTCGGCTGCGAAAATTATTAAGCATTAAATGATTAGAAAATCTATTACAGTTTTGTTTCGATTGTCCGTTCCAATTTCGATCCAAATGTCTCCGGTGGCAATATATTGATCTTGGTCCATTTAATTAACGCGTATAGTTGTATTCATCTATAAAACGATTACATGTACTAATATCAATATACTAAGGGCGGAAATATTTCACACGTCCACTTTCGCCTTCCTCTTTACGGACATTTTATATTACATTAGTATAATTGCCCGATGTTGCACGGGGAAAGACAGCCACCGCAAGAGCCTATGACTCCTTGCACTACAAAGTAAAGTTTTGGTAGGGCAATGCCAAAGGCAACTCCATGCCCCCAAAATATAAAACAACTCACATAAAAAACACGTAGCGTTGCTAACAATTGTAGGTCCACGTAAAGTTCTTCAAACTGCTATTGTTCTGAGTTATGTTATCTACGCGAAACATCCATACACGGTCTTTCGTAATATCCCACTACCGTCCCACCCATACGCACGCACGCACGCACGCACGCACGCACGCACGCACATACATTATATGTATATTATCTCGTTAATTCTTGTTCTTTATAATTACATATCTCCGTCTCCGTTGCGCTCAACACATTTGTCGTTGGTATTCAGTCACAGCAGAAACTTTGTAATTAATGTAATACAAATGTCTCAATACTAGTTTTAATATTATTGTAAATAATTACACAGTACAATACTTAAAGTTTCTACAATCACAAGAACTTGTAAATATACAATACTTATTCTAATCAGAATGTTTGTTGATCAGAATGCACAAATACAACAACCTTGAAGGGTCAGACCTGTAATTTCCCAATTAATTGTCCCTAAAATAATTATTTAAATATCTGATCTCGCTTTTTTCATCGGTCTGAAACCAGAACAATTTACACCGTTTGGTGTCAGTTATGTGAGTACACCCAAAACAAAATATGATCCTATACTTTACACAGGCATCAAAACAGCCGAAGTCGCCAGTGGGCTCCAGAGCTAAAACTAGGTCACGAGACGTACGTTCCCTGCTAGTATTAGCGTTAGTAAGACTACTACTAGTAACACCAGTAGCGTTAGCAGCAGCAGTAGCTGTATATGTAGCAGTAGTAGTAATAAAGGCGCATAATAGTCACGCTGGCATTAATTTACTGTATAGATCCCTCCTCAAACCGACTGTATTGGTCATATCTATTATGTGCCGTTTAATGCGAGAGTGCTGACTATTCTTAAATTCATCGAAAGTGTTGACTTTGATCGTTAGATCGGATAACCTACAAAAGGGTGAATTTTGTTTATGATATGTATAGAGCCGGACTACTTTCCCCATTATCGCCGAATTTTGACCGGATCAGGTAAAAAATAATTTAGTAGTTGTCCGATGATTTACCCGAAACTAAATAAAAAATAACAATTGAGCCAGGATGTCAGAGTTGATAGTTCGAGCTTTCGCGAAATCGGTCTAAAACGATACTAGCGAAACAATGGAATTGAGTAGCAATATATATAAAGTCAAATAATGCCTGAGTGACTATTATGTGCATTGACAGTACTAACATGCGTGTGTAAATACCCAAGTGTTCGTGGGATAGGACTATGATGCTCCGTGGAACGGCTCAACAGCTTGCTGCCACCAGCTGTACGTGTTATATCTACTCTCCATCTGTGTCGCAATTATCGATCATTCACCTCGTTGGGAAACTGTTGTCCTCGTGGGCGGCGATTTCAATGCGTAACTCAACAGCGTCGTGACATCTCTTCTTGCGTACGACGAACCGAACGGCCATTGATTTTACAGAACAAAAACACCGTATTTGTGAGAACCACTTAACCCAGCAAACATAATAGTTTTACGAGAGTGCGCCCAGAAAACCATTGCGAATAACGTGATAATCTACACTGGTAAAAAGCCGGGAACATTCCTTCCTTTTTCTATACTCCTGGGACAACGGATGCTTATTTAAATTGTATAATCATGTTATATAGTGATATCTAATAAAGGCATTATGCATAATAAACTACAGGCATATATCTATCCGAACATCATGGCTGCCCAAATGTGTTTTGATTAACCAACATTTTTTATGTATATAATGCGACCATTCTATGTTTCACTTGAATGTTTCGACCCGAATATCATGTTTACATTACATGCTTCAATAAGATCGATATTCATATAAAGAAAACGGTTAACTTATATATTTTTTATCGTAGCATGGTTTTACGATATGACCGATCAGACATCCTACCTTTAAGAGGCACAGAGAGAATGACTCGGCCCATACTTACTCGGTTACGTATGTAACGTTTTGTGTGTCACACGTCAGACCAACTCCGATTCAAACCAACTCCTACTCGCCGGCCACACGCAGACACCCTCGCCTATCCTTGCCCATCCTTGCCCATCCTTGCCCATCCTTGCCCATCCTCGCCCATCCTTGCCCATCCTCGCCCATCCTTGCCCATCCTTGCCCATCCTTGCCCATCCTCGCCCATCCTTGCCCATCCTTGCCCATCCTTGCCCATCCTCGCCCATCCTTGCAC